>OX419345.1:10511000-10516000 GCA_948470475.1 Galaxea fascicularis
TTAGGCCCCTGAAGCCTAATCATTATTACAAGATCATGGAACTAATCAAACTCTCTCCAATATAAGCAAGACATGCTGAATCACCTGGGTGTGTCGAAAACGAAGACCCAAAAACGAAGACCGAAGACCGAAGACCCACTGGTCTAAAACAAAGACCCTGTAGTCTAAAACGAAGACCCACTGGTCTAAAACAAAGACCCTGTGGTCTAAAACGAAGACCCTGTGGTCTAAAACGAAGACCCACCGGTTTTTAGCTCGTGGAGTGCTATCGGGGATGGCTGGGGAATTTGGCGTAAACAATAGACAATTTGTAATCGATTTGTAATTTGTAATCTTGACAACCACTGTTTTGGCATTTCGCTCAGTTCCATATTCTGTGGTGTACACATCACCAAAGGCACCTTGCCCGAGCCGCTTTTTGACTTGAAGAGCGTTTCAATCAAAGGCTTTTATGTTTGCGATACTTTCCGCCGTAGACTGTTGCCTTTTTAAGATTTGGGGATCTTGAAATAAGGAAAAAACGACATTCTCAACGCAGGGATACATGTGAAAGCAATAACGTAATTTTCCCGGGAAAATCAAATTCCTGTAGCACGTGGTGAATAAATTTGCGAGTCACGCACAGTTGACCTTTGCGCCTTTCAATTAAATGATAAGGACAGTATAGCAAAGTAATGAAGTCACCTCATCGTAATTTGCTCAATATACATTTGAAAAATAGAATATTCATGATGAAAAAATAAACTAAAATCGTCACTAGAACGTATATTTCTGTACTCTTGGATTTAATTGCGTTACACAACTTGACACGTGTGGTACCGACTGAGATAAAGTAACTGTCAAGTTTGTTGTGCGCTCAGATGACGTCTTAATTTATGCGCTACAGAAATGAGAGCAATTTGGCTTTATGTACAGTCTTTCCCTGAACAATTAAAAGCATCCTGTGGTAAGCTCGTGGAGTGAGTAAGATAATGTTCATTGGTAGCCGAATAAGAGTATTATTCTTAACGACCATTTAACGAATGCATGAATGCGCCTGCCGAATTCGAGACAATCGGAAATCGATTACAAATTGTCTATTGTTTACGCCAAATTCCACAGCCATCCCCGATAGCTCTCCACGAGCTAAAAACCGGTGGGTCTTCGTTTTAGACCAGTGGGTCTTCGTTTTAGACAAGTGGGTCTTCGTTTTAGACTACAGGGTCTTCGTTTTAGACCACAGGGTCTTCGTTTTAGACCAGTGGGTCTTCGTTTTAGACAAGTGGGTCTTAGTTTTAGACCAGTGGGTCTTCGTTTTAGACTACAGGGTCTTCATTTTAGACCAGTGGGTCTTCGGTCTTCGGTCTTCGTTTTTGGGTCTTCGTTTTCGACACACCCGAATCACCTAGATACAAACCAGTCAATTAACCTAAGATGGTCGCTCATGGCCACCACGTTTTTACTAGGATTTCGACCATTAACACTACAACCTTACTAACATAAGAGAACTTTGCAAAAATTTGAAGATGTATATTTTTTCCAACTCACCCATTGAACAATACACTCTCATCAACAAAAGCTTGAGGTGGTGATTGGATGGACTGGCTTTCAATGCACTTTCCAACATGATCAGAAGATGCCAGTTCATTTCTGTGCTCCCTTTAAATAAAAACAGAAGAAACTTGTACAAGCACACCAACCATAAACCAGGAACTCTCGTTAACAAGAGGTTCAAATCAGCCTTACCCCTTCAACCCCTAATGTAACTTTCGATATGGAAACTCTTCTGAAAGACTGTCACTCTCGGCTAAACTCAGAATGTTTTGCCTTTTATTGCCATTATAACTCCACTTACAATGACCTCCGTAAATCCGTCACCTTAGGTCTGTAAAAGTGAGATGTAGACTGCAACAACCATACTATAAACTTCTCAAACCGTGGATAAATCACTCCTTAATTTTGCGGAGATTTGACCTATTTACAAACAGTAAAATTAGTAGCCTCTAGTACATGTCACTGTCCGGGTGAAGACTGGCGCCTCGTCCCCAGTCCCTACATACGAAAACTAATGTGGTAGCATTAACACCTAAGGGGACCCCCTTTGACAAGTAAAATATTTTGGCATTTACCAGACTAAGGCCATGTCCACACTGATGCGTTTTTGTTTGAATGCGTTTTCGATAGGTGTAAAAATGCATCGATTGATCTGCGTCCACACTGATACGGATGCTGTAGCGTTTTCAATACGATTCACTTTCAACAGCGTTTTCAAAAGGATCCGTTTTCGATGAAAACGCTAAGCGTTTTCGAGCGTATCAGTGTGGACGGGAGGCCAAAACGCATACATATCAATGCGTTTTCAAACAAAAACGCATCAGTGTGGACATGGCCTAAGTAAAAGTGTATACTGTCTCATGAATGGGTAACTTTCTCTTTGAGGAAACTTTGTTTGCCACAAATGGCAGCCAGAAGTTACAAATGGAAGAGTTGGGAAAACTCTTGGGGTAGTTTCTAGTAGATTTCCTACACAGACACAATGGCACCAGAATTTGACTGAAGATCAAAATACAACTTCCAGCCACAACCTGTTGGTCACCAATGCTTGTGTTTAAGTTCCCTCATGGCCTCGCGCACGCTACTGGTGTATACCACCAAAAATTGCACTTTATTCCCCTCTTGTGCATTTATTCAACCTCAGATCATGATGAAAATTTACACAAACTTCAGGAAGCTAAACCTCTTCTGAACTGAGTTATTTTTTGACTCAGACAGGTGTTGTAAAAAGAGAAAATAACAAAAGAGTGGTCAAAAACCGCCCATTTTGAACATCTCGTGTAACATTTGCAGTCTGATCAGCACATTTTCGAGTTTCTCCACCCCAGATAAATAAAAGGGCTTCTATTCTCTCAAAAAGAAAAAAACTACTCATGAACATTCTGTATCTTAAAAAGTTTCGCCTCAGTGAAAGCAATAACGAAGTTATGGTAATGAACAACAAGGGGGCCGATAATTTCACACCGTCCTTAGTGAAATGGTCAAATATTTTGCGACTGTTCTTTTTACTCTTTCGATGATTCATATGATCCCAATAAAAGATATTCCGAATGTTCATAAGTTACGGTAAGCTTATTTCCTGCCATAATTTTTTTTTAGTTAGATAAGCCCAGCTGTTAAGTTTGACCCAGTTTTCAAGGTCAGACTGCCGTTCTTGAGATGTGAAAATAGCGGACGGTGTGCAATGGCTTGAATTAAGGATTTCTACAAGTGCCAAGGCTCAAACAAAATGTGCCAAATGTGTGCCAAAACTGTGCCAAAACCGTGCTTTAGGATGTCCGTGGTTAAAGCATTGAAGTATTTTCTAGAACATTTTAATTTTCTTCTCTTTGCATCAAAGTAAAGCCTTACACAAAAAAAAGATCGCCCAGAATCTTTAAAAACTGGTGTGAAAATTGTGCTTTAGTTGGAAACTGCCTTGTGAAACTGAAAAAGTAATTCAGATGGCATAATCCACCCAATTAAATGAATGTAAACAAACCGTAAGCGTCTATATTTTCGGTGTATCAAATTTACCTTCTACCTACCTACCTACCTACCTACCTACCTTACTTCTACCTTTAGAGTTGAAGGTTTCAACTGAATGAAATAGGTCATGTGAATAAATATTTAAATGAAACCATTGTGTCTCATCTAATTTTGTCCTCTTAAAAAATAATCCAGATCGCATGTCCTGCTGATCAATGTCAACAAGCGTCTGTTTTTCGTTGTGTCAAATTTAATTTGCATACTGGAAAAATAAGCTAAAATTCTAAATTTAGAGATTGAAGGCATTGAGAAAATTTAGAAATGGAACGTGTGTGTATATTTTGATGAAATTTTATTGTCGTTCCTAATTTTTGTGTTCACCTTTTATTTCACTGACAAATTGAGTAAACATAAAATCATCGGCGAACCAAACCGCTTAAAATGTGTCAGAAGTGTGCCAAAAGTGTGCCAGAAGTGTGCTAAGACTGTGCCAAAACTATGCCAAGACTGTGCCTCAGAATGTTTTTCCCATGCTAATGCACGAAAATTATGCATTTCAGCGAAGCACAAATTTCGTGCACAGGCACGGTGTTGTAACGCTCGTGTACACCAGTAGCATGCGCGAGGCCTCATGTATGTCTCATGTACTTTTTCTACACATCATGCAACCTGAACATGTTGTTGGCATTTTTCTACCTTTGTAATCAAAGAACTGAAAGAGATAAACTGGCATCAATTTACAAGCACTCATATATATATTTTGAAACCACATGACACAAAATCAATTCATACCTTTTTCAACATTCACATCTACTAAAAGATGAGCAGCAAGCTGTACAAATCCATCACTGTACTGAAGTTCGGTTGGCAACAGATTCTGACCTGGAAGGAAACGATTCAAAGCCTGAGTAGGAGGGTGTTTTAAACAGCCTCCTTGTTACCTGATACAAGATTTGTCAGCTCTCTGCCATCATATTTCACCTAAAAATAATTTAGCCAGAAGGCAAAAAATGTTGGCTTGTGAAAAGAAATATTGGATTTAGTCACATCCAGTGGATGACAGTTTTGACTGTTACACGTCAAATACGATACCATCAAAAAAGATATAATGTATAATGCAATAAACCGCCACAACTATTAAACTTTGAACCGATGAACAAGTTAAGCAAATCAATATTTCATGGGTTTAGCATGTACTGACCATAAACCAAGCCATCTTTGTGTTGCTTCATTAATTCCTTTGTTAAGGCAATTTTCTCATCAGGGGAAAGACATGAGTGGAATCCTAGATGTCTTGAAAACTGTTCAATTGTTAACTTCCGCTGCATAAGTCTCAGCTGAAATAAATGGTGATACAGAAGCAAAGACTTTTGTTACAGAGAGAGCAAACACTTATTAATACCAACTAGATTCCATCTGGTTGGTGCATGTACTTTGATAATACACAGATGACAGCAAAACAAGTCATAGTAAGTTGCTACAAGTCTCAGACAAGCAGC
>OX419345.1:10523500-10598500 GCA_948470475.1 Galaxea fascicularis
TTTGCACGTTTCTAATTACAAAATGGCAGGGGCTACTACGGATTTATTTACTTATTTTGATGATTGTGCAGTCTGAGTTCCTTCACAAGGTTGTGGTAATCCCCTTGCTCTTTTCCCCTTCTGAAGATCTCCTTCTTACAAGCTCTCTTTGGTTTCTCTTCGATTTGTAGGTGTCTCTTTCTCCTTCTGCTCAATAAAACAATGAGCAGCAATATCTTGTAGAGGTCTCAAATCTCGAATAATTAAATTTTCTTAAGTGTAAGGGGTTGATAAGAGTTGTTGTTGTTGTTGTCATAAAGGCACTTGTGCTTTTGCGCACAAAATTTTTGCTTCTGTGCTTCCTTATGCTTACCGCAAGTGTGCTTATAAATGCTTGTGTCGTACTTATAAGCCAGCCCTTAGTTACTACCTGCAGTGAAAGTTTTTGAGTGTGAGGCACGTATGAACAACAGTGATTTTAGATTTGTCATTCACAACCTGGCCAGCGATCATAATGAGGATATTTGCTAGTTACAATTTCCATCAAAAGATCTCTTACCTGTTCTCTTTCCGAGAATTCTTGAAGATTTTCATGCAAATATGGAGCAAGGTCCCAAAAACATGTGGCTTTGTCTCCAAACCATTTAAAATATTCTACTAATAAATCTACAATGGAATTAGAACCTGGAAAAAAAGATAGCAAATAAAAGTGAAAAAGATTTGTTGGGAGTACAATGTGAAGATGTACGGAGTCAACCCAAAGTTTAGAAAATACAAAGGTTTAGAAAGGTTTCTTGGTAAAGACATGACAGACCACTGCAATATTATAATCAAGACTCAAGAAATTAAAACAAAGCTCAGGGCTGTGAAATATTATACTGTAAGACTGACTAGCATGGGATTTCTACCCAGGAACTCTGTGACTCTGATGCAGTATTTGAACAACTAAACCACAAAAGTCATATCCATCTTGAGCTATTAATCAGTTTGTAAGTTTCTAATAATCCCAAAGAACCTAACTGCAATCTTTCACTCACAGTACACGTAAATGATATCCCATACATTCATCATGAAAGTTCTTCATTACTTAACGACAACCACCTTTTCTTGTGGGTATACATACTAGTTATGCGATGCTTTCGAGGGGTATACCTTGGAATATCCCACAAGTCACTTGTATTTTCTTTGTAACATGGAATATCCCAAGAGTCACTTGTATTTTCTTCAATACAAACAAGCCTTCATGTGAGTGTGTATGCAAAAAAAAAATACAAGTGAAATGTGGGATATTCCATGGTATATCACGAGAAAGCCTTGCATAACAATTGGTCCACACAATCAGTGAGGGTACACCATGGTGGAATATCAACAAATATACAACAGCTTTCCTGCATTCTGATTGGCTGTATTTTCTATGGCATAGTATAAAGGTCTGTAACCTCCTCTGACTGAGCTCAATAAAAGTTGTAAGACTAGGATAACTCAAGCCAATGAGCAAGTTACATTTTGTCCTACTGGTGTCTCATATGTAACTTTTTACTCACATCTAAGAGCTAGTGGAAAGCAAAGCAAGCTGTGAGGGGCTGGAGTGACTGGGGAATTTCCAATCCCATGTCAGAGAACAAAGAAGTCACAGAGACAGCTTAAATTTGAATAGAAGAAGGAAATTTGATCTTTTTTGTGAATTTATGTTGGATATTGCCTTGGTCTTTTCAATTCTTTCTTCCAGGTACAGTTATACTGGGATGTATGTTCAAAAATGTACTGAAAAGACTTGGGGAGAGGCAAAGAACAGTGACCAAAGGAGAGAACTGAAAGGCAACTACAGGTGTGTCCCACCGAAGGATTAGTGGATTGAGCCAAGCCAATCATTTCTGACATATATTTCAATATAAAAACAACTTACCTAATCTTTCGTATATACATTCTTGTCTACAGAGTTTATCCAGTTCTAATTGAGCTAAAAATGGTCCTCTACATGCTTTCTTCTCTTTAGATTTTTCAGTTTTGACGACAGATGCCAGAAATTCCTGGACTGCTTCTAAGGTATAATCAGGAACTTCCCTACAAATGTTTAGGAAGTAACGGCAAAAGAAGAAAGGTAACTATCAATTATCAATATGCCAGATGTTGCATTCATGTAACACCACAGCACAAAACAGTACATATTAATTGACAACCATAAGAGGTACAGTGACAATACAACATACTCTGGCTGGTCAGTGGGTTTCCATTCCTCTTTTGTGAGAGAGAATGCTGATGTGAAATATGACTGGTAGTAACACCACTGGTCAGGCCTAAAAACAAGTAGAAAAACATGTTCTTGTAGTTTTTAGGAAGTAATGGGGATAGCTACATGTTACCATGATACACTGTTCAATTGATAAACTGGCATATTAATAATAGAGAGGAGGCACGATGGCCGAGTGGTTTAGGGCACCGGATTTCAATGCGGTGACCCGGGTTCAAATCCCACTCTGGCCACTAGCTGGTGTTGTTCTGGGTAAGTGCCTGGTTCAACTCCTCAGTCATCCTTGTAAATAGCCAACTGGTCTGCCTCCCACCAGTTGCAATTCTTAACTCTGTTGTTTTGAGTTGTATTATGTTTCATTGGCCCTGAAAAGCCCATCTAGGGGAGTGGTCAACTAAGTATTTATTATTATTATTATTATTATTATAAACCAAAACCCTCCTCAACACATAACCCTAGCTCCTTCTTCCCCCAAAAATCAGATGCTGAAATTCAGAGCCTTAAATTTAGCCTATGGAATGTCAGGTCAAGTTGTTTTCATGTTACATGTTATTCTTGCAGTCAAACCTAAAATTCTTCCTCCCCCACCATATGACCTCAAATTAAAATGGGTTGCTTAAAAAGTTGCTTCAATGCCTAGAGCATGTTATTGTGTTTCCAACAAAAAGCCAAACATACATGCAAAAACTAAACCGCAAACAGTAACAGTAATTAGTTTGTGTTTTCATGTCATTTCTGATTGGTTGCTGCACAATAATCGAAAAAGTCAAAATCAAATCAAAGTGTTCACGGTTTTTGGATTTGCACAGTAAAGACTGAGTTGTCTAAAGCACAATTTCCTCTAATTAATCTGGGGGAACTACTATCGCAGCCTGTAGGTTTTGATAAGAGTCACTCAAAGATATGTGCTGATCTGGTTTCAAACAGATGGGCCCAGAATTTTATTTTTACATGTTTACCTATTGACACTGAAGTCACCATACCTGTTCAAAATCAGTTTCTTGAATGCCACATTCGCTTCATGCCATCTGCACAGCTTTAATAAATAACTAGCTTCTTTTTCTTCCTTCTCATCCATGTAACTGATTAATTTTACTGTCAACAAAGAAAACCAACCCAACTTACATTGTTATATCTCTTAGTTAGTATGCACGTTGTGACTAAATTTGCCTCAGAGATATAATAAATATCTTACTAACCTCGTTTTCTCAGTCCATACTGTAAGTTACAGATACTCGTTTTTTTCCCGTTGATTTATGGCCCACGAGTTTCATGCTTGGGCCATAAGTAAACAGGAAAAAACTTGGTCCGTAACTTACAGTATGGACCTTGAACTCAGTTAGAAAGAGGTATAAATAATTATGCTACAGGTAGGTATGGTTTATGATTCAGGATATTCACTTTTCAAACTGGTGATCAATCAAGCAAGAGTAATAGTTTCATTTTTTTTCTATGGGAATTTTTTTCTGCAGCTAAATATTAATAATAGCTGCAACTTTTAAATCAACAACATAGTGGATTTAACACATGGAAAATGAATGGTTTCATTTACCATTTGATACAAAACAACAAGCTTAAAGCCATTAATTATTGTCTTAAACCGCATTTTCATATGCCAAACAGCAGCTACTTCACTGGTTCTGACACTCGGTAGTTTTATAACCTTCCCTGAGACATTTATTTCATCCATACATGTCTTTTACTGGTACAGTTAAACGTCATGCAGGGAAATTGTTTTGTTGACACAATTGTTTCTCTATAAAGGTTTGTTCTAGTACAGTACAGATTTGTACAAGCTTTTTCTTGGTACAGGTTCAAGTCAAAGAAATGTCAACCTTGCAAGAAAACAGCAATCTCTTGAGGTTGTATACAAGCACCTAACTGTCACAGCATCACACACAGGGCAGTCACTAAGTTTTTAAGTAGGTTGGGATATACAAAAAATACCGGTACCCAGGGAGCTGTAGTGATGTCAACATGCTGGATTTATATCAAAGTAGCAAGGGATATGCCTCAAAATCCCCAGCCCCTGGCCTTTGATGAAAGCCCTAACATAGATCAAAAAAATTTGACTATAAAGCATGCAACAATACAATAAGGAATGGACACTAAGTTCTGTATAACCAATAGGAGACTGGACACTAGTTTATTAGATCATCTTGTACTTGCTTTATTTTCCCATCATTCTCTGGCAAGAATGGCCATTTATATTAAACATGCATCTCTATGAAATGGATGAATTCCTATTTATGACAGGAAAATAAACTACAGCAGATCGAACAAGCAACAAAGAAGCCAAACACAAGCGATTTCCTTTATCGTATGTCACAAAGAACAACTGCGTTCGATTGCATCTGCCATCTTTGTTTCCTGACGAAACAAACACATTCCCTTCTGAACAATATGGTGGTAAACCAGACTGAAGCAAGGTACAAAAATGACAAAACACAAACACAGATGTCTGTTCCCTGAACACCAATGCGAGACAGATGAAGTAAAAGACGCACTCGCTGCTGTACTTCTCTCAGTTCACACCCAGGAGGTGGATGCCACCAGGAGCCAATACCACCATGCCAAACAAGAGGAGTTCAACCCAAGGTTGGTGACCCCAGCGAGCTATGCTCTTACTACAACAAATCCAGCCATGGCAAAAACTCCCCGACCAGAACCAGGAGGAATAGCTGCCCTGCCTATGGCACAACCTGTGGCCACTGTGGATGACCCAAACACTTTGCAGCCGAGTCTCGCAGCAAGGGCAAAGACAAAAGGCCCCAGTCACACACCCCTCTTGAATAGACCTACAACGGAAACAGAGGGTGCCATCTTTGACTCCTTCTGCACCACAACCAGCCTCAGCCACGATTTGGGCAGATGCGTCATATCACTTGATCACAACCTGTACAGCAACCTCCATGATTGTTGGGTGAAACAGGCATCCCAACCCCAACCATTCCTCACTCTGACAGCAACAATCCAACCAGACCCCCCACAGCAAGGCTCAAACCTATATGACTCTCCGTCATGGCAACGCTGGCTGCCAGAGCTGCCTAGCAAGTGCATGAGGACGATCTACCACTGGTATCCAGATCTGCGGAGCTGTCTTCCTAAGATTCTCTGGGAGGTCAACAGGGTTTGTACAAGGTCATGTTTATTACGTTTACTGAAGCAGTTAAAGTGCTACTATCAATGATCAAATTTTTACCCCTTGAACTTTTAGGTTTATCACATAGAATTCCAGGAAAGATTTAAAACCCTGTTTACCATTTTCAAATATCTGCATTGGTTCCAGAGATATTTGAGTTTGAAAAATGTATAAAATATGCAAATGAGTCGACTGGTGATGTCACAAACTCAACTCAAAATTTACATCAAGTATATAAACAGAACTACATGTATCTCAGTCAATTTGAAACAGAGACCATTAAAACTTGACAGGCTAATTGTTCTACAGCCAACACACCTACGACTATAAAAGAATTTGGTTCCCATGGCAACTCACTCTTCTCCAGTCCCTCCAACCTGATTTCAATATTTTAGTGATTTTAAGCTTGAAAAAAATTGAACAAGGCCACAAACTCGACTTAACATATTTATATGCTTGCTGGATCACACATATGAGGCACCATTGGCAAATATCAAAATAGAATGCCAAAGATGGCCAGTAAAGTCATTAATATCTGGGAGGTCTGGAACCCAGTATGTTGCCATGGTAACAAAACTTGTAAGCTCATATTGTGGAACACATCTGGTAGAATCTTACTGCAAAAAATCAAGCATGTCTGATAGAAATTGGCCGAGATATCTTTTTTCATCATACTTGATTAAAATGTGGTTAAGTTTATGACGTCATCACTTGGCTAATTTGCATATTTTAAAAACTTGAATATCTCTTGAACAAAAAGAGATATTTCAATATAGTAAACAGCATTCTTCTTCTCAAACAGACTACTTGTTTGTATTTTAAAATGGCTCAGAAAGGAAAGATGCAAATTTCGTCATAGTAGCACTTTAAGTAATGTAATGAAAGTTGTATAAATAGTTGTTTGCAATGCAATTTAAAAAAAAAACAGGGTTTGTACACTTTTTTTGACCAAAAATTCAAAAACTTAGTTGTTCAGTTGCCAAAGTTGGGCCTTAGATTGGCCAGTGAAACATCAATTGCTTGACAGATTCCAAATTTGAGCAAATAAAATTGCTCTTGACGTCCTCGTATCATGGAATCAATGTTCTATTTCTAACAGAGACATTTTTAAAGCCCAATGTGTCTGATTCTCTCTTTGAGATACCTGGTTTTCTTTTGCACAGAAAGGACAGACCTGGTAACAAAAAGGGCGGCAGTATTCTTGCATTTGTATCAGAAATATTGAAAGTAAAAAGAGAATCTAATCTCGAAGAAAGTGAACTTCTGTGGATGAACATAAACCCATTTAATTCAAACAGATCCATGTTGTTTGGCACTGTCTATCGTCCACCCTTGTCTGACTGACCCTTGTCTGGCACCTAGAGAGAAACTTGGAAAATGGGTTCTTGCAAGGAAATGAAATCCACATTCATAATGATCTCATGATGAGTTTGAATTACAGAAGCATTGTATCTCAAAGGCTCTAAAAAGCATGAATTTGACTCAACTTGTAAACACGGGTCCTCAACAAGACCAGTGAGTGGAACTCGCTTGGATCAGTTTTACTCTTTGCATCCTCAATATCTTTCGCATGTGGTAGTCCCAACTGTTGGTATTTCAGACCACTTGCCAGTTTTCGTCTGTCATAAGTTTCAAAAGGTATGCCACAAATCGCAGGATATTTTTATTTTTATATTTTTTTGAAAAACATGAATAAATCTGGTTCAACGGCTTTGTTAAGCTGCGTCCCTTGGGACATTTGTTTTGTTTTCGATGATATTGATGACTCTTTATTTGCCTTTGAGAGTTTGCTGAAAGATGTTTTGGATGAACACACTCCAGTAATTGAGAAATGCATCAAAAAGCAAGTTCAACCGCCGTGGATAAGTAACGATATTAAGGAAGCTATGAAAGAAAGGGACAAGCACCTAAAAAGAGCATGTACAGCTGTAGATGGAATCTTACAGATGATTGGCTTTGCGATAGACGTGCAAAAAACAAAACAACCAACCTCATCAAGAAAGCTAAACATAACAAGAAAGACAAGAAAGTCTATTCTTTGCTATGACACTAGCAATTTTGCTATAGATGAACTTTTGTTCCATGCACAACATTTGAATTCTGTTGATGGACTTTCATTTAGGGAAACAAAACAAAAAAAAAGAATTTTTTTAAAGAACTACCTTGCACCATGGGGAAAGTTTGTCCAAACTCAATTGAATTCAATAGTTTTGTACAGTACTAGATGGGAAAATTTTGCCCAAATTCATTTGAATGTATTACTTTTACATGGTACTATAAAATGGCTATAAGCTGCTGATAAAACTCACTATTTCCCTTTTCTTTATGAACTATACACTCTACTCACCAGCTAAATTACTTCTCAGAACATCAAGAGCCTTTTCATAGCAATCTAGCTTTTCTAAAATCATCAGATAAAGGCGTACCTCTGAAATGCAAACAGAGCACTGCATCAAACTTCACCTCTGGATCATGTACATTGATTTCACCTTTGGAAGCCCATAACCCAAACTTCCCCAGCTAAAGTCTACATGCTTTCCAAAGAATGTGCATTGTAGAGAAATGTATGACTATATGGCTACTATTGTAAGCAAACTATCTATTTATTATCTTTGCACAGCACTCTACATGATTGCCAAAAGTGTCAAGACTCAGAGAAAGCACACTGTATCCACAATATTACTAGAGGAGAATATACCTTAATAATGTAATATATGTAGACATGAAACTAAAAGTGTCCAAACTAAACCAACAAGATTTTATTTTGTGACTTTTTATAACAGCAAAAAATGGAACCATCTTATATATTCTGCTTGGGAAAATAACCAAACTATTTAAACAAGCGTTTTGAGAATTAAAGGAGATAAATATTTAATTTTACCAGCTTCTGCCTCAATTTTGTCTTCATTGACAAATTTAACAACCATTCTTTCTGCCAAAGGAAACAACATAGTTCTCCCTAGCTTCTCATCATTAGCCATCAATCCCTGATAAGACAAATAATTTAAGTCATTAGTGGTTAGTACAGTACATGTATATGTGGACAAAGCTATAGGCCATGTTATAGTGGAGTGGGGACGTGCACCTGCATTGAATCACTATCAAGCAAGAGAATGTCTCAAACTTTTCCCCCAAAAAAGGTATTTAATTTATGGACACAATGTTTATTACCCAGAACTGGACTTCCATGATTCTAGGTGGTAAACTGTTGAAAACTTAACAAACTAATGAAACACACTGGGCCACACCTATTTGCATATGTAATAGGATTCTGGTACATGCTTGTTTAATTTGGAATTGGGTGAAAAAAATTCCTGAGATCAGCCAAAACTGGGTAAGCGTAAAAACATGTAACCAATCAAAAGACGATGGATTTGGTAATTCTACAAGTTTTAATCCATGGCCATTTATGGTCCCATGAGCAGGTGTGTGGGGCACTGAACCAGTCAATATTCTACATTTATTTCTATGGTCAGCTTGATGCTTTTTATATGGTCAACTTACTTGTTATATGGTCAACTTGATACTTTTTCTATGGTCAACGATGTCCATAGGGCATTGCACCCAAACTCAAACAAAGATAGCCGCATGTGGCCTTACAACAGTTAAAGAAGGAACCCAACAAACATGCATTGTTTTCAATCTTCTTTCCGCACAAACTGCACCGTGCGGAAACCGGAGACAAAGGAAATTGGATATCAAACTAGGTTTTAATCATTTTGACCTGCAACAAATACATGACATGAAAGCTCCACAGTAACCTAAATTTACTTGAAAGAGAAAAGTAAATGAACTTTTATTTTGATACCTGCATCACAATACTCATCACTGCCCAGAAGTAATACGGATTCTTCGAAAACAGTTTGTAAAGATTCATAGCAGCCTGTGGAAGGGAGAAATTCCACATGAAATAAAGCAAATCATGTATGCTTTCTGCTAAATAAATGTTTTTGAAAAGTTGTGATTTGGAAAACTCAGTACCACAGACTGTGAAAACATGCAAAAAATACCGGTAATTACCTACTGATTCAAATACAAGTTATTATTTTCATACAGAGATGTTGCCTAGATCTGTAGGCACAATTAAAATCATTTTTATACCACGGAATTCTCCAACCATTTTATACTTTTTTTTTGTTTGATTGTCTGCACTCAAATTAAAAGGTAATATACATGTACACATGTACAGCTTATTTTCAGTGTTTATAAAGCCCATCGGGAGTGCACAAAACCAGTGCCCAGTTTTAACATTACATATTTTAGTTTTTTTTGCACAAGCTGTAAATCATAACACCTTTTTTTGAAAACACTAATTCAACAATCACAAGCAGTGTAAAATAAGGAGAGGAAAAAGAGAGCTTATAGAGTGGATAATTAAAGATAGGACAAACAGTAAACATCATGCATATGCCATAATCATAGTCTCTCTTCCTGTTTGGGAGGTCAGGCGGGCTGGAAGAAACTGAGAATAAACAAATACCATTACTAACAGTTAGTCACAATCATGTTAAGAAATACTGCATCACCTGCTGCTGTTTCTTGTAGTCTCCTATTCTGACATATGCCATGAACAGGTGTGAGTACAACTCTTCATTATGTGGGTTCTGTTTGAGGGCCATCTCATAAATACCAGGAATCATTTCAGCTGCAAAAAGAGAATATCAGTATACATGTATTAATACACCATGAACAAAATGTACAAAACCTTAATTTTTTGGGCTTCCCACAATGTATGTTGCAGCGACCTGCATCAAACTTTATAATAATATTACACAAGTAAGGAAAAGTCCTTTGAATATAGCATACATTCTTGTATTCTACAACATCAGAGTTTTCATTAAGAACTGAAGTAGCACAAGGATATTGTAAAGTAACAGGAGAATCTGGCCACTCGGACAAAAAATTACCTTCAAGGCTGCTACAGGCCATCGAAATTTAGCCGGAGAATTCTCCGATCTCTGATGCCTAATGAACACCCTGAACATAGGTATTTAAAGCCTAGATCCCAGTCTATGTTCTTTACATTTATACCTTTTGCTATCTGACATGTACAAAACAAGATGTTGAAACACTTGGTTACGTATAAGTCAAGAGAACAAGTCCTTTCCAACATCACAAACAAAGTTTTTAATGATTTGGCCGCAATTGGCCAGAAAAGACCATTAGTGGCAAGGGTTTGAAATTAGCGCTCGCCCACTCGCCACTGCTAGTGTCAAGCCCACCAGGTGAGTGGAAATCATACAGTGTAGATAGCTCACCCAGTTTCACAAGTGGAATTTTCATTTTCAGGAAAATCAAACTGTAACTGACTTTTTTTGACAAAATTTGACAAACCAGTAACAACAAACCAGTACTTTTTACATTCTGAAAGCTTTAGACAACTGGCACATGCATGCAAATTTCCCGCTTTATAAATAGATAAAATGGCTTCTGTTCAAGTAGTAATTCCATGAAGTATCTACCTCCATTCTTTCTCTTTCTGACCTCGTAGCTTAGTCGGCAGAGCAACGATAGATCTAATCTGGAGGTCGTGGGTTCGATTCCAACCGAGGTCATAAGAATTTTTTCTTTGCCTCGTGTGGTTCCCTGATACCCTTTACTAGGGCTAGTGCCCAGTGGGTTTTTCATGGGTTTCTCGTAGCACTTTAATTTACACTTCAGAATTAATTCTCTGTTCCACCACTTATAATCAACTCACTCACTTTAGTTTCCAACCCTGTAGTGACCTAAATGTTCTTGATAAGTCAGTTACTTAACAAAACAAATATAAAAAGGGAAAAAAGACCAAATTTGTCTATGACTTTAGCAGTTACCAAGTACAGACAGTGCAGCATACTTTGAATCCAGCTGTACATGTTCTTTTGGTTAGTATTTTTAAGACAATTCTTACGTTTCTGCATCTCCCGGTAGCAAATTGTCATGGCTTGTAGTGTGGGATCATCAGCTGGTTTTGCTTCCACTATTTCATCCATCAGAGCTTCACTCTCGGTAGTCTTGCCTGACCGCAGTAAAGCCAGTCCCTTTAATGCCTAAAAGTCAGATTGTAAAATACATTAAAGCTTTTTTTCTTCTATGGCCTGACCTAAAGACTCAATTGAGGTGTCTTTGGTTTATTAATAATGACTAGAGCAGTAAGCAGTCCTTTCTCTAAAGGGACTAGGTTAGCTATTTTTAGTAATACTTTAATGACTGGCATCAATAATATTAGTACCCATGAAACTGTCATTTATTAATTTACTCTTTTTGTTGGGCGTTTTCAACATGAGCCTCTGAGCTCGGGAGATTTTGGCAATCACTCCCTTCGTTTTTCGACATAAAATAAATGCATGATTAACTCTATCACTTAAAGTGGAAGAGGTAATCATGAGGTAAACCTCTCTAATGAAACAATCAAATGCTGGTGGAGGAACAAAACAAGCTAATGGGAGATCTATTCTTTACTTCCACCAGCATCTGATTAGGTGATGTGAAAACCACCTATAGGAATGTGGAATGGAAAAGAGTGTAATGTGCAAAGGCAGCAGACTATACTACAAATGTAGTGGTTATTTATACATCAAGTCCAAATTAAAAGAAAACTATCAATGACAGTTCTTTCCTTTCTTAATACTTATTGATGATGTGGTAGCACCCGTGAAACAATCTGAGTAAATGTAATGAAGCCCAGCCTCCCCTTTTCCTTGATTGGAGATTCCGCCTAAAGCTGATGTTACCATTAAAAAAGGAGGGGTGGGGGAGTGCATACATTTGACCCTGCAAGGAAACTACATGTAAACTGTACGTGATGTCCTTCTCAAAATTTCTCTTCTGTGCACCCCGATTCGCACTTTTCACGATTCAATATTACCACATCACAGTTTACTGCGCTTGTTTGCGACTGCTAGTTGTTTGAAGATACCGTAAAAGTTACTGTTACCTTGGCACAGTGCAAGTCCTTCTGTTTCTTCAGAATTTTGTCTGCAAGTTGAATGGCCTGCTTGTTGTTCATGCTGTCTAGGGCATCTGCGAAAACAAAATATATAGTCAGATATTCATTCTCCTTTGAAGTTTTGGAAGTTTCGCTTGAAAGAAGGTCAAAACAATACCATAAACAGGCCGAAGCCGGCGTTCATTCACGTCGACATGGCGTGAAGCCATGTTGAATTGTCGGGCTCACATGCTTCCAGGAACCGGGCCCGTGCAAAAAGCGGTCAGCAACCGTTACCATTGTTCAAGTTTCGGTTGTGTAAGATGTGTAAGGAAATAGTGATAATGATTGAAATTTCCCCTGCTTTGGACTTCTTGCGGATTTCGTGTCGAAAGTCTAGAGAGAACATATCTTACTTCGCCATTTAAAATGAGTTGTGAAGAGGATCAAGAAGATGAGAGAGAAGCACTCCGCGCTATTTACGAATCGGACAAAAATTTCATCGAAATTAATCGTACAACGTTTCAATATAAGTTCGGCGACGATGGGCACTATAAGTCATTTCTATTGGAAATATCCTGGCCTCACGATTACCCCACGTGTCTTCCAGACATCAACTTAGACACCTTTTACAATAAGCATGTCAACTGTGAGGTGAAGGAGAGTATAACGAGTCGGATAAAAGAACAGTGTGAATTGTGTCTCGGCAGTGCTATGACATATTCGATATTTGATTGGACAAAGGAACACGAAGAAGAGTTGATGACAGAGCAAAAGGAACACGTAAGTGGGGAGGGGTGGGCTGCTTTATGGAAAACGCAAATTTATTACATTGTAGTAGTAATAATAATGTAATAATTTATTGTATATACTTTTTTAAGATGAGGCCTCCATCACTGGAAGCGGGGTCCTCTAAAAAGTAAATTATATAAGCTTGTATAATAGAGCAAAACAGAAATAAATAAATAATCAGTAGAATATAATAAGTATTTAAAAATTATTAAACTACAATAAAAATAACAAACCCATAATTAATCACTTAACAAGTAATTGGGTTGGACAAAGGACTTTTTAATTTGTATCATCTCTTGACCTCTTTTCCCCCTTTGAGAAAATTATCGATAAAATTGATGTGGAAGACTTGAAGTTATATCTTTTGGGCAATTTAAATTGTAATTTATTACCAGAGGTTCTCAATAGCAACTCAGCTCACCTCTTAAATATCTATAGGCTGACTCAACTTATTACAGAACCAACTCGAATAACTCAATATTCACGCACCCTTATTGATTTATGCTTCACTAAGTCCCCAGATAAAGTATCTTAATCAGGTGTTATTGATGTTGGCATCAGTGATCACTCTGCAGTTTTTCTTACACGCAAAGTTTCATGTTTCCACTCCGGTATTCATAAAACTGTTGAAACTCGACAATTCAATAATATTATTTCAACGAACATGAATTTTTATGAGATCTTCAAGTGCAGGACTGGAATCATGTGGCCACGTACAATAACCAACTTACATGTGGGATGCTTGGAAACACCTACTAATGAGCATTATTGACCGGCATGCACTATTTCGAACAAACAGAATGACAAACAAAAGCTCTCTGTGGATTACAAATGAGCTTTTGTGTCAAGCACATAAAAGAGACTTCTTGAAACAAAAAGCTAAATTTACAAATGACTCCTTGATTTGGAAACAGTTTAAAGACACAAGAAATAAGACTAACAATTCTATCAAGATAGCTAAATGCAAATATTTTTCTGATAAACTTGACATAAACAAAGGCGACCCTCTTAAAACTTGGCGTTAATCAGTGAACTTCAGTCATGGGAAAGCAAATCATCCAAAGTAACTGAAATCAAAACAGGGAACCAAGTTTTCAACTCATCTGGTGATATATCAATGTTTAAAAAGTCAACAAAGTACTCAAAGATATAGATGGTGGCAAGGCAATTGGTCTTGACAAAATTCCATGCAGACTCCTAAAAATTGCCATGCCCTCCCTAACAGGTATATTTAATCAATCGCTACTGAGTGGTATCTTCCCCTCTGACTGGAAGATGGCTAAAGTTTCACCTGTCTTTAAGAGTGGTTCCAAGGCTGATTTAAACAACTATCGGCCCATTTCCGTTATTCCTGCCATAGCAAAAATCTTCAAGAAAATTATCTATGACCAACTATACTTGTCTATTATCTTAATGAGAATGGGCTATTAACTAATAATTAGTTAATAGCCAGTCTGGCCTTTGTTCTCTGCACAGTACTCTTGTAGTAGCCTTGGTGGAGACAAATGACAATATTGGTGTGTCAATATTGACAGGGGTCTTCTCAATGGCGTTATTTTCATTGATCTGAAGAAGGCCTTTGGCACCACTGACCATATAATTATTCTCCAAAAACTTGACAAATATGGGCTTGATCAAGATACCCTGAATTGGTTCCAGTCTTACCTAACTAACCACATGCAAAGATGCTATGTCAACAATCACCTATCTGGCGAAGTCCACTAAACTGTGGAGTAACTCAAGGGTCAATAATTGGCCTCTGATCTACATTAATGACCTACAGTCCAAATTGCTTGAACATTGGCTCTCCTCCGATGTATGCTGACAATACTAATGTTACCTTTTCTGCATCTAGCATAGCTGATCTTGAAACCCAGGGCCCGGTTGTTCAAACGCTGATTAACCTAATCTAGGATTAGCATAAACTTTGGTTGCAGTTTTTAACTTTGGATGAAAGTTGTTTCCGCTACTTTTTGTTTTTCAGGATTGCCTTCCCCTAATCTAAAATGTTGCAGAATATCAGAATTGAACAATGTTTGGGGACATAACCTCCTTGATTAACTTTTAATCTTGGATTAGCGTTAATCGGCTTTCGAACAACTGGGCCCAGATCTATAGGGAACTGAAACTCAAAGATCTCTGGCTTAAAGCTAACAAGCTAAGCGTCAATGTCACCAAAACAGAGTTTATGATTATTAGCTAGAGGCAAAAATTACAGTCTTTAAATTACTAACTACTTAATAACCGAGAGTGAGGTCGTTACGGGAAAATCTCAAACTGAGGCCTTGCCGTATTGACCGAGCGATAGCGAGGTCAATACAGCTAGGCCGAGGTTTGAGATTTTCCCGTAACGACCGAACGGTCAAGGTTATTAAGTTGTTTATTATATGGCTAACATAACGGTTTTAAGGAAAAAAAATTAGTTCAAGCACAAGTCGTCGCTTCACGGTAATCTATTCATTAATTTTTTCCAAACTCATGTCAAACGTTTCACTAACAGTTTTCCTGGTCGTGTTTTCAGTTTTTTGCTCTAGAGGCACCAATTTTCAATGTAAATAAAACAAATGTGGCTTTTGGATGACTTTTTGTTGGTTTTGTTCCTAATTTGCATAATCCGTAATCGGCCCGTGGGCATTACGGGAGAATAATGCCCTAGCGCTTCGCTTCGCTTAGCCAATCAGAGCGCACGTTATATCGCATACAAACACTAGCCATATAATAATATACAATAAACATTAATTTTGATGACATCCACAGAAACCAAACCAATCACTGTAAATCTCTTAGGCTTAACATTGATGAAAATCTCTCTTGGAAGAACCACATACACGACATTTTGAAAAAAAACTGTCTTTCAGTATCGGTGCACTTAAGTGAATCAGACCATTTTATTTCCGTGCACACTGCAATAAAAATATACAAAGGTCTTATCAAACCACACTTTGACTACTGCAATGTTGTTTGGGATGGCTTGTTGTGACATCTGAGTGATAAACTTCAAAAACTACAAAATCGTGCTGCCAGAGTTATTACAAAATCGACCTATGACATCAACTCTCTATATCTTCTTAATTGCCTTGGTTGGGACAACTTATCAATTAGAAGGGCAAAACAAAAGGCAAGCTTAATGTACAAATGCACTAATAAACTCGTCCCAACTTATCTCTGCAATATGTTTGAGCCGAGAACTTGTCTGTCTTAGCTGTACAGAAGCATTGGTGGGAGTAGTAGTAGTATTGGTAGGTAATAGAGTCCATCTGGAGACTTTGTAGCGGTCAAAAAGTGGGAACAGTCATTGATTGTGCCATTTTGCACACAAACAGGAAATTAAAGAGGAAGAAACTCTTCCCCAAGATGAAGAATCTCACTTGACAAAGAAGAAAGAGAAAAAAGAGCACTTGACAAAAAACCAAAAACGGCGACTTGCTGACAGAACAAACTATAAAGGTGAAAGGGAAAGAGGCTGGAACTGGGTTGATGTTGTAAAACATTTAAGCAAAACTGGAAAAACAGATTAGTTTACAATATTTTAAACAAGAAATACCACCATAAAGAGCTGGTCAAATGGCGCATCAACAATAGTTGATGGTAGCTGAAGCTTGCACCATTGTTTGACCACCAACTATCATGCACTATCAGCAACTACAACTATTTCATGAACTATCACCGTAGCTTAAATTTCTCATGACACTCGATTATATATCTTCCCATTTGATCTTGCACTTGATAGTTGATGACAGTTTTAGGGTCAGCTGGTTGTGCCCAAAATCAACAGGTTCAGGTTTGCCTGATGCATGACCGATGAACTCTAGGGATGTGCTGTAGTGGCACCCAGTCGCCCCCTGGTGATTTACTTTTACCTTTGGGTGACCAGGAAAAATTAGTTTTTGCACCAAACTTTTATTATGGGCACCCTGGATTTCAAGGGTTTAGAGATTTCGGGCACCCAGCTATTTTTCATAGAGCTCAGCTTTCAACTCATTCAACAATTCCAGGGCAATGAAACAAGCTACCACCCTCTTTCACTGCAAAACATTCATACTGTGTTTGTAACTTTTCATAATGCCATTTCCAAGTGGTACCAGCCAGGCTCTAGAGACTCAAATGAGCATCAAGCTTGCGTGACCTCCAGTAAACTATTGTCAACTATCAACTAACGCTCGAAACATCAGCTTTTAGAATCCCTGTATGGTGGTCAATTTACACTATCAACTCTGTTGATAATACCAAATTTTTGTGTACTACTTCCTCACCAACGCAGCACCACAGTTTCTTTAGAAACTACCCCCTTCATGCACTACATAGTTAACATTCACTGAAGTGGAGGTGGCTAGTCCACCACTGGCCACCAACACCGAGATGAATAATTGTTTTAGTAGATACTAAAACAGTGAGATAATAGAGTTTGTATTTCAAGCTGGATGTTGTGGAAGTGTAAAGGGACTGCCCTCTGTACTTTTTTAATTATCCTACTCAAAGCTCAAGCCCCAAACACGTAGCCTCCTCCAGTAGAAATTGACTGTGTGAATGATACAGTGCCATAAATATTGTGTTTTAAAGTGTTTTTCTAATTGTCGGTTTCTTTCCCATAAATTTTGAATGTAGAGATGTATTTGTGATTGTCAGTACAATCGTTATGGTCCTGCAATTTAGGTTTGATTCTCTTGCTTTCTACTGGGACAACTGCGATTTTTTTCCATTTGTAATGGTGTTGAGGATACACTGCAAAAGAGCTGATACCCAAGAGGCACCTGGGAGAGGGTCGGAGAGAGGTAGGTCACAGATTGCCTCTGCCGCCTCCCTTTGTCCTCTTGTTTCCATTTGCTCACTCCAGTGTTTTGCTCTGTTGATGGCTGACACTTGCGCTCAGCTATCGAGAAAGGAAATACACGAAAATAATCAATGTTTTTCCTGCCAACTTTTTCTGACTCAAGGGCGTGAGATTTTTACCCTGGGAGTGCCACGATTTTCGAAGAGTCGTCCGAAGATTTACAAAGACGCCCTAAGATTTGGGAAGACATTCCGAATAATTCATAACCCGGGATGTGTGTTGCTAAAGGGCGTATGGAAAACCAGGAAATCCGGAAACGGATCCGGATCCGGAACCGGAACAGCAACCAGGGCAAACTTGAAGGGTAAACTTGGAAACACTGAAACCAGTTCCGCAGTGAAATTTTTCTTGATATATAATTCAAGATGGCGTCTCATCTATTATCAGCATTTGAGATACTATCAGGACATTGTCAAACTGGGAAACTAATCAGAACTTAACTAATCAGAACCTAACTGCTTTCGTAAACAGCCGCTATTTCAATGATAGGTATCAAGGCTGTGTTATTCATTCCCTCCTCTAGAGCCTTAGTTACTCATTTTTTTTGTCCATTTGATATTTTGCATGAAAGAATGATCGAATCGCAACGATATTCAGCAATTATTTTAATTTCTTGTTAGCAGACATTTCCTTCAATTCCGATGTTAGATACGAATTCTAACGATGGAAATAATAGTAGGGCCTAAAAGCCTATATTTATACTTGGCACGAAGGAAATCGAGGAAATAGAGAAAACAATTGAAAGCGGAGATAAAGACAGGAAACTATCACTTGGTTGATGTGTTACCCACAAGAAAAGTCCAAGTCTAACACGACTTTGAAATAGTTCTGATAATTGAACACCTGATTACGCTTGAAAATTAATTCCTTGGCTATTAATCACTGTTCTGGCAAGGGTTGAGGTTAAATGAAATTAAATATTTATTGTTTGATAGCAATACTTCAAAGTAGAATGCACCGCTGGCAAAACTACATCTCAAATGTCTTAAACAACAACAAATCATCTGGAGCCTTCTCCATAAAAATGACTATTTCATTTGTCCTGTTCCGGTTCCGGATCCGCTTCCGGATCTGTTTCTGAATTTCCGGGTTTTCCATACGCCCGTTGCTAAACGGCTTGCACTTATTTCCATCTCTCAAACTGACATTTTGAGCCCACGGTGGAGTGAGCACCCATACCAAACCATGGTGTAACTGCCCAGCGGTATATCAAAATGTCAGTTTGAGAGATGGAAACGAGTGCCAGCCTTGCTAAACACGACCGACCTCGTCCCCAGTGTATTTCCTTAAAAAAAATCACAGATTTTGGAAAAAGTATCGTCATTTACTCGTTTTACAGGGACTTTTCTATTCTCGCATTGGTTTGAGTTTACATATTTTTGGAAAGCATGTCAGTTTGGTCGTAATAGCCCACATTTTTTCAACCAGGCATGAGAAATTGGTCTCGTAGGCGTGAGTTCGCGTGAGATCGAAGTTTTCAATCCGCGGGCGTGGGACTCGCGCCTAATGAGTGAGAGTTGGCAGGTATATATACTCAATAAGGTAACCTTTTATTTTGCGTGTGAGTGGTGTTGATGCACAGTATAGGAATATTTCAGGCGAAGTCAAGCCTGTCTCTTTGTTTCCATATTCAGTCTGGTAGGAGTTTAGCCAACGAAAAGGCGACAACAACAAGAGAATAAACTGATGATGTGTTTATTGAGCAAAAGAATCGCTACTCAATTTTCTAACATTTCTTTTGTGGATGAACGTGACAACATGTAAATTTATAGGACGAATTTCGTCGAGATGCTGCATCTCTGGGCCACGCGCGGAGGGGATAAGATATGGGCGAAAATAATATCCGCCCATGTGAAGAAATGCAGCAGGAAAGGAGGCTTTCGTCGCCGAGGGGAGAAGTCTTCTCCAGACCTCTCGGAGCATGAACGCAAAGCAGGAAAAGTATGTGCAGGGAAGGCGTATAAATACTAAGTGCACTACCCATCAGTATTACGAAAGTCGATCTCCAGGGAAAAATGTGTAAGATTAGCGGGCGGGCGATGCCGGTTCGGCGCAAACATATCAGTGACAATACGGTAGTTGCAAAATTTCATGCCTGGAAACGTTTTCGTTTTGGCTGTGTCTAAATGACCGGCAGCCAGTCAAGGTTGTAAAAACACTAAATGACCGGCAGTCCGATATTTCCTTGACAAGTTCAGCAAAATTGAGCTAAACTATGACATTTTCTACAAATGACCGCATTTACAGACGTAACTATCGAAGTAACCGTTAAGAAAACGATGTAGTTTTATTGATAAAAACTATCACAATACAAATTGTTTAGATGACCGGCAGCCGGTCATAATCTTCAAGCCTAATACAAGCGCCCATATTCCTCGTCTCCTAGCCCTGATCCTTAACCCAAAACATACTTAACCTCCCCGTAGTACCAAGTCTAAAGATAACAAGTCCCTTGAAAGGAAACCCAAGTCGGACTGTCGACCATAATAGTGATTTAACGCCGGATCCGGAATTTGACCGGCTGCCGGTCAGTTAGACACTTCGTTTTGTTTTTAACATATGTAGGAAATTATAGCACCCGAAATAGGCCCGAAAAGTTTTCTCTCTCAAAAGGTTCGGGGGTTTCGAGAAACGCCGTACGCCAGGATGTAACCTGGGCCAGTGGTTCGAAAGCCGATTAACTTAATCCAGGATTAACGTAAAATTTGGTTGCAGTTTTTAACTTTTGGGTTAAAGTCGTTTCCGCTGCTTTTTGTTTTTCAGGATTGGCTTCCCCAGAACTGATATCAGCATTTAACAACGTTTGGGAATAGAGAAATAACCTCCTTGATTAACTTTTAATCTTGGATTAGCGTTAATTGACTTTTGAACAACCGGGCCTGATTATCAGCCCATCCTGAGGTGGAGGTATCCACGTCCCACTTATAGAACCTAGAACTCGAATGCTGAATGAATGCTAGAGGCACCTCTAATACTGGGAGGAATCGCTCAATGTCAACTACCTGCGCTGGTGAAAGGGCAACTTAACGATCTGGTGACAGGCAGGGTAGACTACCTGAAACAGCTTAATTAATGTGGCAGATGACACAGTTGCATAAGGGAGGAAATTTCAGACTCATAGCTCTAGCGGACAAAGAGTAATTGAAAACTGAAACATTGGCTTGTAGTTTATGATAAGTAAGGTGGTGCCCCTTTAACCGGAATTAGTAACTGAGACAGGAAACTAACAATTGTCAAGATTACGATTTATCAAGATTACAGGCCATCAGGTGAACGATTCATGTGTTCCAGGCTGTCAGATATTTGGGGCTAGCGAAAATCAATAACGTGTACAGATAAAAGTCATCAAAAATCTTCCGTCCATAAGTTTTTTTCATTGTAGTCCTTTAAAAGAATGGTACGCCCACGAGGTTTTGATCCCCTGCAGGCGTTACTCGTGTTTGGCTATCTACAGTGCTGTATTCTATTTTCCTTGACTGCACCATAATTATTTTTCTGTATCAGCTGAAGGACACAAGTAACAGCGCTGTAACATCTAAATATAGCACGCTCTGCTTCCGCGGTTGCGCGTGATTTTGAAAAGGTCAACTAGCTGAATTGCTAGTGAACGTGGTTTTCAGGGAAATCCAGACTTTGTCTGCCTGATAAAGGCCAGCAGTTTTAAATAAAACCATGTAACAAGTGGCTAAATTAAGCCTTATCTCCGGCCTGCAAAATCAATGTAACACTCGTTTAGCGCTAAACAAACGAAAAGAGCGCATTGTGATTGTAACGTTGTTCGAGTCTGTTTGCACTGAATATCGATAGAATGTCTATCAACATACATAGCACTACTTGTTAAAAAGAGACTATGGGAGGTGCCTCACTCGGCTTCTCCCACAGGAGAACAGATAACCATGTCACCAGTTAACCATGCACACCATGAGTAGTGACTGAGGTGCAAGTACACTCTTACTTTTTTATAATAACGTCTAATTTTGGAAACTGAACGTTCTTATTTTTTCTGCGATTTGAACCGGAAAACGTTCTTAAGATGTTCTTATCTTACATTGTGCAGTATTTCAGTAAATCAAAGGAACCTGAACAGGAAACCTTTTAAAGTGTATTATCGTGTTTGCTGTCATGTGGTGATCCAGTTGCTTGTCACATGCTTGTGCGGCTTGCTCTGATGATTGTTCTGACCAGCGACCCGAGAGTCCTGAGGGTTTCCGCTTACAAGAACTTCCACTGTACTTACTCTATTTAGTCTTAAAATGGTCGACAAGGCTTGAAGTTACTGGTAATTTCAGTTACCCTTGTAGAAAACTATCGTGTTATGCAGGCACATTGTCACGATTAGCATAGAATTTGGTTGTGTCACAAGGATAATGTGGCCTGTCACGGCAGATTGCATAATCGCCGAGGTTTTCCTTTACTATGCTGTCATGATTACTTTACAGGATTACCTTTAATACAAAGAACACAGCAAGCTGTTACAAGATCATCTAAGAGGTTTTGAAGAGGTCGACATCGCTTAGAGTTTTGAATGCCTAATCGGGGATTTCCGAAAATCGAGACCTCATTAATTATCGAATTATAATAATCGAATTAACGAATGTGGCCCGTTTCTCGAAAGTCCCTAAAACTTTTTGGGCCGAATAGCCGTTTCTAAATTGCAGTCCGCTTATTCTAAGAAGCTGGGCTTTTACTGTGATTTCAAGATACGAAAGGACAAACTTGTGGCAGGAAATTATGGCACCCGAAACACAACCGAAACGTTTCGGGAGTTTCGAGAAACGCACGCCAGGATAAGAACTCAAGTTTCTGATAAATGACTGTGTCTAATGATAGACAATGATATTGTATGATTCAAACTTGTCTTTTACAGCGTTTCACACAGTGTATTAGTTAACCTATGTCGAACGTTAATGAGAGTTATTCAAGCAGTGTCGTAGCTCAGTTCCAGAGATCGCCGTGAAATCAATCACTGGCAACGCTCAGTGATACCCACAGAGCCCCTTCTACCCGGACATTCGGTCAGTTTGTGAGACAAATCGTAGAATCACGAGATCGCACTCGGCACTTCTTCAAGGAGAACATTAACGTTTTTAAACCTTAACCTTATGTGTATTCATTCAACACGTCGACCAAACATCCTGAAACATGTGCATCCCACCTTGTGATCTTGATCATGCTGTGAGTGTAGCTAAACAGCTGTTAAACAGAAAGTAAAAAAAGGGTCAAAGGTAAAGAAACTTTCTTTATACACGATTTACAATTTAAAGTTGTTGGGACGTATGGGAGAAATGTTTTTTGTGAAGAGGGGAAAACCGGAGTACCCGGAGAAAAACCTCTCGCCGAGCTCTCACCACTACGCCATCCCTGCTCTCATTCATACCATGCTGAATATTACGGCGCTAAGATGGACCGGGTTCTGTTCTGTTCACAACAACAATTAACATGAACATCAAGAGGTTTATCCCCGCACTATCATAACTATGTTGGAAAATAAACGGTGTATCGTTGGCTTTACACTCATAATCAGCAAGTGTTCGTAGTAACAACACCACGGCCGATTTAAGGCAATGAATTATGATACAGGCTTATGATTCTTAAGATACAAGAACTGTAAAGATTCCTTTGTAAGGCGCATTTGAAAACTTACGTTGAATTTGCGCGGTATAAAGAAATATTATTACAACAAACCATTTCTTTAATGGCAGTCACCATTATTAATTATACACAACTGGGTACAACAGTGAACATCTGCACTACGAATAAACACTCATAGAAAGCCTTTAAGGTAGCTTCGTAGCGTTCAGCTGAAATAGCCCATTTTAACTACTTGTGTTATTAAGAGATGAATGATGAGCACAATCAAAACGAATTCTTTATGCACCCCTCTCACGTTTGGCCGGAACCTTATACATATGCGCGCAGTCAAATAAATGGCAAGCCGAGTTGCTGTCTGTATTCACGGCTTTCCTAGGGCCTACCCTACCGTCTGAACCCGCTATTTCGCGAGGTAGGAACTAGATTGGGGAAAATTGTGCCTTACACACAGGATAAGGAAACCATTGCCGGCCATTTTGTGACAATAGGCGAAGGTCGATCCCACAGTCTTGTCTATCTCTTAAGTTGAGTGTGCACATGCACGTGACTTGCTCAAGGTCAACAGACGTACTGAACTGGGCCTTCAGTAACTCATGCTCAACTTAGATACCTACCCACTCAAATCTGAATGCTAAGAATATTTTAAGTAACAGCTGGAAAAATAGCTCGTTACACTATGCTATCTATTACCCTTACCGGTCTTGAACCAGAAAATCAGGTTCAAAAACTAAGCGATTCATGGGGTAAAAAGTGGTAATTGCGTTTTAACCAGAGAAATTATTGCCAGTTCATTTGGAATTCAATTCATAAACCCTGCGGGTTAAAGACAATACCTTATTAGTATTCGAGAAAATTAGTAAGAATGAGGTGGATCAGTACAGTAAACACCCGCATATAAGAACACATGATTTCGGAGCTCAGGCTGATCAGGTTCTTATTTATCGGGTATTTAGTGAAAAATCAGCCTCAAGATGTTCTTAAATTGTTCTTAAATTTTGTTGTTGGAATTCAGAACCGTAATTAAGGAAAAAATATTGCTTGAGATTTAATTAGTATATTTAATGGGAAAATAAAATAAATTAATATCATGACATCATTGTAACAATTAACCTGCAAAAACAAAAGCAGCCTTATTACCAGTTAACTAGTGAGCAGAACAAGAAAATACATCTAACATGAAGGGCATGTAGTTCTAGGGAATGCTCTGTACTTTTTTTAATGCCTTCTCCATTTTATAAGAACATTTTACATTTCCAAGCTGATTTTGTTCTTATAAAAATGGTGCTTTATTTGCAAAATTTCAGCCTGATGTTCTTAATCCATGTGTTCTTATATGCGGGTGTTTACAGCTCAATGAACAAAGTTAGTACCAGGAGAATCGTTACTGGATACTTCACAACAAAATTGACCGGCATTCCTCGTCATTTTTCGTGCCTTGTCTTTTCGTTTTTTAGTATTATTTTTCTTTTTCGTTTGACAAGATATTTTCCTGAGCCCACTTCGAGCAGTCAATGATCCATATATAGGCATACCATCCACAGCATTATATGATCTATATTCACGATTTACTATCACCAAGGTCAAACGAAAATCAGAATTCCCCCCGCCCCCCACCCCCCCCCCCCAAAAAAAAAAAACAGTTTTGTAATGAGATATAAAGGTCCAACCCTCTGAATGAGATCTGAACCAGTCATTTGATCTGGCTTTAGGTTTTTACGAACGTAAATTAAATTTCAGACGATTTATGGTCCGCTCAGTCGCGAAAGACGCTCATTCATTGACTCTTTCTCTTATCTTTACTTGACTGAAGCCAGTTAACAGGGAATTAAACTTAATCGTCGACTTAATCTCCTTCCGGCAAAAGTAGAAATCTAATCCTCTGTCGATGTTGTTTTTCTTCTTGCTGTAAGTCCTGTCCAGTATTCTAATTCAAGGTCAGTAAGCAACAGTGAGAATAGGCTGCACGAACGTCTGAAGAACAGAACCGGAATTATATTTGACTGAGAGAGGGTAGGCCGAGAATCGCCAAGAGTCAAGGGTGCCAATAAAACCAGGGAACAGAACATTTCAGGACATTCCCCAACATAGCGAAATAATGTTTAAAAATACTTTGGGTCCCCAAAATGAGTTGGTTATTCGAAGAAATACGTTATGCATGTTCATTATTACAGTTTTTAATGAGCTGCTGAGAGAGACATATTCTGTGATTGGATACAATGTCGGCAATCGCTGCACAGCTAGAGTAAAAAGCTCTGTTACAGCGTACTATTTTGCGTACGTATTTTCGTGGTACAGATTGACCAAAGTCAAGTTCATAACCCACTGTGCCAAGGGCAGGACTGACGGGGTACTTACAGAAGTGCTAAATATGGATTTCCAGTGTAAGGTTCTTATCTAAGAGTGGGCACACATTGCTTGTCGGGAACGTTTCACTAAAGGAGCGAGCGTCGATCGGAGAGCTTCTGCTGAGTCTGTTACTGCCTTTCAAGCGAATGATTTGCCAACCATAAGACAATATTGCAACCGGCAATGTAAAAATCTATATGTTGTAAATAATTTAATTTAGGTATTAATTTATTTTTGCCGACTGTTCACTGTCTCACGACCTCTAAGATTATTAAATATGTATGTATGTGTGTGTGTATGTATGTATGTATGTATGTATGTAAAGCCATTCTCGGGGTACCTGTGTGCCATTAGAAGTACTATCGATTCAAAACTTTTTACGGTATTTCCAAGGAGTACTCGCAAGTGGGGAGGTTTATGAACTCAAAGGATTGCATGTTCTTTAACATGAAATAAATTAATTTAATTGCATTCATTTGCCTCTTGGAAGTCTGAGGGAAGGCCAATATGGCCTCTAGTTGTGATTCATATATGCGTGGCTTTCGAACGGAATTGCGCATGGAGGAAGACGTCTATGAACTTTCTCAGTTTTACGTGGATTGCTTCATCTGAAAGCAGCGTCAACATTGCTGTTGCGAACTGATTCACAACAGTTGTCAGTGAAGTGTGGTAAATTTTACGGGTGGCTTCCAAATGGAATTACGTACGGAGAAAGACGTCTGGGTTCTTTTTTCCTGTTTTATGTGGATTATTTCATCGAAAATCAGCGTCAACATTTCGGTTGCGAGCTGATTTACAACAGTGGTCAGTGAATTATGGTGTCTTGCGGGTACAAGCATTACATCAGTTGATGTTTATAAATAAATATATTTTGTCACGTCTTGTAAGTTTCACAAGAGTATGAATATTAGGTTGCATAGACTGGTGAAGTATTTTTCGCGTGTTTGTAGGTGTCTCAAGGGGCTAGGCCGTGACACTATTTAAGGTTTGTTAAGTTATGCAAGAGCCATTCGAGGCATCTCTTTCAACCCTAGTTTTTTATATTATTTACTGTTGTATTTTTCAGTCTGAGTTTGTAAATCTCTAAGGCTGTTTTTCGTTACGCGTTACGCTCGCTGCATCAATCGCATCTTTTTCAACTGGGCTTTTTTGTTTATTCAACCCTGTATTTTCTTTATGGTGAATGATGTAAATGCTTGCTGTATCCTGCATCAATAAACGAGATGCCCGCTCCTATTCTGTGTTTTGTGATTACTGTAGATTAGTTACAAAATATTTTATAATCGTTTCAGTGTGATTAGAATATAAGACTCGTTGCGTGTTGTGGGCTGTATGGCTTTGAAATTTTGATCAGCCTATACAATTTGAAATGCTTTGTCCGTTGTGGTCGCGAATAAATGAATCTGTCGATGGTGACAGTATCTTTAAACCGCGATGGTGGTGTTGTATTTGTACCTCCCTTTTGTGAGAGATTTCGGGGGCACCCAAATGAGGTGTTCCACAAGAAAGGGGGGGGGGGGGGGTGAATGTGCTGTGTATGCGGCTCTCCTTCAAAGAATGCGATGGTGGCGTGTATTTGGAAGAAATATGCATCACTCTCCCTCCCCCCTCTTCCTCCCTCCCGGCTGTATCTGAGGCCTTTTTCCGCGCCCATTTTTGCGTACGATGGATTAAATTGTCACTTTTCTGCTAGCTGGCTGGGAAACTTCCGCCCGGCCCTGCTGGCAAACGGAATGTTTGGTTTGTTCTTGCTGGGAGTGCAGAACAGATAAAAAATTTCCCAGCAGGTAGATAAATTGCTCCAACAACGCTAATTTTTGTGTTATTTTATGGCCATGATATATTTTGATGAATTTTGAAAAAATGGCTCGTTAGGTACTCTTGAGATTTGAAAGACTGTGGTAAACAATAGTAATAAATGGGACTATACATTAACTGTAAGATTTATTGTTAAAGAACGCAATTCGAAGCGATGCAGAAATCGCGAGCCTCCAAGGGTAAAAATAAAGGAAATTATCCAAAGGGTGCGGAAAAGGAAAGTCCGTAAAGAAATAAAGAGCCTGCTCAAGAAAAGTGTTCCAAAATCCTCAAGAATATACAAGCTGGTCGTCAATTACAAAGCCACTCTTATTCAATTTTTGCAACGAGCTAATTGTTTTTTCAGCTGTTTTAAACAGTGGTCCAGAAATGGTAGAAAAATTGGTAAAGGGAAAGTGAGAGCAAAGGTTATTGTATCAACCAGGCAGAATCAGTTTGATTCACCAAAAAATGGATACAAAAGTCCGATTCACCGAATGATACATTTCAAATTTAACGTCTGTCGAGATGTAGAGAAAAACCCTGGGCCTGGTTCTCGAAGAAATTTTATGAATTACTGCTTTACACAACCAGGCAAGTTCTCATGTGCAGTTGATTCATTTCTTGAACTTACGTATGCAGTTTTTAACGATTCTCTAAAATATATTTTTTATTGTAATGAGTTTTTTCAAGCTGTGTTAGATACATGTGTACATCGGTAAGCTTCGGTACACATAGATATGGCTGTGGTTCGAGAATATGTTTGGGCTTATTTGAGGCAACATTGCAACTCATTTGCTATAGTCGGAGAAAACCGAAAAAACATGGCAATGAAACTAGTGCTCCAGCAGTCCTGCGTTCCCGGAGTCGGAGAAAACTGAAAAAATATCGCAAAAGTGAAGCGAGTGCTCTCGCACTCCCATATTCCTGAACTCTAAGCAGAATGAAAAGACAGCGCAATAATATAACAGTTCCCGCAGTCTTGCACTCCCAAAGTTAAATAGAATGAAAGTGAAGCTATTGGTGTTTGCCTCCTTTCTGGCCTTCCGTCTGGACGAAATTTGTTTGAACAGTATTTAACCGATTTCAAAAACTGAGGTAAAACCAACAGATGTAGATATTTTCTGCTACTTAGCCTGTGTACACAGGCTACTGTTACTTTAACGTAGAAGAAGGCTTGACCAAAGGTCAAACCGGGATGACGCGATACTTAATGATTGTCAATCCTGACGTTCGCTGCCGAACTACCGTCGTTTTCATCTAAGCGTGGACACGTGACAGAAAAACATGTTCTAATTGGGTACAAACATGACATGCTTGGTAACCACACATTTGAAGTTTTACAGCCGTTAAGCAAACTTTCGCGCCAAAATACGGCCGAAACTTCAAACCAGGTATTCCTTTGTCCAAGGATTTCAGAAATGGGATGATTCAGATGGTGGCTACGCTCCAATAAGTGAAACATGTGAAAGGTATCGTATAAACCGTTCAACCGTACACAAGTACACCACTTTTAAGTTTTGGAAATCCTGTCCCGGCGCCCCAATACTTCATCGTTACACTTGAGGAGAACCCACATTAACAAAAGCGGAAGCATACTTTAACAGGTCTGGATCAATCTCCTCGAAGAAGTCTTCGATATCTATTCTTTCTGCCATTTTGGTAAAACGTGCTCGAACATCCTTCAAACTTCAAATGTTTGGTTACCAAGTATGTCGTGTTTGCATCCAATTAGAACATGATTCTCTGTCACGTGTCCACGATTAGATGACGGTATTTGTAAATGCTATGTTACGGTCACGTTCTTCATTTCTGTTTTCGATCACTGAGTTTAATGTCTTCTGTATTTCAGATGATCGTGGACAGATGATTAAGCTTAGACTTGAGCAACACTAACGATGTTTCAACGTCACCATCAAAAACGTATTCACAAAGGAGTTCTAAGCCGTTATAATGGCTTTCCGTTGCTATTTTTAATTACCCAATAAATATCTAATTAACATCCGTTAATTGACTATCCCGTAAGCAGGCATCTCAAATACAACGCACGTGGTCAATGCACAATAGAAGCACGTGCCGTCAACCTGACCCAATTGGGCGCTCACTTCCTACGAACTGAACACAATTACCTGCACAAATCTTTGTAAAGTTGTGAAGATTTCAATCCAGTAAACTTTGTCCGCGTAAAAAGGTTTGCCGAATTACAACACGAACGCTGCGACAGTTACCTAAGTCAACTTTGGAAGAAATATATTTTAAAATAATTATACCAAGCATAACTTATGGAATATCGGTGTGGCGAAATTGTTCCCAATCATTACTTAATAGTTTAGATCATATTCATGCTCGTGCATGTCGTATAATTAACGTCTTCCCTCTTCAGCAACTCATGTTTGCTTCAGTGTAACTGGCTCCCTATTAGTCATTTATATAAAAGGCATATATTACTTAAGATGCATCAAATTTTTGCAGGGACTGCTCCCAGCCAAATTTTAGAAATGTTTTCATTATCATCCAGATCACAAAGATTTTGTAATCAATTTAATATTATTAGGGTACAGTCTGAACTTGGTAGAAGTTCCCTTCAATATAGAGGCCCAAATATATGGAACTTTATAAATAAAAAAGCTAAACCATGTAATGTTAGCAAAGAAGGGTTTAAAGCAATAATTAGGAATCACTCAAAAAATATTCTTAATTTTTCTTTCAATAAGGAAGCCATTGTAATCTCAAACAAGAATGATGACTTATTTACTATTAATATTAGGATTCATCAAGTTCCCTATTTAAGTCTATTTATTATTATTATCTATTATTTATTAATTATTTATTTTAATCTATACCTATGGCAGCTTTCTTGTAATTAAGCTTTAGAGTGATTGCAATTATGATTGTTTTTAGTTTATAACTATTTTACATATCTTAGATAGTCTCATAGCAGGTTCACATCAGCTCATAGCTGCCGATGCAACTATTACTTTAGTAATTTTTGTAATCTCAACCTGCTTTATCAAATAAAGAATTGATTGATTGATTGATTGATTGAGTTCTATTTTTAGGGTCCACCAGCTCGTCGGTCATCTTCACGTGTCACGCACGTGACTCAAGTTACCTTTTGTGCACCACTGCACAGAAGGTCGGTCACTGTCTTCAAAGCGCACCTTTGTTTTTTGATGCTTTGATGAATCATGTCGGAGGTTACTCTTACCATATCTCGAATCCTAAATCCTTCGATAGGTGTTTCCTATCTCAAAATCCATCGATTGGAGTGAAAATGAGCTTTTTACATGGGATGCCCGTGGCAGCCACATTATAAAATAGGTTCGTTTTGCGGTTTTCTCGACAAATCGACACGTTTATTTTTAATTTTGGAATTTTTTTAAAAATATTTGAAATGCTTTGCACTGTCCTTAGCTGCTGGTGACAACGAAAACAAAACAATGAAAGCGTTATGTCATAGCTTGAAAGTATTTGTACTCTGCGATTTGATTGGGTCCGACAAGCAATCGCGTTCAAGGTCACGTCGTAACATGATAAAGGTGAAATGACTGTGAAATTTTACGGTGTGACCCGGAATTTTACCAAGACCCACTGACTGGGTAGAAGGGTCACCCGCCTTGCCGAGCCAACTTCTCACGACTGTTTATGCACCTATCAATGTCTAGACGGAGAGGGGGGGGGGGTACGGGCAAAGATGCGGCATTTGAACACTTCTGTTGTCCCCTCTCTGGGGAATTTGACCACTTGTACTAATTAAAGTTCAAATATTATAAAGGATTGTTAAACTATTTCCAGTCCCAACGGTCAGGAATTTGACCAAAAAATTGCAAGAAAATTCAAATGACGCACCTTTGCCCGTACCCCCCCCCCCCCCTCTCCGTCTAAACATTGATAGGTGCATTACATGAGTAAAGTTGTCCCGGTTGACCGAGTCAAAGTTAACCCTACTAAATTATTCATTGGCCCTGCTTAATAATTCATAACTTCAATATCCCTCTATCCGCTGGATTTCTATTTTTTAAATCACTCACACCGGTCACTGTTGACTTAGATTTAACTTCTTCCATAGCAATTTAGCCACAATGTTCGTTTTAAAGATAAAACACGGACTTCAATTTTCCGTGGAGTTTTCCCGGCTGACCGAGCCAAAGTGTTTATATGGAACCATCGAAAGAGGGCGACCCGGCTAGGAGGGTCACCCTTCTAGGCAAGCCAACTTTTTGTTTGTCATGTAAACGGTTTGCCAAGTTTTGTAAGGAAATGAATGAAAAGTTGGCTTGCCCAGGGTAGCTCGAGTAGGCGGGTGACCCGGGACAACTTTTCTCCATATAAACGGGGCCTGAGTGTGCACATTTGTATTTAGGGGAATACATAAAGATTAGTTTCCTTTGGAATAAATTGCCCGGCGTCTCGTAATCATGGACACGTCTGTTGAAAAATATTTCAAATTTACTCAAATGCTTTGTATTGTCCTTAATCGCTATTGACAACAAGGAGACTCGTTAGATTATTTTCGATTAAAAAGTGAAAAACTCGACATGCAAACTAGTCGCAAATAGAAACAATATCTCACTACGGTGAGTCATCAAATCTAATCTTTCTATCAAATAGTGCATCCCACGTTCACGCCAACAGGCGTCTTGCTGGAATAAGTATACTATTTTCACCCCATTAATTATTCTGCTTCTTGGTGAGGTGGTCATAGACACCGTCTTAGATGAAGGTTATGCCGGGTTCAACAGTTAGTAGTGGCATCCACTGCGGACTTTTTTTTCTTTTCTTTTCTCCCTTTCTGTATTTTTTTCAAGTAATGTCATTGTAATCAATGGTTAAGCTGTAAAGTAATTTTCCAGTTTATTATACAATTTTAATGTCGATAGGGTTACCCACAAACAAGTAGCGCCATGTGTCCTACGTAAGAAGGACAGACTTCTCTCTTTTCTTTTGCTTAGCACTAAACTAGGGATACACACTATATTTTTGCAGGCCCGAGTTTAGGCTAATTGCCTCTTGTTTTCTTGGGTGCCCGTTTATGGGTTTAATTCACGTAAACGGATAACTCTACTAACAAACATTTTTTCCAACTCCCGAGGATGTCCGCTCACAAAACTATGGACTGTTGTCATCACTGCGAATACTTCCAGCGCATCCCACGTGAACGCTACTCGGCGTCTTGTTTGAATAGGTCTGAATAGAACGAAGAAAGAAACCTCCATGACAAAGGTAGGCTACCACGGACTTTGTGCCTTGCGTGAGAAAACAAACTAACTAATTTACTCGTCAGAATGTACTTCACTCATGAACGGTAATTCTTATGATAACCCCTCTATGTTGAGGATCAATGACGCCCTAAGCCTAAAGAAGTCATATCACTGTCACCTTTTCAGGATCCGATAAAATTCCTTTCATCCCTAGCGGTGGAAAAGTTGCTGATGCGGATTCAGACGGACTGTCATTATAAAGTCTACGTCATGAAGAGGTTGAAGAAAGTGAATGTTTCAGTAAAAGGCTGTCAATCGGTGATTTGTATGGACGCATTAACTGTCTGGTCTTTGTAAAGCTCTGCTGCTGGTAAAGAAAAAAAGCAACTGAGATGTTTTCAAGGATAAGTTCTGACATCGCCTCCGGTATCCAACTGTCTAGGTAATAGAGTAACCAGTTTTCGTCCAATTTGTAGTTGATAAAAGATGTTAAACAAACAGCACTACAGGCAAGTGCTTATTAATAGCTTTTATTCTTCATGTTCAGTTGTGTTCACGCACTCTTCGGAATTATCTACAAATTCAAACCTTGCTCTTGAAAAGGATTAGCTGAGTTAAACTCAGCTATAACAGATTTTGACATGCAACAGGAGTCGCGCCGGGAGTTACTTCTGGGCAAGTTTATCGTGAAAATTCTATCTAATTAAAATACTAATTAGCTTTCAGATGATGTTGTAATTCGATAAAAAAAAAGGCCTCGATACAGTCCAATTTTCCCAAGTTCGACGGTCCACCGGCCTTTGATCTCGGAATGAATTTAGAAGTTAAAGGAAAACGCTGCCGTTTACTACTGTACGCGGTACGGTTCACGGTCACTTCCAGTACGTTTCCGGATGTTTCTCAAAAAAGAAACCAAGACACAGATTTTATTTGCAGCATAAGTAGCCACGTTCCAACCCGTACGCCTCGTGCAAGTTTTCAAAGAGGGGATAGCTTTAACGTAATTCAATGGATAAAAGAATCTACAACTTGTACATAATTACTCGTTAGCTAGTGACTAATCCTGTTGATCTTCCGCCCTTTAATCAAATTTTACCCTACTCGTGACATACGCTCAAAATAAAACTGAAAATGATCGGAGATAAAGATACTGCATGAGGTGTCAATACAAGGCTCAAAATAGGCCTCTTCTACAGATAAAGTAGATTTCAGATAGTATCGTCGGTTTCCTCAAGTCACTGCACTTACTTAGCACGCAACGTGAAGATCATCGCGAAAGGATCATGACATCTCCACGTTGCAGAACGAGTAATTTGTATATATTACATAATCAAACACAGGACAAATGTGAGTAAATTTCATCAAGTTAAAAAAATCTAGGTTGTAATTCAAGTTCCTTATGCTTAATATTGACGACCACGGTTTACGCCTTTCGACCTGCAAAACTGTGTCAAGTGGATGCCAAAGAAAAAAAATCATTCGAGGAACAAAGCAATACACCTTGCACGTTCTCTCAGACAGCTTTAACGGACAATGGCGTTTGATTAATAGTGTGTCTACTTTGTAGTTATTACGTAACAACTGAACAGTTGCACTTACACTTGGACCTCTGTCAACCGGCGTGATTGTCCTCGGGGCCCATTATGACTGATTTTGCTGGAGATATCTCGAAAAGAAACGCAAATTTTTCTGAATGCTTTAGCGTAATGTTGGTCCATAGCACCGTAGCAAATTGGGTTCAAGGCGTTAGGCAACCATGTTAAAAAATAAGCGATGATTAATAAAATACGGAAGTAAGGCCATTTAACCCCGTACTTAAACTCGATGAAGAGAAAAACGACTTGGTATGGAAGATAGCAAAAGAAAAATATCCCAACTATAACAATAGCCATAGAAATAAATCGTCGTTCTAGATAAGTAGTGTTACTGTTAATTTCTGATTTGTTTGGTTCACTGTGGCTGCTTTGACATATTTTCCGTCCAGACGTTTTCCGCTTTAGCTCAACTCTCTTTAAGGAAAGAACAATGAAGCCATACAGCACCGTTGAAACACAAATAGGCAACACGTAGTTGATCAAGAAAAGGAAGACAGAGTAGACATGCCGCCAACCGTATTTAAGTTTTCCCATTGGCGGAAACCTCTCTATGCAAATAACCATTTTAACGCCTGATTTGGAGACGAAAGTGTACAATTCTCTAAAGCAGTACGCCGGGAGAGAACAAGATAGAGCCACTAGCCAAATAATTGAGACAACAACAAGCACTTTGTGAGATCGCCATCGTGAGGAGCCGTAGCGGAGTGGTCGAACGATGGAAAAATACCGATCAATTGCAATAGCAACGTGAACGTTCGTAGTCACCAATCCACAGGCCACTTGTGTTGGGTTAATAAATTTACAGAGGAATGAGCCATACATCCAAGATGACTGAAGCTGCTTGTCTACGAGCAGGAATGGAACTCCTAGGATGCTAATAAAGTCGCTTACGGCAAGATTCATGATAAGACAGTGGCTAAAAGTACGAAGAGGACGATTGCGAAGCGAAGCAATGAACACAAAAGAGTTACCAACTACTGCAGCGAGAAATAATACGCCAAACAGGATGAGCCGTATGATGGTCATTCCAAATGGCTCAGGGATGTATCTGCTTCTTATGGCACTGGCAGTGGCTGTTATGTTGAACGAATCATTAAACAATGTTGTAACTTGCGTTGCTTGCTCCATCTCTTTAGATCGAATGATATGCTGACCTGAGTTTGCACAGTTTTATACCTTTTTAGTCGCTCTGTAAGTCACCTCCCCGAGTCTATCAACTGAAGTGAGGATCGTTTTACCAAACGCTTTCGCTAAAACCCGAAGTCTTGACCTCAGCAGACGCGACGATTTTTAAAATAATTTAACAGATCAGTTGCATAAGTATTTAATAAAAGCACTTGAAAAACTTCATCACGTCGCTGTGTTGTGTTTCACGTCCAACCTCGACGACCCCCTGCCAGATGTCAATTCGTTACTTGAGTCTCTTGCTCAATGGCTTTGGACCGAAACGTTAAACTCAACTGAAGTGAGGATCTTTTTAACAAACGCTTTCGCGAAAACCAGGAGTTTTGACCTCAAGTAACTATTTCATCAAAGCTTTGGAATAACTTAATTGTGGCGCTTTTTTGTGGTTTACGTCCAACCTCGACAAAGATGCATCTGACAACTCCCTGTCCAATCCCAAGTTCATCGCGGTTGTTACTTATTGCCTAAGGGGCAATGATAAACAGCAAGCTGGCATAGAAACACTTAACACTCACAGCCTATTTTGATCGCATGAATCAAACTGTTAACAACGAAAACACCAACTGTGTCGATGTATATGTAAAATTTATCTGCTTTCAAAACCAAGGTCTTACAACGGCGGTCCCTTGTTTCTTTCGTTTTCAAATGTTGGCTATAATACAATTTTAGTTCACCATTCATTCTAAATTTTGTTATTGAAAAGCCGCTGCTCAACATTCAAGGTTGCACTCTCGAAACTGTCAGTTCTGCTGAAGAATCCGATATTTCAAAGTAAGGCCCATCCGGATCGATTTTTTCTTGATTTGCTCAAGGAGGCTCGCGGAAGAATAAGTTAGCAAAGAGGGGCAATTGAATCTTCAAAACTACCCGTCACCTTTGATGAACAGATTGCATTAGCTAACACGCAGCTGGTTTGAAAGAGACAAACATTACAAAAACAACAGCCGATTGGTTGCTGGAACTTTCTTTTTGACTTTTTTAGACTAATGTTTCGCAAGGTCTGAAAACGTCGATCTCCCGGTTCAATACTATACTAAAATAGCAGAACCCGGTTCCACAGATTTGACTAAAATGCTGAAAAACGTCTGCATGCACCTTTACACTTAAGTATTAAATTCCCCCGGTCAAGGCGGTCGTTGGCGGGTCGGAATACTCCGCAACAAGACCGATAACACTTCGATCATTGTCAGAGTTACTGAACTACAAAGATGTGTCCATATCATTACATACGTAGTGTTTTATTGCCCATTATTGGAAGTTCCCAAATATTCCGAGGAGCCATTTAAACTTTTACCACGAGGTCCGGCGAGGAAGCTGGTATGTAGAATTGATGTTTTGTCAGTGGAACAAATAAAGCAATCACTTTCTAAAATGAGGTGTTGAATATAAACAACGTGATGCTTAAAAACTTTGTCCACTTCAGAGGGACATTACTTTGAACGCAAAACAGGGAACAGATTTGGAGGCCGCCGTGAGTATCCGGCCTTCTCCTGATCAGTGGCAAGTTCCTAACCTTTCACTGCATTCCGCTAAAAAATTATCCGCTAGGGCCGTACCCCTCACAATTTACCCTCATCTTCATTGGACCACCGGATTGCTTCTTCGTAATCTTACCGTGTGGTGTTTATAAGGACCTATAAGTACAATAATTACTGCCCATATCAGTATAAAAAAAACGCTACGTGGTGAGTCAGAGGCTTCGTAGTAAAACCCCATTAACAGGGGCTGTCAAAGCTATTGAAGAGATTAATATTGAGCGGCTGGAGGCTACATCAATTTACTAGAATTGGATGGCAGAGGGGTGCCGGGAATCTCTGTGAAAGGACAAAATCCGCCACCCGATCTGGGTAACTTTTCCTTCTAATAATAATATTGCTCGAAAATTGATGCTGCCATCCTAATCAGGTTTCAATTCTACGTTACATCGACACAAACCGTTATAAAAAGCCTGAGGGAGACCGGCCAGCGAAGATATTTAAAAAAGTAACAAAACTGATCAGCTCACAAACACCTTGTGAATCATACAGGTAACTAGTGGCAAAACAGCAGCCCTTTTGAGTTTGATATAAAGTTAGACTTAATAGAGTAGTATAAAGGGAACAATTCTTAATATGCGTGGGGAAACGGTTTCATAAGGTTAGTGCACGACTTTGATATCTGAGTCCAAGGTTCGACCTGTCCGTTTCCGTTTTTCTGTCAACTAACAACAGCTACAATATGCAAGCGACTGATAGCCTGCGGTGCAGTCGGACTTGTCACTGGAAACCTAGGTGAAAACCGATTCAAAAGTGAATCGGTTTTAAATTTGTTTGAAGACCCTTTCAGGGTAATCTTGTCTTCCTCCCGGATATCGACCAGATGCAAAACGGTCCAACTCGAGGAGTACCGGTATACCCGAAAACAGTCTAGCAATGTTCCAATTTTAGGCAGAAATAAAAAAGTGGACGGTTGTGGTTCAACGCAAGCATATGAACCGACGAAATACGTCAATTGTTTTAAGGTACCTCAGATCCCAAGCCGCCCGCCTGAGTATTGGGGCTGTTCCGAGAAGCACAGACTTCTGAATTGTCTCCATCGTAAATGGTTGAACTTATTTACTTAAGGTGTTGGTCCAAATTGCTGGATACTGTTCCTAGTGCTCCAATTACCACTCGGATTACTACTATTATTATTATTATTATTATTATTATCATTATTATTTTGGAGCTGTGGAGTTGCTTGTGAGTAATTTTTATCTGACAACAAAACTGAGCACTTTCGAGTTCGCAAACCTGGACTTATAGCCTCCTTATTCGAAAAAAATTGGGATACCACAAACTTTTCTTCTCACATTTTATAAACTGTCATGTGATTTCTAAATATGCCAGATGTTAGCATGTCTGTAATACAAATGTTGGATTGGATTATTCCAGTGGCCGAGAAAGATTAAAAATACTGGTCAAAGTGTTAAAAACGATCTGAAGGAGAACTATTTGGATGTTCATTCACCAACGACGACGACAGCAACGAAAACGCCACAAAACAAGGGGATTAATGAGCAAAAAGAAGCGCTCTAAACTTGCGTTTACATTTTGGTACATTTAAAAACAACAACGTGAAATGACCAAATTTTAGGTTTTCTTGAGAACGTGAGCGCATGAAGGCAAGTTTTTCTTTCGTTTTTCTTTAGTTTAACACTGTTCACAGTAATTTAGACCCTGAACAGCTGGCCAGCATTTTTCACGTTAAACAAATTGGAATAATCGCAAAAGAGTAACAAAAACGAGAAGTTATAATTTAAAATGACGTTTTCGTTGCCGTCGTCGTCGTCGTTGCTAAGCTCCTAGTGTCATGTCGCCCCCGAAACCTCGACTTGGCAATAAATCTTTCTTCATCAGTTTTGCATTCACAAAGTCTTGAAGAAGGTTTCTGTTTGACGCTGGCTTTACTCTAATTTCAGTTCCGTTATTCAGTGTTGTTTTGTTGTTTCAATCGAAATGAGACTTCAAAATCAAAGCATGGCCTGGTATGGAGTTCTATTTCTCCCGTCACTCGGGATAGACGGCACAATACTGTGCACGAACAAAACCCGGGGGGTACTCCTCGAAATTCTTGGTAGTGGTATACCGCCCGGTTTTCCAAATCCTAACCCTATTTCTCACCAAAGCATTTCATTTTCCTCACCTTTTTTCAGGTCTGGCCTCTAAATTTCAGACCTGACGTTGCAGTTACAAATTTTGCTACTGACTTTATTGCAGCGTAATCAATTTTCTCATCAGTGCCGAGCCAAGAATTGGTGAAATTCAGCTCGAATGATATATTTTGGTAAATATATATTATTCCCCGAGGAATAAAAGGCACCCTCTTTTACACTTGGCATACACTAGGTTTGGACCTAGTGTATTAGAGGCACTCTGCGACAAGTTTCGGTAGAGATGTGTTCGCTGGAGGGTAGCTCGCCTTAAGGTTTCGGCGTCGATCATTTGAAGAGTGCACTTGGATTTTCGTAACTAAAACGTGGCCTAAAAGATTCACATTGGGAAAATAATAGTCTCGGCCTGACATTTTCTTAGGGGTCATATTTGTTGTTTTTGGCAATCAAAAATATCAGCTACCATTTTCGAAAAGTTCACTTTAGCTAGCAATTTCTGAAAGGAAGACTTTGTTTCCCAAAATTTTCGGGCAATCAAAATTTTAGCTATAAGGAATTCGAACAGATCAAATTCGTTTAGCTAATAGAAACAAAAAAAACAGGGTGAGACTGATGTGTATATGAAATAAATCATGTATGAACTGCGGAAATGGAATCAACTGAAGACTGATCCTCGCAGTTGTGAACGCAATTTATGCAATTGCGTAAAGAAATATTCAGGACTTCAACGGGGTTTGAACCCGTGACCTCGCGATACCGGTGTTTTAACCGATACTTTAAACAGGCTTCATACAATATAAGGGGAATATAAGGTACTTAAAAATGCCTTTTTATAGCTTTTGGTTGATTTGACTCGTTGGATGCCCCTGGTGTATGACGAGTGCAAAGGACAGGAGAGCTGTGTTTGCGCTTCGTGCTTTCGGCTCTCTTTGTGCCATCGGGAGGGGGGAGGGGGAGGGGGTGATCAGACGATTGACGTTATGATAGGGGGGGGGAACCTTCAAGAGTAGAATGGAAAATTGCTTACTTTAAAAATCCCTGTGTTAGTACAATGCCTTGAAACTACGCCCTCAGTAGTTTACCAATAATGAAAGAAGTTAGGGTCTACCTCAGATGAGTTTTTTTATTTTCATCTCTGGTCCGTGTAAAGACGTGCTGTTATGATCGGAATTTATGACATTTGCAGCTAGGATAAACTCCCATGAAAGAATCCATTATCCGGGTGATTGTTTATGTATTTCGTTTCAACTGATTGAAAATATGTTCAACTGTAATTTGCAATGTAATTTGAGTGTTGACTGATGGAGAGATATAAATCAGTGAATACAGTTTAATTTTTCTTTAGTGTAAACTCTGACGGTTGGAAAATAACTTAAGGCGGGACTTAACTGAAACATAGTTTTGTAGCTTAACATGGATTTAACGTTGATATCTCGTTCGCGTTTCAAGCAATTAAAAATCTCTATGCTCATCCCACCAAGCTATGTTGTGGGATGTTTTGTGAATGATTTTTGGGTATATTTGGGAAGAGATAATTTTTCTCAAAGGATTAGTTAAATTTAGGAAAATGGGAAGATTTAATGAAGGTTTAAAATTGGAATTTGGAGTTAGAAATTAGTGGACGGACACCAAACAGTTTCCGAGCAACCTGCAATGCCCTTGTGGGGTCTCGATTGTCTGGTGGTGTTTCAAAACATTTTTTCACAATACAATCCCTTCTTTAAACTCCTTAAAATTCCACTCCAATTCAGGTTTACCCCCACTTCAAGAGAAACTGTCAAATTTCTTTTTAACTACTACCAGGTGCATGGACAATTTTCAGCCTTGCAATACCCTGCAAACTGGGGTAAAAACCGTGCCCCCCGCCCCCCAGTTCTGACCACCACCTCGTTTAATTTCTTTCCTCCATATATAAGGACGCATGCAAATTAAGGAAACAGCTGCTCTGATGTACTTTATGTACACATGGTTGGATAGCTCTTTGATAAGAAGAATCCAATGCCCTTTGCTTGATAAAGAAAAATTCAGGTGCAAAAGCGTTTTTCAATCCCCGGCTACCGAACTCTTCAGATGGAAAAGCGTGACCGGCAGTTTATGACTTAATGCCTAGATCGCAGACAAAAACATCTTTTAATGAAGGAAAGCTGAACACTAGAAAATAAATTAAAGACGTTTCTCCCGCGTTTATGGTCGTAGATCATTTAAAACATTTCAAGTTCTCGTAAGATTTGAAAAAAGAGTTACCCATCTGGCAAGGGTACCCCAGCCGGGGCAACCTTTTTTCCATATAAACACTTTGGCTCGCCTGGGCGGGTCAAGCTCTTGACTCGGCGGGGCAACTTTGTTCTCATATAAACACTCGCTTAAGTTGACTCGCCTGAGGAGTGACCACCTTACCCGGGACAACTTTTCTCCATATACTATTTATTTATTTATTTATTTATTTAACTTTATTTATACACGGATAAAACATAAGGGCTTAAAATAAATGCTGAAAATTGTATAATTACATTGTTATAAGACTACAAATTATTTACTACTAATTAAATCTAAATAACAACAAAAGTAATAACAACAAGAAGATGCCTGCTTTCCATGAATGCCGTGTGATTAATTAACTTATTCATTATCAAAACAGAAACCGCTGCAGCCGGATTTAAAACTAGCAAGAGTTTGTGCTTGCCGCAGATTGTTAGGTAAGCTGTTCCACAGCACCGCACCGCTATAGCTGAAACTGTTTTTTAGAAAATTGGTGCGGGGCCGTGGAACAGCTAGTTTGCCCTCACAGTTCCTCAGAGAATAAGCAGCTATTGCACTTCGATCAGTGAACAATGGTTTCAGATAATCAGGGGCGAGACCATTAAGAGATTTGTACACCATAGTGGTTGTTTTGAATTTTCGTTGCTGATTAAGTTTTTGCCAGCCAAGTCTAATGAAGAGATCATCCGCATTGGCATCATATGAAGAAGAGGTCAAAATACACGCAGCACGATTCTGTAGTTTTTGTAGTTTAATGGAAAGAGATTTATTGCAATTCCCCCACACAACACTACAGTAATCGAAATGAGGTTGAACTAAAGCATTGTAGATGCATAAGAGCATTTCAATAGGTACAAAAGACCTGCTTCGCTTCAAGATGCCAATGCCAGAGGCAATTTTTTTTGGAAATATGTTCGATATGTTTGTTCCAAGTTAAATTTTCATCTATATACACTCCAAGAGATTTCGCAAATTCTACTTGTTTTATAGGATTACTGTCGATAGAAAAAGACGGGAGTCTATTAAAAGTATTTCACCCCTGCCTGGAACCGATCAACATAAACTCAGTCTTTGACTTATTAAGAGTGAGCCTGTTTTGCCGTTAACCATTCAGTAATTTTAGTTAGATCATCGTTCATACTCTCCTCTAGATGCACAACATCGTTACTGGCAAAAGTCAGATGAGTATCACCTGCATACATTCTAGGATGTGAGTTAACAAGACAGTTCGGTAGATCATTTATATAGAGTATAAAGAGGAGAGGCCCAAGAATTGTACCTTGCCCGTTCCTGGGCACTTAAAAGGACACTGTCTAGACACCTCAGTGCCCTGGACCGAGGATGTTCACACTCGTGCAGAAGCCTTGGTGCCCAGTTTATCTTTTTGAGTACTCCGCAAATATTGCCGCCACTTTTGTGACTCCATCGTAGGGAAACACGGGGAAAAAACGCGGGAACACATGAAAACGTGATATGCTAGTAGCTTGGCAACGGGCGAAAGGACAACTGAAAAGAATTAGAGTCCCAGGCAGGAATCGAACCTACAACCTCCGTAACACCGGTCGAATGCTCTACTGACCACTGAGCTACAGGAACCTCTGGTGAGCTAGCATATTACTAGATAAACAACCTAGCTCACCAGGGGTTCCTGTAGCTCCGTGGCTAGAGCATCCGACCGGTGTTACGGAGGTTGTAGTTTCGATTCTTACCTGGGACTCTGATTTCTTTTCAGTTGTCCTTTTGCTCGTTGCCAAGCAACTAGCATATCATCATTCTCACGGGCATATTACACCTTACCATCATTAATAAACATGAAAACGTGTTCAGACAAGTTCCCATGCCCGGGAACGGGAACGGGAACGGGAGGGGGTGTTCGTGCCCAGGCACGGTGCTCAAATTTGTGCGCGGGCACCAACGAAAAGCTATGTTCAGACTAGTGCCCGTTCCTGAACTGGGCACAGGCACCTGGTCTGAACGGGGTGTTAGAGTGATTTAAAATGACAGTGAGCATGTACTATCATCGGAAAAATTTGATTCAAACTAAGCCTAGCTTTATCACCACTTCTGTACCATAGACCATTAAAACTTTTTGTGGAACTAGTTACAAGGAAAACAAGGAATTAATATAAAGAAAACTTGGTTTTAAGTAACCTGTTGTCTCCAGCCAATCTTTGGTGGAACGTTGCAGAATGAGGAGTTGGACTGCATTCTTAACCAGCCTGCCGATCTGTTTAGATAAGGAAACGATGGTATGAAACGGAATGAGAGGCGCACATCTGCGTACGTGAAGAAGTAAGCCCTGTCTACTTCAAGTCGCGCCCTGTGCTGCATGCTTTGAACGCGTCTGTGGAGGCACAGCTTAGCAAGCTGGAGGCAAATGGAGTTATTCTCAAGATTCAGAGGAGTGATTGGGCAAGTCCAATTTTCATTGTGCCGAAGGCTGATGGATCGGTCCGAATATGTGACAAAGTAACCATTATAATCAAGTGGTTGATGATGAACAGTATCCTCTCCCAGCAGCACAGAACCTTTACTCCACACTGCTCTCCACGCTGGTTCCAAGGTATTCACAAAACCTGACCTCCCGAAATGCTGATGCGCAAATGAGAGTTGATCGAGCGAGCCAAAAGTACATGTGTATTCACGCTCAGAAGGGACTGTGTTGCCCTATGGTGTTAAGTCCGCGCAAAACATTTTTCAAGCGATTTTCAAGTATTTGTGAATGTTTAGCTCTACCCTCCCCACCCCCGTGTTGTATAACGAAACATGCGTACTGTGAGTTTGATGATCAAATGTGGCCGAGTTTGCATTGGCGTTGTTTATGGTTTGTGGTTTAATCCCAATCATCTTTGAATTAAATCCAAAAACACACTACATTTTGGCCACGAGAACGGTCGTTGGTAGATTTTTGTTGGAGATGGCTTCTCATAGGCGTGCAGGCAATTTTTTGCTAGGGAGGGGGGGGGGAGGAGACGGAAAAAATCGTTGCCCAAGTATTTACGAAACAGTCGAAAAGAAACCAGGGTCATACGATGCACTAACAAAGGCCTACAAATGGGGCGAAAAAATTCTTACAAATGACTCTATCATATTATATGAGCTCATAAAACGTCTCTGCCATTTCGACAGCCGAAGATGTCCATGATACGACCCGTGTCATTGTTGACTAAAGAGTTGGCGTGTCCTTTCATTCAATGTTAATAAGTGCGATGTAACTAACGCGTTGTTGCCTCATGGTGTTGCGGAGATAAATTTTCAATCTGCGCGACGCACTGAATGATCGTTCTGTAGAACACGATGTAGCAGGTATCACTTCAAGGATATGTGCTACATTAAAAAAGTTCTGGAAACATATCAAATAGGTAATTCTCGAACATTGTCTCCAGTATTTCTGAAACAGTCATATAGCCTAATCCGCGCACACGACGAAAACTCCCGTACACTTTTCTGCTCGGCTTCCAGAATGTCACCCTCGTTTTTGTAAAATTTCGCAACACGAGAGAAGCTTCTTATGACCAGGTGTTTCACTGTGACAGATATTTCCCAAAGCACAGAGTATTACCTGGTCATTTCCCCTAAACTTGAGATCAAGCTAGAACAGCACCTTGTTGATGGACACATAGTAAGTATTGATACGGTGGTGCGATTCCGGTGTGAGCTGCGTTTGTCTTTGCGCATGTTCACCTACAAGGGAGTGAAGGTGGCGCGATGGCGTTTGTCTGGGTGCCCTGGCTTCTCGTTATTCAAACTGAGAATTGGTCAGCCACTTTTTCATTTTCATACCCATTGCTGACTGGCTATCTGCCATACGCTGTTGAAACTTTCTTCACTTCGACACTGGCGTAGGGTCTGAATGGTCATGACGGGATTTCTACGAGCGTAGCACTCAGTGACTTCACTGTCACTTCCAGATCCTCACCTTGTAGTTCTGTGTCACTAAACAGGACGTGCTTTTAAGAGTTGCTTCTAAGAAGTTGAACAGAGCCTGGATAGTCCCCAGAGCGTTTCGAAATGGTTTAATCTTCAATGTTCTTGAGGTCAAGATTGACTGAGAGTTCAGTGATAGTAGATTTCGCCATTTCATACGGTACTGTTCACCTTCAGTTGATTTCCGGCGTGGAGTAGAAACAAATGAATGCTTTTGTTTTCGTTCCATTCAGGGCGAAACTAAGGCAAAGTGAAACTTGTTCTGTTCTGGTAATATCTGATGTCGGTTTCGTCCAAGATGATACCATACCATCCGCTGACTTATCACATCGTTTGTGATACGCTCGCTAATGAGATCGATAATAATTTGTAGCAGTTCGTTTTGTACCACGGGGGATGTCCACTGCGCATGCTTCTGAAGATGGCTATCAAGTTTACCCTTCAGCCAAGCTATGTCCTTGCACTGCATATGAATTAGTTCCAGAAAAAATACCTCTATATACATCACTGCTATTACTCACTCTATCACCTCGTTCATCGTGGCCCCGTTGGGCGATGTTCGGTTGGGCCGCGAACATGAGACATTCATTGATAACTTTCAAGTAGTCGCGGTTTTCCTCTTCTCTTCTTATTTGCTCTGCTATCAATCCATTTCGTCATGACCGTTTGATGGTTCTCACTCATGTGGTGTTTAGTAAGACGCTCTAGCTTCTTCCAGTTGTCAAACGTGAAACCGTGGCATGGGTAGCAGCACGGTTTCTTCGTTTCACAGTTGTAGCTCAGCCATGGATACGGTTTGTACCAGGCTGGGTTGAAATCTCTAGAAAAAGATTCACTCCCGAATTTTTTGGGGTCGTAGCATTTCAAGGTCGGTTGCTCCGGAGGACCCTCGTCTATATCACTGGAGTTTTGGCAAATACCATTATATAAATTTGTAGCCGAGGAAGAATTGTGCGTACCATCTACGATTTCTGACTTATCTGGAGCACCATCCATGATAACTGACTTAGTGACTTTTTCGTAACATTATGGACATATCCCGATTAGCACTATGCTCGATTTCAGAGTTAGCATCATTATCTACGATTTCTTGTCGTGTCCGGAGCACTAGCACCATTGTCAGCACCATTATCTGTGCATGACCTCTGACTTATCCGAATTACGAAATTGTGCAAATTGTGTGATGCGCAACTCCCAGTTTACTGTTAGGCTTTCAAGGCATTTATAAGTCCCAGTAAGTCTAATCGCCTCTCACACTCAAGCCAGCTCCACCTCCTTCACTAGGACAGGTGCACTCTGGAGATCCCGGTCTTGCGACTGGGTGAGCAAATGGAGCACTGGCACCAGGCTGTGAAGTAGCCTCTTCCAGGCTGAAGATTGTTCAAAAGGCTTCTGCTGTTTTTGATATCTTTTAACACTGAGCTTCTTATACCCTCCATTGATTAATGGATAACTTGGAATCAAAACCAAGTCATCATTTGTTCCGATTGGGAACAATCAATCTCCGCACCTGCAAGTGTGAGAGTAAGTTAGCAGACTGTGTGACACAATTCAAGAACTTAGAGCAAGATATAATATGTATGCAGGAGACCCGGACCATTGAGTGGCGAGGGCGAGATACGTTTCGATGACCCTGTACTGAACGGTTGGCATGTTACAATGACAAGAGTATATAGCACGTGCAGGAGTAGCCATCATCACTGGGCACCACATATCCGACTCATGCATATTGAGCATATAATGGAAGGCAGGATGACTATGGTCAGAGTTAAGGCGAATGGGGTGAAGCAGGTGATATACTTCTGCTATTGTCCTACTGAAGAACAGAGTACCTCCTCGAAGGAAACCTTTTACCGCACACTACACAGAGCCATTCAGAAAACGAGGAAGGAACATCCCTCGTATAAGATCATTGCAGCTGGAGATTTCAATGCAACCATTGGTCAGGACTGTAACCACGAGACATGGAGAGGAGTCGGTCCCTACCACGACGAAGATCCTGCCAGTTTTAACGGAACAAAACTCCTTGAGACCGCTGAGTGTAACAAGCTTTACATCCTAAATACTATGTTTGCAACAAGATCGAACGAACATCGATGGTCATTCCACTCTAATTCTGGATATAAGCGCAGGCTAGATTACATTATAGCTGACTGGTACGTGAAACGTGCCACTACGTATTGCTGTGTCTATCCGATGCAAAGCCAAATTTTTTACTCTGACCATCGGATTGTAGTCATGACTGCTGCTTTCCCAACCCGAAAAGAAGTGCAACAGATCTTCCGGAGATCTAGATCTCCTCCTACGCAACCAGATATTAGAAAATTAAGGGATGACTCAGTTGAGATTCAAGGAAAGTACAGTGCAAAACTAGATGCCCTGTTTATACTATGGAGCGAAGACAAGGAAGAAAATAGTAGGGAACTGGATGAATTAGAGGGACGCATGACGGAGGCAATTCTAGAGGCATCCCAGGAAACGATACCATCAAAGAGTAAGAGAGAGATGGATAAGCCATGGACGAATCCAACTTACCAAGAACTCACACGTAGACCTTTTTCAGAGAAGGATCCCACCAAGAGAAAGGCACTGTATTATGAGACAAGAAAGATGCGGACAGAGCTAAAGTATAACTACTTCAAAACCAAGGCAGACCAACTGAATTTTGCAAGAGAGCAAAGGGATACATAACAAGAATTTCGCATGATGAGAGAACATACATCAACACCACGTTTTAACAGACCATTAATTCCAAAGCAGAAACTAGAGGAACACTTATCTACACACTTCAGTGACCGCAAATATGAGCCACAACCCGAACTAGAGCAACCAGAGAGTTACCCCCATGTATTACCACCAGATGATGCCCCTGCGATTGATGACTCAGTTCCAGAGCGCGGAGAAGTAGAAAGCAGTATAAAGAAAGAATGGTATATGTCAAGGAACAGATAAGATATATGCAGAACAACTAAAATACTCTTGGTCATCAGGTCTACTTAATTATATGGTACTACTCATTGGCTTGATCTGATCCTGTGCTCAAGTGCCGGGAAAGTGGTTAACAGCTAGTATTACATGTCTACACAAGAAAGGACTGAAGTCAATGGCGGAGAATTATAGAGGTCTAAGCATAATAGCCACGATATCAAAAGTTCTGTCTGCAATAATTGTTGAGAGAATTAGGGAAGCATATGAATACGTCCTCCTGAGGTCGCAGTTTGGCTTCCGAGCAAACAGGTCGACTATTGACGCCATATATATACTACGTCAACTACTCGAGAACACAAGGAGAGCAAAAGAACCAATGTATATAGCATTTGTGGACTTAAAAGCTGCCTACGATTGGATACCAAGAGATGCCTTGTTCAAATGTCTAGAGATCAGACTGAAATCCCCGCTTGTCGTATCCATATTACGCGCACTGTATACTGGCACAAAGGCATATGTAAAAGGAAGGAAGCATCTGTTTGACACACTTGTAGGATGCCGTCAAGGTGCATTGGAGTCCCTTGTCCTTTTTAATATCTATATGAACTTCGTAGTTAGAGTAGCAGGTCAAGAAGTTCTAAAGGAATGCCCAGATGCAGGCATGAAAGTTGAGTACTGTATCCGCTAATGAAGTATCGCCACGAGAGTACCGTTCAGAAGCCCCAGCACATGGGACAACCCGGATCACTGAACTGTTATATGCTGATGATGAGGCAATCTTTGCAAACTCTATAGAAGAACTGAAGATCATCCTTGAAATCTACGACCGAACCTTTGCACGTTTCGGCTTGAAGATGTCATACAGTAAAACTGAAACTATGGCCTTCAATGTAGATGAGGAAATAAAGAGCCAAGAACAGTCTGATTACCATTGGTGATAACAAAATCAAGAACGTACGAACTTTTAAGTATCTTGGGTACACTGTTACTAACGACGAAAAGAAAACATCTTGTTTCCTATATGCAAGGATTGGAGCGGCTTACCAAAAATGGAATGAGCTTAAACATGTACTCACTGATCGACGAATCAAGCTGTCGACCCCAGTCTCGAGTTAGATTTCTGACAACGTGTGTGCGTTCCCGGCTCCTTCACAGCATCCAAGCATGTTCACTAACAGAGAAGGAGCTTGATACAATCGAGGTAATTTGGAATGGTTTTTTGAGGAAAATGGTGAAGGGTGGGTACCAACGCGTAAATGCACCAACAAACAAGGAAGAGCAAACAACAACTAAAAGAGGTAGACTGGAGGTACAGGATCTCGAACGATAAATTGAGCGAGATAACTAACACACTCCCTATCCGCACCTTTTGCCAACGTCACCATATGAAATATCTGGGACACATCTGTAGACAAGGGAACAGGGCGATGCAGAAACAATTATTGTTTGATACAAGGACGCAAGACAAAGTATGGAAAAAAATAGAAAAGCTTCTAAGTGTGGACAGGGCTCAAGTGAGAAGAGCTATGATGACAAAAACAGATCTGATGCGACTGGTGGATGCAAATCTAACGTTAACCCCACCAGGAACACCCCAAGGCCAGACATGTACCCAGCGGGAAATACGACGACGATGATGATGATGATATCCATTTCTAATTCATCTGTCACACCAACATCCATAAATTCTGACGCAATCGGAGGATGCCGAGCACCGTTACTCACTTGAATCACCTCGATTTCTATCCAGAGCAGCATCTGATGAATCCACTATATCTCTATTGCTATCATTCTGAAAATCTGAGCCAACGTTCTCAGCGATGATTGAGAAGCTTCTGACTAATATTTTAGCCCATATGGGAGGTTGCTCTTCCATACCACCAACAAAGGTACATGTGACCGATAAAGATTCTGCAATTTTTGGGTAATGCTTGGCAGAGCTTTTTGCAGGGAAGTCACCTAAATTGTCCGTTTTAGGCAGGGAAAACAACATATGGGCATTTTGGTCCAAAAAAGTAAGCCTGCCTTTAGGATTAACATTCCCTCCCCCCCCCCCCCCCACCCCCTCAATTTGCATATATACTTTTTTGTTATATTATTATGTATCAGTACACTACTTGTCAAAACACTTGCGTGATGAATATGCCTACTTTATGCTGCATACACATAATACCTTGTCCCACAATCTCAAGGTAACCTACGCATGGTTACCAGTACCATGTACACAATCACTTGTACTACTGAAATGATCTACATGTATTTATTATACTAGCATACATTTCTGCTAAACGAAATGGCGCACTCCTTTAGGTTGAAAATGGAAAGATGATAAATTATTTCCTTTGACTATAAAACCTCATGAAGGTATACATATACATATACATATACCACTACACAGGGGGCATGTACGAAGAATCAGAATTAACATTCCATCTTGTGTGGTAAAAAAAAATTAGAGAGAGCTTCTCAAGTGAAAGTGGTAGCCTTAAGGGTTTTGAGTATCCCTATTTAGAACAAACATCAAAAGAGCATATGAACTCCTGCCAATTTTGTGTTGGGGATGTTGTTGCGGGGATGCAACTTCCACAACCTGTAAATATGCAAACATTCCTGAAGTTGCATTTGTAACAGTTTTCTATATTTCCACAAAGTAATCATTATCAGATAAATAGTTGAGTAACTCTGTAACGGTCTATAATTTAAGAGTAGGTTAAGTGAAATTGTTATTTGAAGACTTTCGTAGGATGTGTTAAGCTTTATCTGCGAATGCCAGATGACTTGGAGCCGGGAGACTCGCAGATTTTGTATCACGACCATTCAACAAAAAGTGATGTCACATCCGGTTGAAAATGGAGCTGAAATTGAAAACGAAAGATGGCGGCTCGACTGGTAATATTTTCTTCGGTATTTTGAACTGACAGTTTCAAAAATTGTAAACTATGACCGTTTAAAATGTTGTTAAGATATTGATTCAATGTTTCCAGGAAAGATTTTTTCAAAGGAACGATGTTTACAAATTACCAGACAGCTTACAGGCTTCCCAAGCTCAAAATTCGACTCTGCGTACGTGGTGTATGGGACAGCTTGTGTATATAGATAATTGTATGGGAAAGTCACCACCGATCGTAAAAAAGTTATGTAAATAACTATCTAATTTGAAATAAGTTTTCCTATCTCAAATGTGTCGCGCACTGTCTCTTGTGCAATTCTGACTCCGTTTAGTGAAGTTATTGGAAGGGGAGAGAACGATTTTTGTACGATTGGTGACTTTCCCATACAATTCTCTTACACAAGCTGTTCCATATAACGCATATGCAGGGTCGAAGTTTGAGCTTGGGAAGACTGTGGAGGAGACCGCAGTGATTGACGTCCATTTCGATTTTTCCCGCGCGTCTGAAAAGTCTTCGTTTTTGCGCTGAATGTGACGTCACTTTTTGTTCGATTATCATGATGCAAACAAAAGTGCCAGCCGCGATTGGAGTCTCCCCCGCCCCCTGGAGCTTTTCGCAATATTGCTTTTCTTCCGGCTTTTCAACCACAAGAGATCTAATAATTATTGTACTGTTCCCATAACAACTGTAACGAATTAAAATTCCCATATCAAACTCGTTCCTAGGGCCTCTCCTCCCCCCCCACCCCTCCATACAGACTCGGCTAAATTTTACATCGAAATTTCTAGGTCAAAATAACTGTGCCTCGTGTTTTAAACCTTGAAACAACCGACTCCCGCTCAGTGTGTTCCAATTTGGCCGCCCAAAACCTCTGAAAGTTACAGGTACTAGAACGTCTCTATACAGGTGCTTTTTCTGTACAACTTGAATGGAAGTTCTGCTTGACAATGTATCGTGAACTGAGACGACAAAAGTATTTTGTTAATTTAAAGCAATTTCCAAACTGTCGTGACCATTCGTGACAAAAAAATGATGGAGGTGGCTAGTGGTGCAGGATTTGTTTTGTAAAGATCTCCTACTCATTGTCGCCTTAGGGGTACTCCCTATAATCGCCGATGCGAGGAGGTTCCGCCCGAAATTGGTACCTTTTCAGGCTTCAGGTGCATAAAAGGGTAGTGATTTCACGAGTTGAAGAATGTGAATAGGAAGGGAAATCTGTCGTTTAGGTATTCAGAAGGGCCTTTAATTCAAGTATTTCGAACAGACGCACGTTTTGGCTGTATCATTTAAATTACGTGAAAACGCCAGGAATACTTCCTTTTTATAGCTATTTATTCATAAGACGGACTAGGTTTGTGAAGGGGCACCATTTTTCAATGGAAAGTATATGAAAGGGGTACCTTTTCTGTCGTATATAAGAGGCTAAGGACTTGGACCTCGCTAACAGCAGACATCTTTGTCTGTTGTAACGTCCTGGCTGACATCATCTGTATGTGAGAAGAGCCGCTCACCGAAATGAAGCCCCCCTGCCCCCAAAAAAGAAATGTGGAATGTGGTTATTTGAGTTTGACACCTAATTGTTCTTGTTTCGAAACACATTGTAGGTCATTGTAGATTAACCTGCCTTGCTGTACATTGAAAACTGTTTCGGTATTTCGCGAAATCCATCGCTTACGTTTTTCGTATTTCCCACAGGATCCTGAAATTTATTGGAGGGGTTACCTAAAACACCAGTTAGAGATTTGGGCTGTAAGGGCTCCGGGAGATGACAGTCACAGAAATATGAGAAGGGATATCCATATTTCTAGTGACGTGGACAAGGAGAGGATACCGAATTAGCCCTGGGAGCTTAAAACCATAACCGCATTGAATACCAAATCCAAAGAACCGCTTCATGTTGGTTGAAAACCGAAACGCCGAATGCTGGAAACAAAGAAAAAGAAAAGAAAAACCGGAAACCCCAAAAGAAATAAAAACCGAAAAACTGATCCCACAATTGGCCGAATCCTCGAAAACAAAATCCCCGATGCCCCACTCTTAAAATTTTAAACAAAATTGATTTCACAGATATCTAGCACAATCCCCAGTGTATTTTACCCTTCAGTCAATATTTGCTGACGTCACAAGTGTGTCAGAAATCATATTTATGGAAATTCAATATGAATAATTTAGGATATTACCGGCTTTACACATGCGATCATGCATGAACACTTTCATTTTCGATAAGATTCTGAGCTTCTTTTAGCTTTTCCTGGTATCGTTGTTCAGCATTTCATTCATTTGTCAACAGTTGATAATTTGAAGTCCTATCATGAACTTTACTAGGCGTAGTTCCCGGCGTTCCTTCTCGAATTATCCTCAAGCGGTGGTATTGATTTCGAACTGTTTTCGTTTGAATTTAATTGTCAACAAATCAAGGCAAATGTAGCATGGCAACATTGAACTTTTTATGTCAGATTTGATCACCAGGAATTCAAGATACTCGAATTACGTTTTTCAAGTTTCATGAAGCAAAGCATCTGCCTTGCACAATACGGCTGTTGATGCTGAAGGTGTTCACGTACTCGTGGTCGCTGTTATTTAGGTATTGTTAGTGGCTCAGTAGTTAAATCGGAGATAGCAGTTCTTATTTTCACCAATATTATGAATGAAACAGAAACCTACTACACAGATATTTTGAAGAAAGAAGATCTGAATGGTAAATGGCGTCTGTACTGGGCGTCACTGGATGCCAGAGGAATATATTTCTGCCGACATCTTCGCCCACAGGAAGGACAAGACAATTTTGAACAGTTAATCGAACTCACCCCTGGATCAAGATGTGTACTGGCAAAAAGACGAATGTACAGCTTTCGTTTTAAGTTGATCACTGCGAAAGGATGTTACACGCTGAAATGCGACTCGATTTTACAACGACATCGGTGGATGTACATGATAGATCTGGCTGTAAATGGCCGACCAGTAGAGCCACCCCCAGATGCTTTGAATCGCATAGTTATTAGTGATGAGACAAACATTAACACGGACGGTGTTGATGAAACGGACTCCTGGAACCAGCGTAACGCCGTTAAGAAATCTTCAAGTTTCAGTCGAATATTCTCATTCAAGAATGTCAGGGGCTGGAAAAAGAGAAAAATTAGTGTTCCACTGACTGGATGTTCACACCACAAAGGGAATCCGTCAAACAAGGAAACTGAGAAAAACGCAGACATAAACCGCAGCCACAGTTTTGCTGAGAACTTGGCCTACTTTGAGGATTAGAGTGGATTATTCGTTTATAACATCCAGACTTCGTTGGACGTCACGCAACATTATTGTCAGTCAAGATTGCATGACAAAGAATTCATGCGATCATCTCACTGACATGAGTTCACGAAAAGTTTCAAAGATTTTAGCCTTATATGACTTCCTCATTCTCAGTGAGGATATTAATTAGTTATCCTAATCAGAAGAGATCGAATATAAATATTACTGAAAGATGAATAAATTAGTATAATGTCTAACGGCATTTGTAAATCCCAGAAAATGACATCAATATAAAATTCGTCCTATAGAGCTAATAGAAACCTTCAAAGTAAAACATAAAAGGTACTCGAAATCTGATGGGGCAAAACGATTTTTGTGCTTCTATAAATGGCCAAACCGAAACCAGGTCTGTGAAGGAAGGGACTACTGTAATGACTAGCAACCGACATGCAATCCCAAAGAAGCATTGTTTCACAGCCGTATTGCCCTTTCAGTGACAACGAGCCCGTTTCTGAATAGTACTTTGCTAATCACCTTCAGGTTAACCAATCAAAACGCGCGAAAAGCACTATTCACTTGTGGGGTATCCCGATTACTTGTTAGTCTGAGAATTTGGGGGCAAGCGTAGATTTTGGAGATGAGATCTGAAAAGGGGCGTCGATAAAACTCGGAACATGGAACATTCTGGAATATCCCCGAACATCTCCAAAACACAAAGAAAAATCGATTAACAACCATAACTACACAGAAAAAGAAACTAGCTTGTAATAAATACAATCCGAGTGATACTGACTAGATAAAATAAAGAAGACGAAAAGACACCATTCATTAATAAGACGTCAAATAATCTGCTCCAAGAAAAATTACCACTTTTCTGAATATTTATCCCTCCATCTCCATCTCTCCGTAGCTACTGGATTAGAAGGAACAAACCAAGTCCAAAACCAAACCCCTGTCACCTCCCGTTTGCTGAAAGATATCTATCGTCTTCTTTGATTTTTTTTTACCCGCTTACCGTAAATCCTCTATTAAGCCCCCCCCCCCCTCTCTTTTAAGCCACCCCTCAAAAGTGCTTGAAAAAAATAAGCCCCCCGGGGGGCTTAATAGAGGATTTACGGTATTAACTCCAGGAGTTATTGTTTGGTACCATTTAAGTTTTTTTCCTTAGGAAGGTTTTTAAAAATGGGTATCGGTTACACATTATTTTGGTCCGGAAACAGGGTCAGAAACAAAAACAAGAAAAGAAAGAGAATATGCATAAGTCAGCGACACTTAAGAAGACTTTCAGTTTAAAAGCCAAACGTTTCACTCACACCGCACTGAAATACTAAAACTCACTGCAATCGCTGAAATTGCTGCAAGCTTGTCGACCCGTCCTTCAATAATTCGCAGTGACAAAAATGGCCTTACGATGTAGACGATTGCTGTCTGTTTTCAGACATTTTTATTACTCGGGCTTCCTGTGGAAGGCCCGAGTCTAAATCTGTCGTCCGTTTTTCCTTTTGTTTTTCGTTGTTTTCCACAAACCTCATTTCCGGCGTATTTGCGCAGGCGCTAACGATGAACTTGTAAAACCCGGTAAAAACCTGTTTACGTTTTGTTTACGCTTGTCTTGTCTGTTGAAAAGCAAGGCACAAAGCAACTGTGGATTCCTCGACGAATTTTCAAAGGAAAAAGTTGAAATGTCTACAGCTATGGCAAACGGTGTCGTATCCAATACGCTCAAACCACTTACAAACGCACACGCCGCTCGCGGTAGACCCACACTAAATGATGATGGTGAGTGTACTGTCATTTCGAAACGGTTCGTTCCGCGAACTCGCAGCAAATGTGAGAAATATCACTGATGAGATCAAATGAGCTGAATGAGCGAGGTAAAAATGCGAGGTATTTGAGGCAATGCAGTTATCTGTACATGCTTAGTGAAAATAAAATATAGAAAGGAATTCAGATCTCGTTATGCTAAGTTTGTGTCTGTTAATGCACCTATCAATGTTTAGACGGAGATGGGGGGGGGGGGTACGGGCAAAGATGCGGCATTTGAACACTTCTGTTGTCCCCTCTCTGGGGAATTTGACCACTTGTACTAATTAAAGTTCAAATATTATAAAGGATTGTTAAACTATTTCCAGTCCCAAGGGTCGGGAATTTGACCAAAAAATTGCAAGAAAATTCAAATGACGCACCTTTGCCCGTACCCCCCCCCCTCTCCGTCTAAACATTGATAGGTGCATAACGGCTTATTGTACTTTGCGAAATGGTACTTTGCGAAACGAAACGAAATCTGTACTTTGCGAAATGAAAATCTGTACTTTGCGAAATGAAAATCTGTACTTTGCGAAATAAACATTTCCTTTCTCGTTGCGTCTACTCGGATATTCTAAACAGAAAATTCCCCCCAAAAAAGCCGTTTCGCCTTGCGCGGAATGCGTGACGTTTTCATGGTGTAAACATCTCCAAAGAACCTTGTCCAAGCCGGTCTTTCACTGCCGGTGCATAACCGCAGTTACAGAGCGGAGTGAAACGATGACAAAAACACAGCCGTAATTAGAGCGGATTTGAGCGCTCAACTTCACTTGTTGCATAGCTCTCTAAGAAGCTACAACACTAAAGAAAGGATAAAGAGACGAATAGTCGCAAAAGAAACACAACGTCTTGCTACAAAACCAAATAACCGGGCCGGTAATGTACAAACACTACAAGATAAAGATTATCATATTACGCGGCTCAAAATTCCTATCCTTGATAACAAGAGAGAGGCTGTTCTGTCACTGAACGCACTGAAACGAGCCAAACCAAAGCTAGACAAAATGCTTCAGATGGCATATAAAGGACCACAGTCGCTAAACAGAAACAACCAGGGTCAAAACAACCAGGCGATAAATGGAGAATTTAAACCCAGAAATGACCTTTGGTATCAAAGTACATTACATGCGACATTTAAGCACATGGCTGTTTCAATCACCATCACCATCATGCTATCCTCTTAACCACCGTGTTGCCCCACTTAAAACAAGCAAGAAGCTAAATCGGTCAATAGAACCGAAATAGAAGCGGCAAACGCGCGAACAGGAGTCGTGTAGGCCTTCCAACCCCATTTTACGCCTGAGCTAAATTTAAACTTTATACGTGGCAACGGAAACGTCACGCATTCCGCGCAAGGCGTAACGGCTTTTTTGGGAGGAATTTTCTGTTTAGAATATCCGAGTAGACGCAGCGAGAAACTACAGATTTTCATTTCGCAAAGTACAGATTTTCATTTCGCAAAGTACAGATTTCATTTCGCAAAGTACAGATTTCGTTTCGTTTCGCAAAGTACCATTTCGCAAAGTACAATAAGCCGTGCATAACGACAACCATGTGCCATCAACACGTTGTGATCGCAAGCCCAGTAGGATACCAGTGGAAAAGCTAAAAAGTCTGACACAGAAAAGCAGAAAACTGAGGGCCTCTTCGTGTGAGCCCGGTTAACCGGGCTGGCTCGGTTACCGAGATGAAATTGGTTTCTGTTCATATGGCGACTTTCAGCCCGCTTTCCGAGATGAAACATTTGAAAAATTGGTGACGCGACCAGTTCAGGCATGAAATATACTAAACAAGCCTGGCGAGAATTTCTCGATTTTCTTTGTTTAAGCAGCCTCAAATTTCCTTTGATTTTACGTTAACTATCAAATGAAACTATTCCGAGTTTCATTTTCGAAGAAAAGAGAGGTAAAATCTCGGTAATGTCATAAAATATCCGTTCTATCACAAACATGCATTGTATTACTTTCCTCCCGGTAACCGGGCTGAAGTGTTCATATGGCAAAAATGTTCGGCCCGGTTCCCGAGATCTCGGCAACCGAGCCAGCCCGCCCTCTCATATGAACACATAGAAATGTTTACAAACGATTTAGCGGTGTGGCGAGATCTCGGAAACCGGGTCAGCCCGGTCAACCGGGCTCACATGAAGAGGCCCTGAGATTGTTTGTGTTCCCACGGTCCTGTCGTGTTTATTTCCGCTGGCACACACTCACACAGGCAGCCCAATGCTTTAACGAATCGAGTTTGAGCCACAAAATACATGTATAATGGGGTGTTTACATGGTACCGGCGCGAGATGAAAAATTGCACTGTGTTTACATATAGCCGTGTTTATTGGGGTGCGAGTCTTAAAGAGCCGTAAAATTGATGAAACTTCAATGAATATGAAACGAACAGTCATACCGCGTTTACATGACACCGGGATGAATTTTCGTGCCGGGATGAAAATCTCGCTCCGGCACTAAAACCGGGGTGAACTCGCGCCAGTATGGCATGTTGTGGTGGTATTATGTAAACGCATGCAGATCTAAAAGAGGGAACTGGGGTGAACTCGCGCCGAGATGAAAATCGCCCCGGTATCATGTAAACACCACCTAAATATATATATATATATATATATCATCCACAACATCCATTTGCCAGTGATTACATTGTTAAAATACTAATCTAATACTAATCTCAATCTCAGTAATAACAACAGAAATAATACATACATACATACATACATACATACATACTGTCACGGAATTTCTAATATTTACATTTTTCGTCATTGTTTTTGTCTTTTTTGTCATGTTTTTATTTAGCTTTTTGTTAGTTTTTCGGTTTCAGTATTTCATATCGTCCTAGCGTTAATTATCTAGTGTAATTCAGCGTTGTAGTGTGGTTTGTAATTAGAGATGTATTGTAACTTAGTCTGTAATTAATATCTTGTAAATTTTGTAAAGCGTTATCATAGGAGTGTAAAGTTATCGTGTTTAGGACGTCAGAGTGTAAAATAACATAGGATTGTAAGGTACCGCGTATGTATGTTAAGTGTTAATTGCTAATAGTATGCATCTGTATAAAATGTAAGTTTCGTGGTGAAGGTGGTCAGTCAGTCAGTTGTCAGTTGGAAGGAAAGAAAGTGGGAGAGAAGCAAGAAGAAGGAAAGTTTGCGAACTGAAAGGTCGAAGGCCACGACGCTCAAGAAATCACTGCCAAGAGCCATTGGTAGGAGCCAGCTGTGTCCCACAGACAAAACCCCTTTGTCGGCGGCGGCGAGCGCGAAGGTGTTGGAAAAAGCGAGTACGAAGAAGAAAGATGAAAGCTAAGAGCTAGAGCAAGGTAAAGAAGGAGGGCGCCAAAGGTGAAGAAAGATTGTGAGAAGGTTGATGGTCGTAGGTTGTTTTCGGTTTGTTTGTTTTGGAAGAGTATCAAGGACAAGGAATTACTGGACTATCAAAGAACTGAACTAAACTGTCCAATTGTAAATATAAGAGTTAAGTAATTAATTAATTTAGTGTTATCTTTTAAGTTAGCTTAGTTTTATATCTAAATTATAAGTTAGGAGTTGTTAGTTCTGTGTTGAATAATCTTCTATGTATTTTAAATTTATTAAATTTGTAGCATTACTTAGTCTTTTGGTGTGTTGCGGGTTTGCGGGAAGGGTTTTGTATAGTCTTTTGTTTAAAATCTTGTCGCGCAAGGGAAAGACTCACGTCACACATACTACATACATACATACATGCTTTATTAAACACTTCGACTTCCTCAAAGGGGCTTTTCAGCGTCAATTACAAAAAGGAAATTCAAAACGTATACAAATTATTAAATTACAATTACAAACTATTTAAAATATCATTTCTCCCTCTTAAATTTATTTAAGAGTATCCCTCTAAGCTTATTTCTAAAACTATTAACATCAATGCATAACTTGACATTATTATCTAAATTATTCCAAATATTAACTATCCTATAATGAAAAGTTTTCTGACCTGTAGTAGACCTAAATAAAGGGATATTTAGCATCTGTGAGATTCCGGTTTTCCGGTTGCTTACAGTACCACGTGTAATTAATTTATCACTAAGATTTCGACATGTATTTAAATACAGCATCTCCGGAAGTATAATTGGTCTTTGACGGGTAACCAACTTATCGACTTAGTATAGGTGTAACGTGATCGTCCTTACGCTTATTAGCACCGATACGTGCAGCAAAATTTTGTACTAATTGCAGTTTGTTTACATTCTTCTTGGCAGTATTAGACCAAACAGAAGAGCAATAAAATAGCCTGCTGAAAACTAATGCGTTGATTACAAGTTTGAGTGTTTTTTGATCGAAAACGTGTTTAACTCTATTCATTTGGCAAAGACGAGATACGCGAGAAGACACTGTTTTTGAAATATGTTTATCATAGGACAACTGAGAATCCACGTATACTCCAAGAAAACGTACAGAGTCACATGGTGTCAGCTCCTTACCAAGAAGCGATAACTTGAAGTTGTCTAAACGAGATAGCATCTGCTTTGTTCCTAGGACGATCAACTTGGTCTCATCAGGGTTAATTAGGAGTGAGTTGTTAAAACACCAATTACGTATCGAGGTTAAGTCCTGTTGCAGGTCTTTAACATTAAAGGACAAATACATTTTTGTGTCGTCTACATCGAGAGTCTACTTCACATTTCTTTAATGATTGAGGAAGATCATCAGTAACATATACACTGAAAAGCAGGGTTCCCAAGATAGATCCTTGTGGTACCCCAGTCGTGATGGGTAGAAAGTCAGACAAACTTGAATTGTTGGGCATTGAGATATGTTGATGACACTTTAGTCTCAATGCCCAACACTGAATCAGCGACAGATTTCCTTCAAGTCCTCAACAATGTGCACCCGAGCTTGTCTTTTACTATGGAACTTGAACATGACGGCTCTATTCCGTTCCTCGGTACAGTTTTGACAAGATGTGATGACACTCTGACGACAGAAAACTACAGAAAACCAACCGACACAGGACTGCTACTCCATTTCCAAAGCCACGTCGACAGCAGATACAAGAAAGGCCTGGTCAACACGATGGTTAACCGTGCGTACCGTCTATCTTCCACCAAAGAAGGATTTGCAAAAGAATGCAACAAGTTACGCACCATGTTTTCAAAGCTGCACTATCCGGAACGATTGGTTGTTTCCAGCATAAATAAGTTCAGCCAGGAACCAGATAAAGAAATACACCCGTTGCCTTCAGCAGACCCATCTGTTAACATAGTATCTGCCGATCGCGTGCGCAGGGATCGATCGATGTTTGTGCGATGCAAATTATCAGTCGGGTACACTGCCCGACACTTACATCAACGCATAGGTGAACACCGCTATTCAGCCATTGGGAAACACCTTGAAACACAGCATGGCAACAACAGACGAAAGATTGACCACCTTTTCAAAGTTCTGAGGAAATGTAAGAGCAAGTTTGATTGTTTGGTCTACGAGATGTTGTACATAAAGGACATCAAGCCTTCTCTTAACACGCAAGCCGACTCCATTCGCGCCAAACTGTTTACGTGACACTTTTATACATTTTTTTTTTATTATTATTGTTATTTTCCTTTTGAGTTTCTTATACCCATAGGACCCGCAAGCATTTTATGTATTTTTTCAAATATTACATATTCACTTCACACCTTATACTCTTCACTTTTTAACTTGATAATGGCGTAACGTAGCGCCGAAACGTCGTTCACTTTTATAAATGTGTTTTAAAAATCTTTTAGCGTTTAACTTTTTAACCAATTCATTTTCAAAATCTCTCCTGTTACATACTAGTTAGTGATAAAATGTCAAGTAGAAACCTCAGTTGGCCAGACCACCTTGATTTTCCATACATACATAAATATACATACATAATAATTTATGAAACCAATGATTATTATTTCACTCAAAAAGACAATAATGATTTCTCCCATTGCTGCTGATACTAGTTGTGCATGCAGCACAGCAGATGGCCGCTGTATAAATACTTCACTGCAATCCAAAATAATTCTTGTTCATGTAGAATATTCTACAAACTCCTTTGGCATGTTCTTTCTTACAAACTCCTTGGATGGAAATGGGAACATGTCTCGAAGTTCCACATAAAGCAAATTTATCCATGTGATGCATATTCTAGAAACTAGGCTTGTCCTTTTTCCAAACCTATCTGCCAAGTCCTGGACAACCATTTCTTCAAAATAACTCAGCTTTCTCAAAGGCCCAGGTTTCTTTCGATTTTTATCGTCCTGGTAAGTCTGGCTTTCCTTTCCTCGTCTGTCTCCATTCCAATGTTGTATTTTGTGAAGTTTGGGTTCAATGTAAGTTTAGAAGCTGACTAGTGCCTCATAATCTGGGAAGCCTGTGTAAAACAGAATGGCTGTATCATCATCTTTCATCTTTTCGACAGAAAATTGACGGTCTAATATGGCTACCTTTTCTTCAAAATAACTAGCTTTCACTTCTAGTGATGCAATTCTTTTCAGCAATGCTACAATAGTTTCAGTTTTCTCTGATTGGCTTGTAGTGTTCTCACCCATATACTGGCTCCTGGTAAGGCTGCCTCCATATGATCAGCTGATGGATGGACTTCTATGCTTTCTGCTTCTGTGCTGGTTCTTCTGTTGGAGTGGGATGTCTTTTAGTTGGAGGCTTTCGTTTTTGGGTTTCCACTGTCCAAAAGAAATTAAATGGCTCTGTACCTAGCAACCATTTGGTATTTGAATAAATATTATGCAATCATACACTTTATTAGTGATTTTTAAGGTGGAAAGGTAAGTTGAAGGTTATCTCGTAGGCCAAACAGTTGATTGGTTTGCAGCGGACAAATAAATCTGTGTTATGAATTCATTAAGACCCGTAGCGTACGATAAATTTTCCAACGAGGTGAGTCACATGGTCCTAGCACTATCAAAAGACACGAGGCACTGGTTAAGAGACAAACCTTTCACAAGGCCCAACAACCCGTCAAAGTCTTCTTGATGTCATTTGTCTTGAAGTGGTCTGAACTCTTGCTTGCATTTTTGTAGTTTAAACATAGAACTTAATCCTTATTGGCCTTTTTCGTTGTAGAGTAAATTCAACTGAGAAGATCGATATTGATCTCACAGAAAAAAGGTTTGTTGCTTTGCTTCTCACCAACATCGCAAATTTTGTAATACTCCGTGTTAAAAAGGGATGGAGATAGGCCTGCGCGTCTCCCACTCACCTGTTTTCAGCTTTTTAGTTATATAGTTTTGCTCTAACGAGTATGTCTTTCAGGGAATGCCCTTTCTTGTATGATATTAGTGGCGGTTCCTTAAAAATCTCTCTGAGCTTTTTTGTAAAAGATAACTGCCTTAGAAACTGGAATGAGTTTTCTTGTAAAATTAGCCTGAGCACCTCTTTAATTAGTGGTGTCAGGATAGGAGGCTTTTTTTTCAAAGAATGTATCGTATGTTCAGATTCCACCATGTTGATGGTTAACTTGCCATTTCCAACCGTGTATCCCTACATTTCAGTGCATTCCTAGGGCCATCCGCACGTTTAAAAGATGATCACAAATGTTTACACCTCGAAGATTGGTTCGTGGTTTGTTTTCTCTTTTATTTTAGTGATATCCAAAAAAAAATTAACCCCTCGAGATTTAAGCCCGTTACTCGTTTTCTCGTTACTCCGTTACTCGTTACTCGTTTTAGTAACACCCAGATTGCACCACCGATTTCTTCACGACGTGTCTTTAGGAAACTTAAAAAAGTGATACCGCGTACGCAAACTGTCTGGACCATAAAAGGTATTTGAACACCCAAAAGCGGCACACTCTTTCCCTTTACTACTAGAGGAAGTAGAGGAACTGCTCTGGCTAGTGTTCACAGCATCTATTTGTTGTCAGAAGACAAGAAACAAAGCTCTGACTTTCCACCTAGAAGCGACGCGAGTCAACTCCAACCTCGCTGTCGTGTTCGCACGGTTACCTTTCCAATATGGCATCAGGAACTGTAAAAAGGTCTGACCCCATGCAAAAATGGCTGTCTTTAAATTATTCTTTTGTTCATATTTAAAAAATGACCTACTAACCTCGCTCGGGTTAAAAAATTCTTCTTTAAAATTTTTCAGGGGGTCTCAAAAAAAGCGTCTGGAAAAACGTCGCCATTTTTTTTTACTAACCCGTGTCAGTGTATTGGACAGATACTCAGGGCATTGACCGTTAAGGCATTTAAACACTAAGCATAACTTGATTACATTAATGCCATCGTAAAGTGGTAACCATTCCAAAGTCTTAAAAAGCTTAATTGTCCTCTCCTCTTTTGTTTCAACTCCGAGAATTACTCTTGCGGCTCTTTTTTGCAACCTAAACACCCTTCTTATATTATAAGTGGAGGTTGACCCCCAGATTAAGCCACCGTACATCAAAACTGGTTTGATTATAGCATTGTAAAAGGTAAGACGCTCATTAAGAGGAAGATAATGTCTTATAGATCTTAAAGTTCCTATCCACTGGGCAAGCTTTTTGCACACATAGTCCACATGATCGTTAAACGATAGTTCCTGGTCAATATGCACACCTAGCAACTTGTGGCTGGTGGTTCACTCCAGTACAACACCCTCCCTTGTCCTGATCTCCATCTCTATGCCCATATCATCAGTGTTAGGTAATAGCCTGCTGCCCGACACAACCATAGCTTTGGTTTTTCCAGTGTTCAACTTAAACCGGTTGTTTTTTGACCTCCTCTCGAGAGCTTCGGTGCTCTCACACAGTTTAGTACAAAGATCGGTGATATCTGTGAAAGGGGCGGATGCGCTAAGGGTGGTATCATCGGCGAAGATGTCCACAGTAGTCATTGATGGCATCGTCTCTTCAAGATCATTGATCTGAAATGAGGAAAAGCAGAGGTGCGAGGACGGAACCCTATGGTACACCGTGCGAGAGAGACCTAGGAAGAGGAATACACATTCCCAATAACTGTACGCTGCTTTCTGTCACTGAGATATGACCTTTGAAGCTCAAGACTGTTTTTTTCAGGCCATATATCTGCAGTTTCTGAACCATGATTCCATGATCAACTAGATCAAAAGCCTTCTGGAAGTCCGCAAGTGTTAAGCCATTAATACAGTTTTACATAGTATTTTTTACATAGTATTTTGTCGGGCATGTTAACACGAGCAGTTTCAGTGGAAAAGAATTTCCTAAAGCCAGACTGCCGGTAATACAGCAAGTTGTTTCAGCACAGAAACTCAAACAAGGAATTGTGTAAGTGTCTCTCGAATTATTTCGAGAGCACAGGAAAAACAGAAATGGGTCTACAATTATTTCTTTCGCTTTTACTATCACCGTTATGCAATGGAGTAACTTTTGCCTCCTTCCACATCGGCCACGCCCCTAGTAATGCATGTGTTGATCAGCCTTGTGAGCGATGGTGCGATGGCCGGAGTAGCAATCTTTAAAAGACGAGCACTCACACCATCAACCCTAACCTGCGATCAGGCTCTTTTTTTCGTTTCGTTGGTAGACCTTTCCCGCTGGAAGGACGAAACGAAAAATAGAGCCTGATACAAGTCTTCTACGGTGCGTCTAAGGTGCGTCTACCGCCCACTTTTTTGATTGATTGACATTTTCCAAAATCAGCCAATTAAAATTACTTCCGTTACGTGCTACTCGCGAGTTCTCGCGTGTGAAGTGCAGAGGAATAAACAAGACGCCATTTTTGTTTTGTGAACGTCGTGTTCCGCATGATTCATTGTTGTTGGGGAATAATAGTGGTTTTCGTTCCAAAGGAAGCGCTTTTAACAAATTTTATGAACACTGGGAAAGGTGATATGTGATTCGAAAGCCTATGTGATGATGATATCTTTGTTTTGGTTATGAAACACAACTGATGATTCGGCTAATCGAAGGAAGGTGATTTAGGCTTACAGTTGTCGTTGTATTTACTTTATATTCTTACGTACATGTATCTCTTCAGATAACCTTACTTCATGTCTTCCCCTCGAAATACAATGGTAAAGAAACTTTGCAAAGAGTCGAGAGTGTGAGTTGTGGACAAACGGGATTTTAAGCTTTCGTAGTATTCGTACCTTTATTTTTAGTTTGAACAAATGAATAAGCAGAGGCTTGTCCATTGGTCTTGATGTACTCAATTTTGGGGTTTAAATTATTAAATAAATTAAGCGAACTAAGCTTAAGTTAAGTCTTAAACTTAAATTTAATTTAGAGATCGAGAAGCCTCTACTGTGGATTAGCCAACAGTGTTTTCTGTGTTTTGTTGTTGTTCCAGAGGCGAATGTACATACAAACAATAATAGATAGCTTTACAGCCTTAAGCAATTTAAAACATTGACAGTGTTGCGATAACAAAAATGGTACAATTGGTACAAAACAAATTAAAAAGAACTTACGCTTACAACACCTGAGCTTACATGAACCTTTCAAAATGTTTGTACATTGAATACGAGTATTTTCTCTTGCATCCTGACATTAAAACCAATGTGTCCTTGATCTTGTATTAATCATAGCTTGGATATGTCTTGCTTCTCGTTGAATTGTTATTGAATACAAACCAGTCAGCTTCCAAGTCCGTTGTCAGGCTTTCGCGAAAGGAAATGTTCGAAATAGACGAATAACAGAGATATCAGTGGAAACTCGTCTGGACGCTTCGTCTTTATCATTCCTCATGAAGATCATTCCGCGAATCTTTTATATGAATCCAGTATGTACCTCAAAGCAAAACTAATAAACTTTTCCCTCTCCGCTAGATAAAAAATAGACAGGCCCTACTGTTTTGTGTTTTAAAACCAACTTGAGATAACTCGTTGTCCGTAATGGCGGCTCTTTCGCGAGAGCTTCGCGAACACGCATCTTAGTGACATCCGGTTCTTGAATCAGCCAATCAGATTTCGTCCAAATTCTGGACGAAGACACGGAGTCCTGTGAGACTTTGTATCAGGCCCAATTGTAGCGAGCGCCGACATAAGAAGACATAAGAGCGATGGTACAATTGGGCCTGATCGCAGGTTAATTCGGCACATGAAAAGTTCGACGTTTGAACCGGGCAGAACTCCTGCATGTGTAATAAATTCCTTTTCGTCTTGTTTCGTTTCGTTTCGCTGAATACCGTAAGCCAGTTATTTCCAAATAGTAGGTGGATGACGAGATTTTACAGTTGTCAGAAAACTGAATAATATTTTTAAGAGTTTGTATGGTTTTGGGGGACGCAGCCTCAAAATTAGAGACGTTTGTATGAATTTTGAGCTGTTTCAAGGTCGGTCAGTAACACGGACTACGGACTGCGGACAACGGACTCGGTATAAAACACGGACTGAGGTATAAAATATGGACTAGGACTACGGATAGCCTGCATAGCAGGCGTATTTTCTGGCGGGCGCGTGCTAAATATTCCGATCGTATGTTGAAGGCGCCATATTGGATTGCTAAGGTCGAGAAAAGCGGGAGCTAGTAAAATAGAGGCCTATTGCCTGGTTTCATACCGTGAAGGACTAGGTACGAGTCTGTAAATTATGGGATTAGCAACTAATATGTATGGGCAAGAGCCATAATAGGACGGTATGGGTTATTGACCAAGCGAGAGGTCAAGATGGCTGGATATTGGCCAAGTTCTTTTTTTGCGTGTTTATGGACCGAGACGAAGTCGAGGTCCATAAACTCGCAAAAAAAGAACGAGGCCAATATCCAGCCATCTTGACCGAACAAGCTTGGTCAATAAAGGATTTATTATATGGGATAAGAGCCGGCTTCAGAGAAATTTTTCTTCCGGGACAAAGCGCGTAATCCCGAGCGGGCAAGATCGCTCCATCTTGCCCGCTCGGGTAGCCAATCACAGCACGGGATTTGGTTCATCTTGCCCGCTCACGGAGCTACCCATATAATAAGGCGACCTTATTAGCAACCAATATGGCGCCTTCAACTTTCGATCGCCCGCCAGAAAAGGCCGGCATTAGATTCCATCCACTGAAACCACCTTTGCCGAGAGAGACTGAGGTTGAATTCGGACACAATTCGTGACGCCTTTCGTGACGCCTTAGAAATAAATAACAGAAAGCGAAGACAGTCGGCACCGAATGTTTTCACAGCTTTATTGTTAATTTTCTCGCTCTGTTTATGCTTCTTTCAATGAATTTCGATGTTTTTGGTGAGTATTAAAGCACTCCATAAATGTATGCATGTACTTTGTGTTATTTTGAACTGATCGATAGGCTTGGTGGTGCTGGTTGATGTCGCTGATGCCATCCACCAGAACCACTTCATCATCCAATCCCGATGTTACCAAAACCTTTGTCGGCTTTGAAACATTCGGTGCCGACTGTCTTCGCTTTCTGTTATTTATTTCTAAGGCGTCACGAAAGGCGTCACGAATTGTGTCTCCTTAGTCTCTCTTGGCAAAGGTGGTTTCAGTGGATGGAATCTAATGCTGACCGCCAGAAAATCGCCTGCTATGCAGGCTAGGACTACGGACTGGGTATAAAACATGGACTGAGGTATAAAATACGGACTAGGACTGCGGACTGGGTATAATACGCGCCAGTGACACTTTTATTCTGACTAGTGAACAATTCTGTATATCAGAACCGTATTTACAGGTTATTGTTTCGTTTTCTTCATTAAATTTTAAACCTTATCGCAGTGTGTATTTCTTCCACGAGAATCTAAACTAAGAACACCAAACTAGTTATAGTAACTCTGCGAAAGCATGCTCTGCAAATCGATTTAATAGCAAGCCAGATCAAATGTTTTCGTTTTTATTCCAGAGCAAATACAAAGGCCAGTTACCTTCATCCTCGGAACAAGAACTGCCGACGATCACTACATCGGGGATGACTTTCTCTTTAACACAAAAAAATACAGACGAATAAGGACCACAAAACAGCCAAAATATGGAAAATTCAAATGTTTTCCCTTATCAGCACAAAAACAGGCACTAAGCCACACGGTATCCGGTCAACTCGCCTACGTGCAAACTCGCCTACGAACAAACTCGCCTACAACTTGTCAGCTCGCCTACGTAGGCGAGTTCGCTTCCTGACGTAGGCGACTTCACTCAAGTAATGTATTCCTTTTTATAACTTTATGTTATCATTTTGTGAACAATGTTTGCGACTATAGCACGTTTTCTTGGTCCTGTGAACGTCATCTTGGCATTCTTTACAATGTTCGTTAATTTCGTCGATTTTTCGATGATTTTATTTCAGCGTAACGCTTCACAATCAACGATTAATAGTTCTGAAGTTCTATCAAATGAGAAGAATTGCGGTAGATCCGCCGCATATAATAAAATGTCTCTTTGAAATACTAGAGAGAGATACGTTCACTTGCGAGTGGAAATTGCCCGGTATGTTGAGTGTTCAAGCCATAATTACATGAAGTACTTAGTCGCCATAATACCAACCGCTTTATTTACAATAATGAGCAACTAAAATAATTTACAATACGCGACACACTTAGAATAATCCTATGCTACATAATTATTTTTAACTTTTATCTACAATACAAGGAATATTTTTTGCTTAATGTCTGAATACAATACTTAGAATAATCCTATGCTACATAATTATTTTTAACTTTACATCTGAAGGTTTTATTTACAATAGAAGGAAAACTACTGAATATCCTATCCTACTGAATACTACTTGGTTATTTTTAGCTTAATATCTCGAGGTCTTATTTAAAATACAAGGAATATTTTTTTGGATCTGTTCTGTTGTGTTGACACAGCTATTTACTGAATGCGGGTTGGCCCATACAGTTTTGAGCAAGACTTCAAAAGCTGCCGTGCTGTCTTTCTTCTGGACTGGTACTGAAGACGTCGGCGACTGCTTTTCGTTTTACTGTGGAAATAATCTTAGCAGCAGTATAGGTACCAACCGGCTGGGAATGGTTGTGGCCGGCCTGACCTGCGGTGAACACACCATCACGCTCGATGACAGTGGCCTTGCACTGGTTTCCTTTTGGGCGCACCGTACACTGCCAGTAGGTCGCGTAAGGCCTCTTGGAACGAACGTTGTACGAGAAGCCCAGGCTGTCAACCAGTTTGGTTCTTCTTCTCTGTGAACCTTCCTCAACGAGATGAAAAGAGGTGGGAACGCCAGGCTGTGGATGGAAAGGGACAGGCTCAGGCTCTTCCAATGACATCTCCATTGGTACTTCCACTGGCTCTGGACGGGGGTCTCCAAGTGACGGGGGGGTTTCGTGCCCTGATTAAATATCCCCTAATTACCAAAATGGCCATACCTGTTTCCTGATTTAGTGAACTCGAGTCCTCAAATGATGCAGGAATGTTGAAGTTCGTTTCTTCGAGTCGTGTACTCTCAGCGACTGGGAGGGAATGGTCTGTGGAATTGTCACTGCAGTACAGGCATCGCCAAATAACTTCCTTTCCTGATCGGACTGCATTCCTGTATTGCTCCCTTGTGATCCCTGTTTCACAACACCGATGTTGCCACCTGTCGCAGCCATCACATAGTAGTGCCTCTTGACGAGACGTTACTTCTTCGGTGCAGAAGATGCAATAAAAGCTGTCCATTTCTAATGCTGATTAAATGACGAGTTGTTGCGAGAGTTTTCCGAAAAGCTTAGTGGAGTGAAATGAACAAGACACTACAGCCCCTTTTATAGCAGTATTCAAGTTCAGGACGGATCGAAATCGCAGCAATGTGATTGGCAGATATTGTTGGCGTTTTCAATTCTTTGTTGAGGATACATATCATTAAGGTGTTCAAACAATATCCTATTGATTTCGAAAAAGTCTCACCTTCTTTGCTAAGTGCCGCGCAAGCGACACTAACAGGTTTGTATTGTTTTTATCTCAGTGATACCAACGTAAAAGAGTGAGTCGTGCTTAAACAATTTTTGTTTAAGAGTATTTTCACTGTCGAACGTTGAATTTCAATTCAACTTTGCGCAGTTTGTTTTAGAACGTACCGGTATTCGCAAATTGATTATTTTCATGTAGCAGAAATAAGTTAATAACACATCTGAAAAAAAATGTTTTGGACTTTGTTTTCTGTAAGTCTGTCAATCATTAATTAATTTGATTGATGAATTTCGCGTGCGTACACTGTATATACGTTTGATTAACCGAATTCAATTTGGGAGCAGGGTTGGTCGGAGCGTGTGAGCATCGTACCATGAAACGCGCAATAGAATTAAATAATTATTCTTATTTATTAAGGTCATTGTCGGGCGAATTTGACCAAAACCTTAGTGGAATGAAATGAACAATATACTACAGCCCCTTTTATAGCAGTGCTCAATTTGACGCAGTTTTTTAATTTTTTGTTGAGGATATATATCATTAAGGTCTTCAAACAATGTCCTATTGATTTTGAAAAAGTCTCACCTCCTTTGCTACGGGCCGCGCAAGTGACATTAACAGGTTTGTATACATATCATTAAGGTCTGCAAACAATATCCTATTGAAGTTCAAAATGTCTCACCTTCTTTGCTAAGTGGCGCCGCGCAAGGAGATGCCAGTGTGAATTAAGAGATTGAGTAGTGCTTATTAAAACGAACTCCATTTCTCATGGCGACAACACTTTACCATTATTAGGTCTTATTATTCGTGTTGGGTATCGCAATCATTCTGCTATTGGGAGCAGAACAAACACATTTTACACAACTATGAGGAACAACGAACTCGCCTATGATGGTGATCAAATTCGCCTACGTAGGCGAGTTCACCTATAGGCGTAGGCGAGTTGGTGTAGGCGAGTTTGCACGTAGGCGAGTTGACCGGTATTCAGCCACACTACTTGCATAGTACAATCATTTCGCTTTCTTTTAAATCAAAATTGTGGAAAAGAGAAGAATTATATAATGAGCCGTGGGACTTACCTTCGACACCAGCCATCTTGGAGCGATCAAGGAGAGCGCATTTATTACCAAGTGACATTTATGGCGCGAAAACAAGTATGTGACATTTACGGCACGAAAACCATTGTCTATGAACTGTGGTTACGTGACAGCCTGTATTTTCACCATTTGAAGAACATTTTACCCACTCTAAGGTATTTAACTGTGTTTTAATCCCTAGTCCGCATTTTATACCTCAGTCCGTATTTTATACCCACTCCGTAGTCCGCAGTCCATATTTTATACTGACAGGTTTCAAGGTCCAAATCTTGGTCTCTGTTCAACCTAAAAGAATCAAACTTGGTCAAACGACCAATCTCAATGTTATCTTTCATGTGATGGTGGGTGATGGTGTCAATTTATCGATTACCTCAAATTTGAAACTCGCTCCAGTTCCCTTTTGAATTTCGGAACGGCTAATTGGGCACTACTGGTAACTACCCAATATGGCGGCATTCATAGCGGGACGTGTGCGGCGCCTCCAGACCTTTATAAAACACAATAATTTAATGCGGACGAGGAACGTTAGCGGCTTTTCTAATTCAGGACGTACTTCGAGAGGAGATAAACTGTCCTTCGCTGCTTTCTTTCTTGGATGCGTTGGTTTAGTGGGATTTTCGGGTGTTTACTTCCGGCAACTGGTTGCAAGAAGTGAGGAAGAGGACAATGAGCAAAACAGTCGTCTTTCTCGACCAATCTCTGTATCCTTTTTTTGCACTTCTGTGATGTGAAGGGAATTTTTGGTCATTCGAAAGTGGAAATCTGAAGACATCAATTGAATAACTTGACAATACCACAACTTCATAAATACCAACAAGTCTTTGTAGATCTCATGAAGGCTGCAGTGCTGCAGTAGCTGCTGTTAAGTGGAATTCTCCACCATCCTCATAATCTAGAAGCAAATCCTCGTCAAGTGAAGTAACTGCAATCTCATTCAATATCGTCCCATTATTTCAGCCACCATCTCAGTGAACAGGCCCTTTCCGTAATATTTATGGGTGGCGCAAATGGTACACACCAACCCTGAATGGAATTTTCCATTGGGGGGTTTATGCTTTTCATTTGCGCAAACTGTTGACTAACCCATTTTTCCATGTAAAGGGTGAACAACCTCTTTACTGGAAATCAGTTTGTGTGAGGGAAGGGTTGTCAAGGGTTAGATCCACCCCCTCCATTTGATCACTGGTACAGTCACAGAAGCTCCTTAAGTTAAATGCTGGGAAAATCTGAAGGGATTCAAATTCATTTTAAATTAATAATTTAATACCGTCATAGCCTTGACAATTCTTTGTTTTGATTTAAATTGTGATAAACAAAATGTAACTGTACTCAGATCTTTTTCAATTCACTCCCCACCAGCCTATACACGTTATCAAATAGTACTGGCTTTTGTTTGTTTGCAGCTACTGCGTCCATACACTAATGTCATACCACTAACGGTAATAATACAGGTATTATGACTTTAAATGTCTTAATCAAGGAATTGTGTTTGAAAAAGAAGTCTGTCTAATTATTGGATAATTTCTAGGTCCTTCCAAGTCTTTCTGTACTCATTGTAAGAGAAAGTCCTTAATTCTGAGAAATCAGAGGAACAAAACACCAAGCAGAAACCAGTGTTCTCCTTGGGGCCTGCAGACTGCTATAGATGAATCCAGATCCATTGTTCAATGTATGAAAGAAGAGTCTGGCTGTCCTGGTGTCTGCATTTCAGTAAGTGTTGATGGAGAAACTGTGTGGAGTGAGGGATTTGGATTTGCAGATGTAGAAAACAGAGTATTGTGCACCACTAAGACTGTCATGAGAATTGCAAGCATCAGTAAACCTCTCACTGCAACAGCTGCAGGTTTGTTTAACAGTATAGAAGGGCATAATTTATGTAGCCATATGCAGCCATTTGTAGCCCATAACAGGTGTTAAGCCAGTTAGCCAGCTACTACAATAAAATCAGCTGTAGGAAGATAACAGCATAACAGCTACAGCGAGATTTGTTTGATTATTGACTGGCTACTTACGGGTAAGCTTCTAAAATCTTAATGACAACCCTGAAGGTGGCCAAGAGGCAGTGGGTAATGCTCAAGGACTGTCCGCCCACAGAATAAATTGAAGGTTTTTGGTTTGCTCCCTCCCACCCCTCCAGAGATTCCAATTTGGCTCCTGAATTTTCTGTAAAAACTTTTGTTTTTGCCACCCCCCTCCCCCTTGGAATTTCCTTTGACCTTCTGTGTGGGAGTGTCTGTCACCATATGTCAATATGCATTATTTTTATGGAAAAGAAGGATAGATATTTTTGTCATCAGGAAGGTGAATAAGTGTCTGGGTAAATGGGTTTTTCTGTTTATAGACTTACTTTATATTTATATCTCAGTTCTGACTTCCCATGTTGTGGTGCACCCATGTCTGTGTTTTGTTGGGTTGATGCAGTGAGTCTGTGGATGAGACTATTTTTAAAGTGCACTTTTTTCTCAGTGCGGGGTTGACTGTGAAATGCATTTCAGCTGTGTACATGTTCTCTGCCAAGTTATTTTCTCACTTAGGGTGAGGTCATTAAAGGGGAATCTCAGACTGAGGCCTTGATGTATTGACTGAGTGATAGCAAGGTCAATAACAAGGCTGAGGTCTTAGATTTCCTTGTAATAATCAAACAGACAAGGTTAATAAGTTATTTATTTTATGGCTTTTTATTGAAATAACAATAATAAAAGAAAGAAAAGAGTTGTGTTGAACTGGAAGTCGTATTTTGGCTTGTTCTTCCTCTCCAGGATAATAGAACTCATCAGCTGAATGTTCCTCATCATTCATAATTTTTTTAGCCTGATTTAGCATGATAGTTTTTTTAAAAGGTTTTGATAGTC
>OX419345.1:10603500-10613500 GCA_948470475.1 Galaxea fascicularis
GCTGGTTTCCGGCCGCCATATTGGTGCCCATCTAGGTGGGCACCAGCATATATTTTTGGAATTTAGCTTTTTTTATGTTATTTATTACATTGAGTCTACAATTTATTGCTATTGTTGTGGTCGTTGGTGCTAGAATGACTAGACAGTAATTAAGATGATGGATGAATGGTTGTTGTAGTTTATGGAGGATTCATGCCTGTACGTGATACTCAGGAACCACCATTGTCTAGATATCATATTGCTGCCATAGCTGGCAATCCCTACAACTCAACTATGAACGATCAAACACAGTTTTCCTGGCATCAGTCTCACTGATTTTGTTTCACTTAATTTGTTTTTATAGATTTAGTGACTTCCAGTAATGAAAGACAGAGTGAATTTTCATTTAAAGAATACTTTATTATGGTTGGTACAAAGTTTGTGATCCATTTGCAGTAATTATGGTAATACCCATGTTGAAATAATGTCATTTATAGTCTAGATTAGCATGTCCATTATGTACTTCACTGTAAGACAGTACTGATATTGGATGTTGATATTGAAATTAAAATATCTTCAAAATTGTTGGAGCAAGGTGGTTCCATCATTAGGGGTTGACAAAGATCAAATTACTGTTTGTAACTATCTTTCTGAACCATTTTTACTACTTCTTTTACAATGATTTATTATGATTCACATTATCAAGGATCTCTGACTGGAGCCACGGTTATTGGTAGTTATCTTTTCTGTTGTACTCCTAACCTCTCTACTCCACTGCTTTGTTGATACTGAAGTATTATTACTACTACTATTGTCTTTTAATTATAAAACACTGCAATAAGGTAGAGCATAAAAATATTTTGGTTAAAAAACGACAACATTTTGACATTCGCTTAACGTCATTTTCAAGTCAACGGAGGGAATAAAATGGTTACAAATATAAACTGAATGCAAAAAAACAATGATTAAAAAATACTAAAAAAAATGCTGAAATAAAAATTGTACAATAAAATATTTGCACGCAAAGAGTCACATGAAAAGTTTGGCACGAATTGGGTTTTTCTGTGTATTTAATTCAGGGTTCAGTCCTTAGTGAATAGCATTTCAAGGACTCATTCTAAAAACCAAAGGTGTGTGTATGCTCAGCTGTTGATTAAACCAAAAATACGGAACTTTCCAGAACATTCCGTAACATAAAAAATTATGATAATTGTGACAAAATATATTAAATAAAAAATGAAGGGAAATGCAAGGTAGTTCCTGCCTCCCTCAGTAGATTCGGCACTCTCTCAAGACCATGCCCGACATAACAAAGCAAGATGGCGGCCGTACGATTGAAGCATCAATTCATATGGGAAAATAGGGGACTGTCTATAATAAACCAAGATGGTGACATTCAATCAGACCAAAAAATATACAACTGCAAACAGTCTATGAAGGTTTCTGATTTTTTTCATTATGCAATTTATTACATCAAAGATCTGCATATGCACGATTAGCCATGGCTTAACTCAGCACATAGTTTCTTGTGTAAAGTACATAGTTCAGACTACTGGAGCACTGAAGATTTATTAATTTGCCAGACAGAACTTGCTTGTTTTATGGAGAGGAAAGGAAAGCGTTATTTTCTTCCACTCGAACCATCATTTATAAGTTTGTTTACAACAAGTTATGACACTTTATTACCTGTAGACATGACCAAGTACAGAAATTCGTAGATTCAGCATTCGTTCAACACTAGCAACCTTAAAGAAGCATTTTGTAATCAGGAAAAACACACTAACTTGTGAACAGACACAATTCAGTGGCTCTCTCTAGATTCCCTTCTTAATCTAATATTTCAGTTATATTTTGACCATAAAATAATTGAATTTCAGTAGTTTCAGCATTGCCACTTCATAATTATCATACTTTTTTAATGTTCCAGGATGTTCTGTATTCTGGGTTTTATTGATGGCCTTGTATGCTCTCTATCCTCTTGCTGTGTTTTATAGTTAAATTACTGAAGCAAATCTCTTCTTCTATGAATATTATTGTCAACTTTTGAAAGTGTATTAATAAGCTTTTTTCCTCACCCAGGATCATTACAAGACAGTAACAGATGCTATTTCCTTGTTTAAACATGACCCCCTTGTATCAGCTCCGGGCACAAGTTATCTATACACCACCCATGGATGGACATTGCTCAGTGCTGTCATAGAAAGTGCAGCCAATCAGGAGTTTCTTCATGTTATGAAAAAATTATTTAAAGATCTTGGCATGGAACACACCTGTGCAGAATTCAATGATAAGATTATTCATAGTAGAGCAAGGTAATGAATGGTTTTAAGGCTTAGTTTTACAGTGCAAAATTCAAAAGTGTGACATGTTTAAATGATCGATCTGCCATCCAACTGGAATTTATGGTCAACAGCCACAGAGCCTACTCAATTCACCTGTTGATTTAAATTTGTCAATTAATTAAAAATGTAATGCAATTGGCGAGTCTGTCTTTTGGTCAAGTGTTGAGGGTCAAGGGTACCAGGTAGAAGGCCAAGGTTTGTGTCAAGTGGGACAAATTTTACCCATTTTTTATAATGAAAGGAGAATTTGACTGTTGGTGCTAGAATGACTATGTGACATAATAACAGCGTAATTTCTGTTCAGAAATTCCCTGGGGAAAAATATTCAATAAAGAGCAATTAATTAAGCACCTAGGAAATTCAGCTGTAATGAAGCAGAAATATTCACACAGTAACAAAATCCCTGGAATGTTTTTTTGAGTATATAAACCACCCTTGACACTGACCCAAACGACAGATTCCCTTTAGGCATATGACACATGCCACCTCATTGGTTATTAAAACCTTGTTTTGTTTTCCTGTAGATTTTATCAGCGTAATGAGAAGGGTCATCTTGTTAATGCACCATATGTGGATAACTCCTACAAGTGGGGTGGAGGGGGATTCCTGTCCACAGCAGAAGATCTGGTTCAGTTTGGAAATTGTCTGCTTTATGCGAAGCAGATAGGTGATACGAACAAAACAACAGGTCTGACAAAAAGGATATAAATGAAAATGTGATTTTCAGGGCTTTCACTAAAATTTGTAGCAGGCAGGTGTATTCCCCTGTAATAGTAGGCAGCTGTGGTAATGAAAGGAGCCATTTTAAGGGTTGTATTTGTTGCCCAACATGGCCAAGTAGCTGGTGACTTGATGACTCACAGCCACCGGAGTTCGGGCAAGAACGTCATGGTAAGCCAAATATGTAAATCCGTATTCCTCTATTGTCCTGATCTATTGTCCTGTAAATGTGCTTTATTGTCTTCTTTTATATGTGCTCTAAATGTGGGCTAGCATGAAGTTTTTGCCGGAGTTCGGATGGTTGCTGAATTTTGGTTGATGATGTACAGTCCAATCATTATAGCTGTTTTTTAGTTGTGTATCATAAGATTTATGTAGTGTTAATTACCCTGTAGCACTTTTACTTTGTGGATGGACCTTGATCAGCAAAATTAAAAACCACAAAAATTTACTCCCATTAATATAATTAAAAATGGCTTTTAATCCACTTGTGTTACTATATATCATACATTGGGGTAAAAAAGAATATTTATTTTGATGTTTATATTGAGAAAAAGCAAGCAGAGCTTGCTACATACAAAGCGAAATGATCAAAAGTCAAGTCAATACTTTTTCAGTCTCTGAGGCTTGGTCCTTGACTGAAATGTCTGAGAACATGTGAGAAGTATAGACTGTTGTTTTACTTTAAAAAGTAATAACAGTTGAAAATATTACATATCCGTCATTGTAGATGTCTTGCTGCTTGAAAGAAGACTGCAAAAATTAGTTCCCAGTGGAAATTTCAGTCAATTCGAGCTGCAAAAATTTGTTCCCATAAACTCAAAAAATCAACAATCTGCAAAATAAAAGTCCTGCAATACGGTATATACAATATTCAAAAGTGCTTCACAGTATAATTAAAATTTTATAAATTGTCATCAATGTCATAAGCTTTTTTAAATAAGTATGTCTTCACACGCTATGTTGGAAATTTATCATAAAAATTAACTGAACAGCCAAATTGCAAATGCTTCACATTTCCCCAGACGTCTTTAAGTCTGAGGTTTGACAGTCCTCCTCTGAAATAGCTGTATGTACAAATCATGAAATTGAACTGTGAAAAAGGTTTTAAAAGTGAAGGCCACACCATCGTGGCTATGTCCAAAAGCCTGCTGCACCCTTACAGAGACCATGAACTGTTTATATCCTGTTCAGGCCTGAATGATTTCTGGCTTTTTTGGCAACCATTTAATATTAAGTTGTATACACATATGGAATTGTGTTTCACATCCTTAAATCAATCAATCACAGTTCAACTATCTTGTAATTTTCATATAGTTATTCACATTTGTTGAGTTTATTTTGCATGGTTTTCACATGAACTCGTCTGACAAAGTGACCAGTTAGAGCACTACACTTGTATCTCAGAACTCATGTTGATGAGTGAAATACTCACTTCCTGGTCACAACCTTTTCATTTGATAAGTAACTGCTGGTGTTTCTCATACCTAAAACAATTCACAAACCAGCAGTCAAATAAATATCTGTGCATAACATTTGTAGCATCTTTGCTCATAGGATGTCTTCCTGGATTTCTCCAACCTGAAACTGTAACTGAGCTTTGGAACATTGTAGCTAACACAGAGGGCCAAGGTCATAAGGATGGCGGCTATGGATTGGGCTGGGTGGTCATTCCAGAAAAACAGGATTTTGGAGCCAGTTGTCATCAATCAGAAACTGTTCTTCATTCAGGTGAAAAAAAAATTAACCCAAGGAATGATGACTTCCTCAACTATGGTGGTACCCTGAAATAAAAATCTTTCATTTGTGTTCTCTTTAAACCACAAGAACGTCTTTACCATGGTACCATACCTTCTTTTGTTTCAAAATCTGTTATAAAGGGGATAGCTTACCATACCCACAAAGGAGATGAGATTTATTGCCAATGTCAACTTTCGCTTTAACGCAAATGCCATCATTCCCACTCTAAAGTGTTGCAAAACAGGTAGGTAGCCATGCTCAATCAATCTGAGTAGCTAAAGAAAAGAAACACAAACTTCAAAAATCTTAGTGTGATTTTGTATGATAAACACAGTTTAGTTTCAGCTAGAATTCTGTGAGGGATCACAGTTCTTTACGTGTTCTATGAAGGATGGATATTTACAACAATCCATTGAATTAGCATTAGTGTGCCTTAAAAGTGATGACTGTTTTGTTTCAGGGGCAGCAGTGGGAGCTAGTAGCATTCTTTTGATAAGACCTACAGTTGGAACACAGCCTCTGAAAGGAGTGGTAGTTGCAGTACTTGTCAACCTGCAAAAAGTAAATCTAGAAAAGACAGCAATGGCTGTAGCAGCATGCTTTCAAAAAACACAGTCACTTTAACATCATGCCACTGTGTTTAATATCAAATTATTGATTTCTCAAAGTCCCTAACTAAGTTTAACTAAGTTTTTCCTTTTGGTCAGAATGAGAAAACGGTGTGTCTGTTTGTTTGTCACTTGGCTTGCCATTGCAGCACTTGTTGGAAGTTGAACTTTCTGTTGAATACTGGATTAAAAAAACATAGACTTGTGGTTCTTATTTATGTTGCTAGCAGCAAATAATTTATGATTTCCTTTGCAAATTGTTTTTGTCTTTTTTCATTTGTTGATATTTTAATGTGATAAATTTACTGGTATGTTATTCATGAATTCTAGTTGGCCATATTTTCAAAGCTCTCTTGGGTCCCTTCTTTCCACCAAAAAAACATGCGGTGGCTCCCAAAGCTCTGCCTGCAGTATTCTGATATTTTTTGTTAACAATATAAGCATGAGATTCAAAATCAGGTTTTTTATAGCTCTCAAAACAAGAATAAAAACATCTACAGGCATTAACACCTCAATGCAAAGCCACCTAGTTTGTGACCTGGTTGCCCTTTACGTGGTTTGCCAGCCAACATTGCTAGATGCTTGCTGCTGAAATGTGATTTGAAAACAGTGCCGAGTTGAGTATTGCCAAACGTTTCCTTGATTCTGCACAACTGAAGACCAGCTAGTGCAAACAGTCTGCTCCCAGATTGTTGATACAGTAAAATAAGTGACTAAAATATTTGAAGGATCAACTGTCAGTTAAACAGAAACAACAGCAACAAAAACACTCTACATATTTTAAAAGAAGTACATGTATTTCTCCTTAATACCACTTTGTATTATGCTTCCAACTGTAATGTTTTGTCTTCACCTTCTTGACCATAAAACATTCTTGTTCCTTTTGACCTACATTACATCCACAAATCATTCACGAATCTCCTCTTGTAACATTTAAGTACAATAGCTTCAAATTACCAAAGACTCCTGTTTTTGCTACAATGTTAATAAAGTGAAGTTCAACTTGAAAGAAAAGCCATCATTCATCAGTTAAGCCTGTAACCAGTGTTCTCTGGCCAGTCCACCCCATCCGTCCATGCAGCACCTGTGTATTGTCCAACACTGCCACATCAGATGTGCGCCAACGAAACCCCATAGCACATGACCACATAGCTGCACGAATGTGCTGCAACACTTCATGCTCAATATCTGACCCATCACCATAATAGGAATGAAATGGGAAATGGTTGTCTGGCATGTTGACATTCTCATACAGAGGGAGGGCTCTAAAGTAGCTTGCATGAAAGGATGTGACTTGATTAAACCATATCTTTTCCCCAGTGATTGGGTGAAACATGACAGGCGAGTGAATATACCAGTATTGCAGGCTTTTGTCCTTGTCCCAAGTGAAGCTCCATCCGTTGATTTCTAGAATCTTTTCCACTTCCTACAATAAAAACCATTAAAAGGGGCATTTTGTAAGGCTTTGATAAATTGTAGATTTCACACATGTCCCATAATACAGAAGTAAACTATTTGTCTGATGAACTTGTGGAAATATTTGATTTTTAAAATCAGTTAATTATGAGTAAGTAAGACCTTAATTTAATGAGGGTATACACATACACACTTTCTGCTATTTAGTCATTGATGGCATCATGATCAAGTGCTCTGATATTAGCTACAAAGCATGACAAATGTCTCTGTTGCATGTTTTACATTAATGATAATATTATTATGATTCTAAAGCACTTCACAACAAAAGAAGGAAATAAGGGCATGTACTAAAACCAGGAACACCGGAACAGCCCTGAACAGCCTGGTGTTGTTTTGTTTTCCCATTACGGACCCAGTCAAAAATTAAATATCAATGTAATTTGTTTACCCACGCATAACGAAAGAGCCTAGAGCTCGTTATAAAGTGTACGTGTATGAGATCGAATTAGAATTTAGAAGTGTTGGTTTTTGTGGAGGGAGGAAAAGCGGAGAACCCGGAGAAAAACAAACAAACTCTACCTTGATATGACGGCGGGTCTGGGGAGCGAACCTGGGTCACATTGGTGGGAGACGAGTGCCATTCCACCATCCCAGCTCCCCCTACGTGATCATAGTCTTGAGACACTTTCAATTAGTCGCGTGGATATGAATATATTTTTTCCCCTGAGAATATCACGCGGTCTGTGATGGGTAAACAAAGACCAAGCGAAAAAGGTCGATGACTTGTTAATTTGTTCAACGTCCCCTTTGGCTTCTTAAAACAGTTAAAAAGCCTAACAATAGGGGCTTAGTTCTTCCTTTTATTTCTTATTTCTTCGTTCTTTCTTTCTGTCTTTTTTTTCACTTATTTTTTTATATTTTTAGAGCATGCTTCTACGCTCTTTCGTGTTACATGGGAAACAAAATACATTGACATTTTAATTTTTTACCGTGGTCCGTAATGGAAAAACAAAACAACACCGTCAAATTCGGGGTGTTCCGGGTTTTAGTACATGCCGAAAATAAGGTGATAAAACTTACATCACCTAAGGAATAAAATAGTGTTTAAAAAGTACTGATGCTGGAGCTACGCCTAATATAGCTCTCACCACTGCGCCAACCCTGCTCCCCCAACAAAGTCACATACCCCTCCATTTCATCAAAGGCTTCCGTAAACAGTTATTTTAAAACAATATACAGACCTGAGGATCATCCACCCAAAATCTGTCTTGCCAGCTTTTCTGCAAGTTACTTTTTTCATCTTTGTTTGGTAGGAAAGACTGGTAGCGAATTTTCTTTTCCTCCAACTTTTGTGTTAGCTTTGGATCCAGAAGGGCAGTCAAATCTTTGTTTTTTACAAGAACAGTTTCTCCACCACATAATGGATCTGGCTCTTTCACACAAAACATAATTACCTGAAAAAAGAGGGATTTGTTAATTTACTGTTGATGCCTAGTCAGTGTTAACAGTCTGTAGCAAACAAAAGGGGAAAGAACAAAGGTCAATAGCCCATTCATAGTTGTGCACAGTTATTGGCCTTTCAGACAAACAAGATTCACATATTAAGAAAAGTAGCAAGGTTTGTATCAAAACAGTGAAACCTTGCCTTGTTTTTACACCTACTACACCTACTAAAGCAACTATACAGCCACTACAGCCACTACACTTACTACAGCTATTTTACCCACTACAGCTTGGTAGCTACAAGTATTCTTCACACCTATATGCTCAGGTACAGCCATGTACTCAGGATGGGGTCTTACATGAACTCCTGACTAAGAGAATGGTGCAGAAAATACCTTTCCAGGGAACACAAGGGAATTGGATTTGAAAATGGACCATTCTTTATGTCACACAGAAAATTGAGCCAAAATACCTTTTTAGGAAACACAGGGGAATACGAGACTTCATTGTGCGGCTCCATAGTAACCTCAGGAGGGTCATCTGAGGCTGTGTATACATGTCCCCCCAGGGGAGTCCTGTAACCAGTCACTCCATGATCAAAAAATTTATAATCAAGTCCCTGAATAAAATATTTGAAATCCTCCATGTTTTTGAGTGGTAGATTCCTGTTTCAAAAAATAAAGATGACACTATAATAGTGTGAAGGTAAATCTATGACAAAATTCAATCCTCAGTGATTAAAATATAATTTTCCAACTTGCCAACACATTGATCTGAAGTCGAACATATCGCGTATCACACAGATAGTCTAATGGTAAAAGACATCACATAGAAAGGAATAACGCTAACAGTCCAGTCAGTTTACGAGTTTTTGGATGGTCCTGATCAAACAAATTGCAACAGAATTTTTCTAACTGCCAAGCATTCGAGGGTGATCTACATAGCAACATACTAAACATTCCCCCAAAGTCCGTTTAGTGGAACAAATTGCCTAAATTTTGCCTTTCAAGGTAATTCCCTTGAAAAGGATGTACTACCCAGATTTTTTTCAAACTTGACACAATTGAAAGCCATGCATAGGACATTGGAAAAATGCAATAAAAAGACGGGGTCATCGTGCTTGTTTTTGCCTTGTTATTTTAAGTGCAGGAAGGACCCAGTCCCAAAATCAAACGTTTCATCAGTGCTTTAAGAAGATGGTGTTCCAGCAGACGATACTTTCTTCCTCTCGGGATGGAGGGCTCAAGACTAACAGTAGCTAGTAAAAATTCTGTTCACTAGCCATTTTGGCTACAGAAAATGTCAACACTGGAGGACCAGATGAAATCACTGATGTAAGAAAATTGAGTCAAAGCGTGCAGAATTTGAAACATGGGCCGTTTGTAACCAGCTCATATAATTTAGTGCCTCAAGCAAGAACTTTAGATAACTAAAAAGCGAAAGCATTGATTGACTTTCTCTGTTCTTTTTTACCTTACTAAAGCGACGAATGACAAACAAAGTTCTTGCTGCAAATGAGGTCTTGGAAGTCTAGGGATAACGTTTCATGCTTAGAAAGAGTCATTTAGGCTTTTCTTTCAATTACTTCAAAAAACTAAAAAACTCAGTTATTCGAATAATGCCTATTTGACATCGATGCCTATGTCTGCAACTTCCCGATAGTCATAAAGATGGAACGTTACGAATTTTCTTGTTAACGAGAGGTCATGAATCAGCATTTTGAAAAAAAGGAAAATCAATGTTTTTGGCCGC
>OX419345.1:10618500-10623500 GCA_948470475.1 Galaxea fascicularis
TCAGCAATGGTTGTTTTTAGAGACCTTTAGAGAAATCTTTTGGACAGTTGCTCAGGTAATAAGAAAACAACAAACTGAACTAGATATATTTATATGCCTCTAGATCTGCAGTAATATGCCTTTATCTGTGCTCAAGCTGTAGTAGCTTTAATCCAAGGGTAAATAAAGTATAATGATAATGATGATGTTGACCTAAATGAGTATGTTGCATTAATTCTACTGCAAAGACTACGACGATGAAAACTACACTGTAAAAAGGTGGTGAAACACAGATTCATGTATTTTAAGGCGGTGTAGACAAAACCTGGCTTACCGGGGGTCAAGTTTTTGAAAGTTGGCTATTCATTACTGTTAAGCTTTCAGCATCTTCCATCAACCTGTTACCTACAACACGTCGTCTCTTGTGTTTCCTGACAGCATTTTGGTCAAACTTTTAAATCAGACTATTGGTAGACTGGAATCAGGAACAGCAATAAATGGAGCAAAGACGAGTTTCCTTAGGTTTATACAAAACTGGACGAATAGTTGAAGGTAATATCCAACTGACTGAAAAGTTGTACTTTGAGGCATTTTGTTATTCCATTTTCAATAAAGGTTATTGCTGTTGTGTTAGAAATTGTCATGTCATGAATTTGGTGTTAACGTTTGCACATAAAAAAATTGCTGAAACTAATTTCCCTCGCGCAGTTACAGTCAAACTAAGTGAAGCGTACCCCTCAAGATTGCATTAATGAAGTGATTATTTGAAACTTGAGCCCGCTAGTCGTTTCGAGAATGCAATAATGAATTGATTATTCGAATATTGAACTCGCTCGTTCGATCCAAGAATGCGGCTAACGGGTTCTGTTTTCGAAAAATCAATTTACTATTGCATTCTAGAAAAGACTAGTAGGTTTGACACCTACTAGTCGCAACAGTGAGTTGATTTTTTGAAAACGGAACCCCATTAGCCATATCCTTGGATCGAGCGAGCGAATTCAATATTCGAATAATCAATTCATTATTGCATTCTCGAAACGACTAGCGGGTTCAAGTTTCAAATAATCACTTCATTAATGCAATCTTGAGGGGTACGCTTCACTTAGTTTGACTGTATAAGCCCAGTTGATGATGATGATGATAATAATAATAATAATAATAATAATAATGTAGAGGCAGGATGGCCGAGTGGTTTAGGGCACTGGATTTCAATGCAGTGACCTGCGTTCAAATCCTGCCCTAGCCACTAGCTGGTGTTGTTCTGGGTTCATGCCTGGTTCAACTCCTCAGTCATCCTTGTAAATAGCCAACTGGTCTGCCTCCCATCAGTTGGGATTCTTAACTCTGTTGTGTTCATTTGTATTGAAAAGCCCCTCTAGGGGAGTGGTCAATTAAGTATTTATTTATTTATTTATTTATTTATTTATTTAATGTCACTATCCATTATTCAAACTAAGAGTAGATGTAACGCAACCAGACAAAAGGTGACACAGCAAAATATGCAAACAACAATATGGCGTAATAGAGGGGGACACAGCCCTGTGGCAGGTTTGATGCGACTTCATGGTAGGTGCACAAACAAAAGGCCTCACTTATTCCCCCTTTAACGTGGGAATAGAACAAGAGTATTGGCAGAACCTTTCTTGTCTCCCCAGCACAGCACAGGCTGGATCGGACAAGATAAAGGCTAGGACATAAGATGGCAAGACACAAGCAATGCCAAGGCTTAGGGGAAGTCGCTACGCAGACTTAACCGAACCACAAGGAGTGACCCCAGTTTATTGGCAAATAACAAATAAAAGCCCTTCTCCAAGGGAGGGAGGGTGGGAAATTTTAAAGCTAAATTGTTACAAACTACATACTCTCGTGCAAGCTGCCAGGATAATGCCCTCTGAAAGTGTACTGAGCTTTATATAGTAAGACAGTGTCCCAAAGTCCGACCAATAGGTACAGCTGTACTATGAACTAAATAGACAACGTGGCGAGCTTGTTAGCAATGAATGGAGCTAACAAATATGTGGGCCAATCTAGAAGAAGCTAAGATATTTTGCTAGGTTATACCACAAGATAGAAGCTAAAATACAGACATGAATAGTGTTTGTTCTAACTGCTAGAATAAGGGAACGTTCACTCATGAATTGAGCTTTCAGTATTGCACTATTGTTTATCCTACTGGATTGCGTGACGAACGTAAACAGCCTAACCTTCAATGGGTGTCATGTTCCATTAACTGTCTTTTACCGACCGGTAAAAGCGGTATAATAATAAAAAGAGTGTCGTAGGTATAACAGGTTGAGGGAAGGTGCTGAAAGTTGTACAGTAATATCAGGGCGAGAATTTCACTCCCGTACAAGATTCGCAACAGTATCATGTAAACGCGGTCTGAATGTTCGTTTCATGTTCATTGAAGTGTCATCAATTTTACGGCACTTTAACACTTGCACCCCACTAAACACCACTTTATGTAAACAAGCTGCAACTTTTCATCTCACGCCGGAATGAAAGTCACGCCGGTATCATGTAAACACCCCCTAAGGTAACTGTAAGCCAACCATTGTTACGTTTATGCTAACCAGAGTGTTATTTAGGCCAATCAATGTGTCATTTTAACAGGCTAACCAGAGTGGCTTGCTGGCTTGCAGATTATCTGGAATGGTTGCAGTTTTGCTGGGATTTTGTAAAGCCCCCAGGAATGATGAAATAGCTTTGCAACATTTTTTTTTCTTGCTTGCAGCAGTGCAAGAATTTTTTTCCTATTTCATTTGTGCTACATGCAATTTTTTTCTTTTAACAAGTGCTTGCAGGAATTTGTTTTCAAAATCACCCACCCCCCCTCCCCCCCCTCAAGAGTTAAATGGTCGGCCCCTAACCTCCTTTTCTCGGTCCGTACTGTAAGTTACGGATCCTCATTTTTTCCCATTGATTTATGGCCTGCGTGCTTTGCGCTTGGGCCATATTAGTGCACTGGAAAAAACTTGGTCCATAAGTTACAGTACAGACCGAGAAAAGGAGGTTAGTAAGAGGTATTTCTGCACAGTATTGGTCTCTGGCAACCAATATATTGCAGATCTATAGAAACGACCATGAAACCGGTCCAGAGATGGAGGCCAGTAGAACACAGGAATGTAGGAACAGTGAGACAATGGAACAGAGTAACAGTAGAACAAGCTTGACTGAGCGAGCTGAATGTCTGGGGATTTCAGTGACAACACCTTTTGCCTTGTGTTTTGTGACTGGAGAGAAGTTGATATCATGCTTGAAGTGTTAACGCTTTTCTTTTACAAACTGCATTGCCTTGTCAAGAGTCAACTTTATCTTGTTAATTTTTATTTAACTGTTTTCGGTTTGAGTATGTATACAACAAGAGAAAAGTAACCCGAAAGTCGATAACTTCACATCGTCCCGAAAGTGGCCGAATAGACCTTTTTACCGATAAGGCGGCCATCTTGAATTCTATTGTTTTGACTGAGAAATTATGGGCTGCAGAGGGGGCAATCGCTGGAAAATTTATCACATACACAGCTTTCGGAGTAACTGCTGAATACCCCGCCACTTCTGACCACTATTGTCTTCTTGTGGCGGCATCATTTGAAGAACAAGACATAACAATACACACTATTCACATGCAAATAAGTGGCGGGGTATTCAGCAGTTGTTCCTATAGTTAGCAAAACAACATTGTTAAAAGTTATCACGCCACAGTATTCTTTATAATTATTTCTCATCTGCTCCCTGGGTATCCCAAAATTTTCTTGCAATTCAAGATGGCCGCCGTATCGGTAAAAAGGTCTATTAAAACGGATAAAACTAAGCCAGCTAAGCAATTGAACATACGTATATATACGTATAAAAGTAGTTATTATATCTTTCAGTTAGTATGCGCGCTGTGATTGATCAATTTTGCGGGCCGTACTTTACTGTACGGCCCGCTAAATTTGAAAGTTTTCTCTCTCGCACGCCCGACTAACCTCAAAGATTAATAAATATCCGGGAATATCTTACTAACCTCGTTTTCTCGGTCCATACTGTAAGTTACGGATCCTCGTTTTTTCCCGTTGATTCATGGCCATAAGCGAACGGGAAAAAACTCGGTCCGTAACTTACAGTACGGACCTCAAACTCGGTTAGTAAGAGGTATAAATTAGTAGAGGTAGAAAAAAAAGTTGTAACACAGCACCTTAATATGTCCGTACGTCTGTTGTTCTCTCGCAAACCCCCGAGTATCACGCTAAAACGTCATCCAAGTGACCCTCTGCTCCCTAAGCAGCAACGTGGGGAAAAATACCGGCTACTTGGAGCTACCAGGGTAATCTGCGATCGGGTCTTATTTCTCATGTCGCTACTCCTGTTTCCCGCGGGAATACCAGGAGCGCCCGTAACTATAGTGACGCACCGCTCCTAATAACCCCTTTATTTAATGCAACCGTCGCCACGGCGCCGCTCCGCGCCGATTTCTTCGTGTTTGCAGTTTTTTTTTTTTAATACAGCAAGCGTCATGTGGTCTTGTCTTTATCCGCAAGACGTACAGGTATCGCAAGTAATGTTTTCAAGTAATGTTTAAAAAACGAGCAGGAGTGTTTTATCGGGTTTAAAACCACGAGGCGTAGCCGAGTGGTTTTTGACCCGATAAAACACGTTTCTGAACGGCTTCAAAAACATTCTTGGAAAAGCGTGCGTCAAGAGAGTTCATAACAATTATGCTTTTGTGAACGTTAGAAATTAGCATACGAGAAAAACATGCAACGCCTGGACACTGTTATAGCCACTATGACGGCTGAATCAGTGAACTTTTGGCTAATTAAATTTGTCGAAGAACTGTGTAAAGAGAATGGTGAAAGGTATTCTGTAAAAGTAAATTTACTGTGTGTGAAATTTGTTGAAAGAACATTTCTTCATTTGATTTCATATCCGCAGTTCACATATGATTTCTTTCATATGCATCATTCACATTAAATATCTTCCCACCATTTGCTGTGTCAGTTTCTGTGTTGATAATTAATTAATATTCATAAGTCACGTGC
>OX419345.1:10628500-10673500 GCA_948470475.1 Galaxea fascicularis
TAATTGACAAATTGACATACTTCTCTACATCACAATCCAACACAATGGCAGACACTACAGTACAAGCACAAAATCCTATAACAATCGTTAAAAACGCTCGTCCAACCGCCTCTTGAACCATGTTCGCACGTCTGGGCAAGCATTACTTCCTTCGATTTGGGGTGTGGACAGAATCGTAAGCCAAGGCCTGCCCTGTGGCGCCGCCCTCTGGCCTAACCCTGTGGCCCACCCTGTGGCCTCTCGGTGATTAAGTTTTTAAAATTTGGGACAGTATCACTCTGAATCTTTCAACGTGCTCCCTCAAGTTGTCATAGCTACGACTCTCTTTTCTTTCCTAATGCCGTTTCGATCAAATTCGGCAACTGGGGTTGAATGAATATGGATGAAGGGAGATAAAGGCAACTGGGTTGAATGGATATGGATGAAGGGAGATGAAGGCAACTGGGGTTGAATGAATGCGGATGAAGGGAGATGAAGACAACTGGGGTTGAATGAATGTGAATGAACGTATATGAAGACAACTGGGGTTAAATGAATGCGGATGAAGGGAGATGAAGGCAACTGGCGTTGAATGAATGCGGATGAAGGGAGATGAAGGCAACTGGGGTTGAATGAATGCGGATGAAAGAAATGAAGCCAACTGTGGGTAAATGAATGCAGATGAAGGTAGATAAAGGCAACTGGGGGGAAATGAATGTGAATAGAGGTAGCTGGAGGTAACTAGGGGCAAATGCATGTAAATGTAGGAGAAGCAATGAGGATGAAGGGAGATAAAGGCAAGTTGGGGTGAATGAATGTATTTAAGATATTATATAAATTGTTGTACTACGACGTAGTTGGGGACTCGTGGTGGGTATATCCATGAGATCCTTGCCAGAGTACTCGTCTCCCGCCATATTGAATCCAAACAAGGACCGCTGACCACAAGTCTTCTCCAGTACTTGGCCGTTTTTGGTTCGACACATTAGGTTCGACGTCTGAATCAACTGGTGAACTTAATTAATTCGAGTCGACTCGAATAGGAATTAGGTTCGGTACATGAAAAGTTCGACGTTTGACCCGGGCCTTAGATAAATAACACTGCCCAAGCCCAATATTGTATAAGATTGCACTGTAGTACCAGTTTACATTTGTATTGTCACAACAGCAAAACGGGCCGTGGAGTTTTTGCTTGACCAACATTTTACATTAAACAACTTTTCTGCCCACACTCGCATTTCCTTACTAAATCATGAATGAGTTGGCTTGATTCCAAACAAAATTTTATCCAGATAAGCCTCCATTTTCAGTTGAAAAGCAAAGGCGTTCGGTTTCCCGCAGTACCATTTTTTTTTTAAACATTTTAGGGGCACCCAACGAACAACTTAAGCAAAAAAACCTTTGAGGAATATTTCTAGGGTCCATGTAGTGTTTAAAGACTGTTTAAAGAGTTGTTTTAATCAGCTAGAAAAATTTGATCTATTCGGATTTCTTACCTGAAAATTGAAGTGCCGAAAATTTTAGGGAATCGGAAATCTTCATTTCAGAAATTGCTAGCTGAATGTTACCTTCGAAGAACTTTTCTGCGAACTATTTGCTTAACCGAAAATGCTAGGCGACCTTTTCAAGAGCCAAAAATTGCAAAAAGAACCCTTCCGAAAATCTAAGGGACTATTTTTCCCTGGATTTCCCTGGTTGCGAATCTTTTAGGTGATGTTTTAGTTAAGAAATCATTAGGCTTTGGCAATGCATTATCCGAAAGTCTTAGAACGGGTAGACTCTCTCGAACAGATATTTCATCGAAGTTTCTCGTTGGGTGCCCCTGACATTTCGCTGCGCGTGATGCAAAAAATTCGTTCGCTTCCTCTGAAACGAATGATACACGGTTCAGGACGGTTCAACATTTGTTGAGCAACAAATGTTTAGGCAACTTGTTGAACGGAATAGGGCCAAGCTCTATTCTCATTCAACAAAGTTCAACTTTCAACATGTTGAACGGTACATTTCAACGTTGAACATCACATGATACACTGTTCAACATTTGTTGAACAGCAGCTGCAACATTTGTTGTTTAACAAATGTTAAACCGTGTATCGTTCGTTTGCTACTCTCGTCCGCAGAGCCCGCACTTTTCAAATGGATTGCGATTTAGAACTGAAATGGACTTGATAATATCCATCAAATTCTCTGCGTTACTTGCTTAGCTTCAGGTAGTGCGACTTGCCACGTCTGTGACTTATAATCGGAAAATCCCTTCCCTATTATTTGCCAGTAATGAAATCTTAAACAATTTTATTATGTATCGACAATAATTACTCTCGACAAATTTCAATTTCCTGTTTTCAATTTCCCATCCCCGTTCCACATTCCCCATTCCTCGTTTTAGTAACATCCTGTTTAGTTGGAACTGCCAAATTGTTGCCGTGTTTTTGACTTGGTTGTTTCGAATAAAAACAAAAACATTTTGTTTTGCACGCCTTACTCGATCACCTACGGAAAGTCTCGGGTTACCGGAGCTGTCCTCAAGTGGAAGTTCCCATATTCCATTTTTCTGATGCCCTCTCTAAACTACCATACCCATACCTGTCAACTCTCCCGGTTTTACCGGGAGTCTCCAAGTTTTTCATCAAATCTCCCGGTCTCCAGGTTAGAGCACCAAATCTCCCGAGAAAATTCGCGACTTCTTTCGAATTCTTTTTTTTCATTAATTTCGTTGTTTTCAAGATGTCACATCGGGAACATTCGGAAAGCCTTCGGGTGATTCTCGGAGAGTATTCAGACATTGTCCTAAAACGCATTCTTACAACGTGAGGATTTCGAGACGTCTCCAGATTTTGGAACTCCGGGGGTTGACAGGTATGCATACCATCTGTAAATACGCTTGGAAAATCGTTACCAAGATTGACATCAACGGAGGCGAGCAACCATTAAACCTTTGTTGTCAGGCCGTTTAATGTATTGGCCCATATGGACCAGTACATTCTACAGATGCATGGTTACTCTTTAAGAATTGGAAAGTTGAAATGAGGCATTGATACTTTGAAATGGTTAGTGCTTTGAATTTTAACACCCCTTAAATGCGCTACCATGGCCGATTTCCATTGAACATGACTGTTTGGTTCCCTACGAAACCCAAACTGTCCGAAGTGAACGCCCTCAGACAACACCAAAATATACGATTTTTGTCTTTAAGTTTCCGATACAAAAACTCCTCCTGGTGCCCAAAAACGACATTTGCAGTAAAGTTCAGCTCCAGCACTTTAATTCTCTGCCACATTTTTCTGCTCACTTGTTTAGCACGCCGAGGAAAAGCTGTTGAAGAAGAGCTATCCCCACTCATCCGAAAGGTTCGTCGTCACGAGCGAAATGAATTCTGGGTAATTCCTTGATAACGGCGACATGGAAGTCCGCCAATTTCTGTTTCATAGAGCCACCCAGTCCTGCTGGCGAAATATTGTACTGATTGCATTATTTAGAAGTCAAAACAAGCCAAAATTGCCATGCTAGGTCCTGGAATCCATCCTCAGAAAAGCCAGAAAGACAACCTCACTCTTCAACCGTCATGACTCGGCGACACACTCGTGGCGGCTAAATCGCTGTGAAATTGTTTTTCACCTCTGGTTTCTTTCAGAGGATTGCCTCTACCCCCAAACCAGCTTGATGATGCCAGGCTAGGGGCTTCTGAAGCGGAAAATGGCTCGAAAAAACACTTATACGTCGCATACTTACCAAATTTCACGCCGAGTGCTCGCTTGAAAACAAGCAACAGCTAGCGTGACCAGCGTGACAAAAACAAGAGAGCCTTCAGTGCTCAAGATCAGCGAAAATCACCAAGGTAACGCCAAATAAGGAATCACCAGATCGTCTCGATCGCTGACACTCAGAAATGGCTCAAGAAAACTTTGACAAGAAAGAGTTAACCTGTGTTTTAATAACAACTGCACAAATAGGTCTAGTAATCGTGGTACAGGTTTCCTAAACTGCTTGGCGCACATTTGAAGGGCAGGGGCAAGGAAAAGCACTGCCATTAGTTGTACCTCAAACCACAACAACTTCAGGGTGATCAGTATTGATGCATGAGTTAAATTGAGTTCTTTTTTAGTCGCTACCTTGTAGTATTTTCCATCTGTTAAATTTAGTATCTTGATTTGCGCGGTATGGAAAATGGAACTAAAATAGGGGCCCAGTTGTTCGAAAGCCGATTAACGCTAATCCAAGATTAAAAATTAATCAAGGAGGCTATTTCTCTGTCCCCAAACGTTGTTCAATTCTGATATTCTGCAGAAGTTTAGATTAGGGGAAGTCAATCCTGAAAAACAAAGAGCAGCAGAAACGACTTTCATCGAAAAGTTTAAAGCTGCAACCAAAATTTACGCTAATCCTGGATTAGGTTAATCGGCTTTTGAACAACCGGGCCTCGATCTCTTGGAAAACCCGTTGTGATAAATTTAATAAACGAGTGTTCGATATCTGTGCTGAAATCTAAGTGCGCTTTTTTGGGGACTATTCTGCTTATTTCTATTCCGGTTTAAGAATGGGAGAATAACTGGAATGAAGTTAAAAAAAAACGTATATTCTGAAAACGGAATATTCCGAGCTGAGAACATTGCGCGGAATGGTCTGTACCGGGCTTCCAGTGACACATTAGGAACTTTGCGGGTGGCGCACGATTTCTCGCCAAAAATTTTCCCCAAAGAAACGCGTATTCTACGAATTCCGAGTTAACCATATTCCAATTTCATTCCACTTATTCTGCTATCGGGAAAAGAATAAACCACGAAAACGGAATATTCTGAACATTCCTATTCCCGGACAGTTCCCTGCTTCATATATCACGCTGGGATGGCAGCATCATCGTTTGCAGGGTCGCAGTGCTCTCCAGGAATTGACAATATGAAAAACTATAGAAAACTCAGGAAGGTAAGAACTTCCAGTGTTATGTCTTCAAATCATACCCAACGGTTTGTATTGATCTGTAAATTCCATTTACAATGCACAAGCGATCAGCCAGTAATAAAACGTCAAAAGTGCATTTAAGCCAAAACACCGTTCGGTTAATATTTCATGGCATGCAATCTATCCCGATTATGCCTCTTAACAATGAAACAAAGTTTTAGTACATGTCGAAAACCTAAGAAGACAGGCCAGTTCACCATATCTAAGCAATGAATTGTATTACTTTACAGAGAGGTTTTCACCATTTACAAGTCAAACCATTGGCGACACGCGTTTTCGCGCTTCAACCTCTCTTGGTTTACAGATCTCGCAAGTTCGTTAACAACTGTGATTAGCCGGAGTGATAAAGCTTGTCTTTCTTTGTAAGAACACTCAATTGGAAACTGCTCTATATTGTTACAGTAGTCAACAACAACCATTTTTTCATGAGCTCTGGCATCCTTGACCATACGTCACAAAAGAAAGCGACTATAAACGCGGTTAATTATTCCGCGAGTTAGGTCCTTTCCCAAAACAAAATCACGGAAAACTGGAATTTCACTTTACTACATATGATTCCGAAATTCATTTTTCGGATCAAACGTGGCGAACCCGAACACTTAAATAATTTAACGTAGCACCTAATTATCTGTACACTTTTTACAGCAGAAAAGTAGACTCCATATGAGAAAATAGACGATTTGTTTACATAATCACGATGGGTTCCTGTAGGGAGGGTGTATCTGGAGAAAGAGCTCTCGACAAAGCTGGGACGCAGTTGCTTGGAATGAGGCAACCTATGACATAACAGAACAGTAACTTCAATTTATTTTACTTCTGAAAAATTAGACTATTACAACTGTGGGACAGACGAGGAAAACTTCCTTAACTGATTTGCTTCCGGCTTGCAGGCCACTGGAAACCTATGACACTGCTATCCCCCACATTGTACAACTCCGATCCCAAAGCAGCCGGTAATCAGTAAGAGCATTCTGCGAGTATTTTGTCATATAATCAATAGCAGTTGATTATCGGTAAAAACTAGTTGTGACGCAACGGAGTGAGAGATTCGTTAAGTTGAGAAATACACAAGATCTGTGAGCGTCGCTGTCCCAGAAATATGAAATAAATCAAACGTTGGGCTTCATTACTCGAAACTGACGACTGACTCCTGGAAAGTACTTGCGTTAGCCTGAGTATCAGGCCCTATCGGGGAAGCGGGGACGAGGGGAAGGTAGAGGAGAAGGGAAGGGCCTGACACAAAGCCGTTGATTCGCTTGTGTCCAACATCCAGATTCTGGATGTTACGCTAATTGGTCAAAAGACAATAAGAAACGTCACGTGAGTCAACCGAAAGTCAAGCTTCCAGCGCAGGGGTTACAGACGCCATATTGAAGTTTACTCAAACGGATTTTGAGTGGCTAATTATAACACGCGCTGTGTGGGGGTGGAAGGCTTCTGAGAAGCTGTTTGTGTCAGGCGTTTCTTCCTTCGCTTTCTCGCTCTTTTTGCCTTCCCCACCCTAGAGACGCCTGATACTCAGGTTATACTTGCGTATAATACGACCATACACATAACATCGAGTCTTTCTGCCAGTTCTAAATCGCTGTCACGTTTCGCTTGGTTAGTTCCAGACAATTCTGAGGCTTACGGGTATTTATCAGCAAGCACAATGATGACCGATTGCTTACCAACTATCCTGGATCCGTCGCTCTTTCTGCACCTGACAATTTGTACTTTGGAATTAGCACCAGGCTGCCCAGCCAACACACTCTCCAGTTTACTCCATACGCTAAGGACTGATCCGCTCAAAATGTGAAAGGTACGCTGCCGCCTGCCTACTTCACAGCTAAGGCCCATGGTCATACGCTTGCAGTTGCCCTTCCTAATAGAACGCACAAACAAACAGAATTATTACTTAGAGTAGCGGTACCACGACAGTAGGAAATTTTCACTTTATGGGCTTGTTAGTCATTACCTACTCACGAATGCTGTAATCCAATTGACTACGCTACTCAATACTCATCAAAACAAGAGTGTTTCTATCGATAGACTATCGACTGAAATTGGATGTTCTTAAAACGAATATTAGGATATGAGAACATTCTTATAGAGAGTTCCACGTGCTATGTGAAAAAGCCCGCGTGTGTTTTCAATTAAATATGGTTTAGGTCAGACAGACCACTCGAACGACAGAGAAATGTAATCGTAAGGAGAGTAGTAGACAATGCAAAGAAAATATGTATATGTATATGTTGTGTAATGCAATAGTGTAATGCAAAGAAAAGAAAAGACAAGTGGGATATTCCATGGTATATCACGAGAAAGCTGAGCATTACTATTTTACACCATGTCATAGAAAATACATAGCCGAACACAATCCACGCAGCACACGAAGGGGTGGTTCGGTGGAATACCGACGATATTGGCTTTCCTGCATTCTGATTGGCTGTATTTTCTATGACACAGTATAAAGGATATTACGTCACACACCAGTAGGCATGGCTACACTGACTGAGAGCAGAGTTATACTGATCTACCCAACAGCTCCTTGCTTCAGCCTCCGTAACCTATCAAGATACAATTAAATAGATACAGAAAAGAGTTATCACGAAGCTCTTTGGAACCTCTAATTCATTGGCCCCACATGACACGAAGCTCTATTGTTTCAAGAATAGGGTCCATGTGTTTTTTGTTTGTTTATACTAAGTGGGTTTATTGTTTTCTCAACCAATCCTTTGAGACGTTCCGAGAGCTTCGTGGCGACCCAGAGAAAAAGGATGGCAGCGGGCCAGGGGAACGTAAATGCCAAATCGACACTATGACTTATCCAAACTAAACAATAGTGTAAACATGATCTGAGAGCTCGCCTTTTTACCGAGTCACATTTGAGAAGGTTTCCTTAAAATGATTTGAACGTAATGAAACACAAGCCTTTAATTCCATAACAGGGGAAAAAGAAGAGACGTTGTACTATTTTTGACCATCTACTGTCTCTTCCTTCTTTTCAAAAACTTTCCTCCCACATAAAACAGTGACTCAATATCGCCGAATGCAAAGCTGTCCTCGATGAGCTTGAATTAAACATTAAAGCCCCGTCCAAACGCTCGCAACATTGTTGGGCCCAACATGTTGCGAGCGTTTGCACACCATGTCGTTGCGACTTGTTGGATGAAGTTTGAAACTGGTCAAACTTCATCCAACAACTTCCAACAAGTCGCAACAACACACAAAACAACAATGTTGCGAGCGTTTGCACGGGGCTTAACTACCGGCTCAGTGTACCTTTTTGTATTTTTTCTTGATGTCCTCCAATGTATCTTGCTTAGTTTGGAGTCCAGTATTGGGTCTGTACACACTGAAGAAATTCCTCTTCTTGCTTCTCGATTGACAGATAACCAAGATAGCGGTTTTCTTGCTGTTTCGGGTCTAATTAAAAGAAAAACTAGCTCAACAAAATAACCAACCAACCCACCCCCAAAATGACCGCTATGTTGGCAAATCAGTTAGCTCTGAGAGCTTTGCAGTAAGAGGACTAGAAGGGTAAATACTCATCCTTCCTCTGGTTCATAACAGAGTTTCCCCACACATTTTGTTTGGTGTCTGGTGTTTCTCATATTGCAAGCGACGTGATGGTAGACAACATAATAGCAAGTCAAGGCAAGGAGGTTTCGAGGTAAGGGAGTAGCATGCACGATGGTAAATTTAAGGACGCCGGAAGTCCAACACTCCTTGACCATCACACACCAACATCCACTATAGCCTTACTTAATATTAACCAGCTACAATGAACTTGAGCAGTTAACGAGCCAACTCGTGGTGAACACTTCACCCAAAGTTCACTTATATATTTACTCCCACATAACATAACTTAAAAATCAACTGACCTGATAGGACAGATAGTAACCATCATCCGGGTGTGTCTGGCTTGCTCTCAACTCGAATGATTCCTCCCACGACATACCACGTTCAACACTCACCTAAACAAGTAAAATAAACCGAATAGTTTTAGCCTGATTTCAGTCAGGTTCTTACCACAATAACAACAATAGCGCAGTTAGAACAAAAAAACGGCAACAATAACAATGGTGACAAAACATACGATAAATAGAACACTGACAAGAAACACAACTAGACCAACAACAGCAAGCACCGCAACGACAGCTGAACTGAATATCTGAACAGAAACAAACACAGCAATAACAACAATGACGAGGAAAAATACAACAAAGGGAATAAAATTCTACAAGACACTTATTGTATTTAAAAGGATCACTAACCGTGTGAAGCTCTGTAGTAGCTGTGCCGAATACTGAATTACCAAAAAATGTTTGAACGCTAAGATTGTGCACCGCCTCGCCATGAGCACCAAGGTCTGAAACAAAGGGCCATCATCACTTAGTTACTTTCATATCACAACAGAAGACCTTCTTAAATGAACAGTGCTTCACTCGAATTAAGAGAAAAGTAGAATTCTGATTACAGCTGTATATGCATATTACAGGTACCGGTCAATTTAGAAAAGTATATTATTGGGTTAAAAGTCAATTTAACAAAGTTAGCCGCCACGAGCTCAGTGCGTGCCTGACCAGCGGTCAATCCCACAAGTGCAGGCTCACATGGAACGTTGCGGCTCGATTTTTGTGTTTTAGCACAATTTTGGAGCGGTTTGGAACAGTTGTTTTCAAGCATTTCCCCACCCAACCCACCCTCATTGTTTTTTTCTCCATTCCACTGATTAATCAGTGTTGACGGGTGCCTGGAGTGGGGGCTCATGGCTGGGTTGCGGGGATTTACCAGCCATGGTGGCTGTATTCTATCTGGGGGCTGGCTGGACACAGTGGAAGTCCCTGGATACCCCAGGCACCCACCTTCCATTTAAGCGAGACAGCAGTTAATTAACCTCTCATTTGTATTCCCTACAGAAAAGCGTTCCAATCACCAGTACACCCCTACCGCCTATTGGAGTTGAACAATTTCACACTCGCAAAATTACCGTCCGTACAACGTTAACTCGTTCTCACCCTTGGATCATGTTGTGAGACAAAATATATTGCTCTGTGCTTTCTTCCTTTTTCTCTCTCCTCTATTTGTACCATCTACTGATGTTACACAAATCACTTAACTCTGATGACGACTTCCGCTCAGGTTGTCGAAACGTCAGTCAATGTCACCACAAACAGTCCTTCTTAAGACTACACTCAGCCGGACTATCGTACTTTACTTAGTTCTGCTTTTCTCTTGGCAACACAATGTCTGCCAGCATATCACTTTTCAGCGTAAAAAACTCGCCATAGCAACAACGCTCCTTGCCTTCAGGAAAAATAATTAATTCTCTTACCCAGGATTCCCTCGTCCCAGCGCCCGCTCCTCTTAGCTTGCTGTACAACAACTGACAGGGTTTTCATGAAGTAAGCAAACAAACGGTTTTGAAGTTCAACTTCTACTCCAAGAATACGATTAAGAAACCGCGACATGTTGGTATAATCTGAGCAGAAACGAAGTCAAAATAATAAATTACTTTACTGTTAACCGCATCACACGATATTGAATAACAAGGGCACTGTTACTTTACGATACAACTAACGACCACTTGAGTTTGATCTCTAAAGTATCTTTTTTCCAACAAAATAACATTATCTAATGTGCCAACATGAAGTGCACGGAGGACTTAATTCAGCGAAGGAACAATATTTTCGTTGGTGGTAACAAGTGTGAAGGTTTGGATGCCGCCAAGCAGTCAGCAGTCGATTCTTTTGCTCATCATCACAATAATAAAAACGCAAGATTAAGCACCACACAAAGCCGATAAAATTGCCCATTTCACCAGGTCCTTCTCTATATTTTTACAGATTTTCCCATATGTTGAACAATCAGGGGAAGGGTTTATGCCACATTCTATTGCACCTTTATCCAGAATTGTAAGGCCGCTCTTCTCATCCTTGATTACAAGACCGACGCCAACCAGTGCTGAACGAATGTCTGTTAAGCAAAATGACATCAAATTAACAGACAATTTGACACGTCCCTCGCCATAATAACACAACTGAAGAACAAACCTTGAAAGAAATGTCCTTTGTAATCGTCTGGCGGTGGAATCATAGGTACACTCTGACCAGTGACAGCTTTTAACACAGCTTCTAAGGCGGCTCTACCATACTAAATAACACAAATAACGAGTTCACTGTGAGAACCTCAAGGGGATAGAAAGCGGAGGGAAAATGCGACTTCAGCTGAGGGTAAGAAGAGCGGCAAGAAAGGAGCTGCCACTGAAAGCAGGTCGTGCTGGGCTCAAAGAAATGTTACGGGATCACGAGAAAATAGGAAGATCTCTTAGGCCGGTCTTATATACCATAAAATAGTCTGGATCAGTTCAAAGTGAGTAGCCTCTTGTGAGATACTGACAATAAGAAATCGCAACTAAGAAAGTAGCACACTGTCGGCTAAAAAAACTCACCTTATTGTCAAAGTTGTATCTACTCAAATCTTGCGATTCTGTGGCTCTTCTGTCTCCATGTGTAAGCGCCCCCTGGAACAGACGACAGTTACATTTAACGAAACGATCTTGCAAAGGTCTTGTTGTTAGTTTGCAAGACTTTATTTTGCTTCTTAGTCTCCTTTTGATGCTACATCGTACAACCAATTGTTTTCCCAGCACTGATACTACACTATCTCAGCTTTCGTTCGGTTTAAACTCACCGCAATTTGCGAAGTACCAGTGCTTGAAAATATTTCAAGGATTTTTTTCAGGAAATCAGGTTATGTCGTCAAGTTACTTTTTGCCTTTTATTTTTTCCGTTATTGTAAGATTTGATTCATTTCATTCTGAATGTACAGTAACAGAAGCGGACAGTGTGTCTTACCAAGCTCTCAAGTCTCTTAGCAACAATGGATGCAAAGCGTCTCTCTCCCGCCAGCTCAGAGATAAGAAACAGGTATTCTGGAGCACTCACTTGATTTGAACGATGAGACCGACCTGTTATTACAGAAATAAAAGCTTGCCTATTTGATTGCATAAAGTCAGTCCAGTCAAAGACGACTGTGATCTAAACCTAGTAACATGCGTGATACTATTGCCAAGTATTTCATATCTTCATCTTTTACTATATTTACAGCGTTTTTACGCGGGTATAAACTTAACGGTAATGACTTACCAAACTGTTGTATGGCTTTGTCTGCACTCCAAGGCAGTTCAAGGGTTATGTGAACACGTCTACGTTGATTCTGTAACAAAACAAAACCAACAGTGTTGTCATGACTTTCAGTCAGTTACAATGGAACATGAATATTTTTCACGCGATAATTTTTCCAGTAAAATAACTCGACCAAAGCTATTTAAATTACATGTAACGTTTTGTCGGAAGACCTTCTAGAAGAGCCCGCAAGGTGATCTGGGTAATTTATGTATAAATGTTCTATATTCGGCTTGACTCACCCCTATCAGCCTGAACAAAAGAACATTTCACTGTCACAAAAAAACCTATTCATGATCAGATAATGTACACAGCTAACCGTACCTGGGCTCTCCTGTCTGCCTGCAGAGAAATTCCTGAACTGGCAGCTTCTGATATGATTGCTATATTCTGAAATTCAAAACAAGCTCCACGTCACTCGACATGCAGCTCCATTCCCAAGTATGCCAAACCTGTGCCAAACCTTGCTATGGGTGCGGTTAATTGTCCTTTGCAAGGAGTCTCCGCATTTTCATAAGTTCACACTCACCAATTAGATCAACCGCGCAACCTGACCTAGCATTGTACCTATCGATCTAAAGATTCTCAGAGGTGGTCTCGGCTGGATCTGAGATAGATATAACCTAGAGCTAAATTGGTAGATGTCGGCATCTAAGTGGAGTCTGTGAGTGAAATCCTAAATTGCAAAGATTCTTATGGAAGTTCGTTTTAGTGCATTTTTCGTACGCTGATGAATGATGAAGGTTGACCACTTCAATTAAAGCTTGAGTTAGGCACAGGATTTAAAAAAAGACAACAATCCTATACTAAACAACGAAGATTTTTTTTGAGCCCCATGACTACAGTCAACTCTCTCGTACGCGACCACCTAAAGTGGTCTCTTACGGGAGGTGGTCGCTTACGAGAACAATGAAACCCCAAACTGAATTGATTAACTAATTTCATAACGATATGAAAGCACCGGCATATTTCGCATCGAATAACGCCTGGAAAATCTTATACTACTGTATGCGAACTGTTATCATCTGCCGGCACTTCGGGTCAGCGCTATTAAAAACTGAACTTTTGTGACATTTGAGTAATGATTTTACTCAAATGTCACAAAAGTTCATAGGTGATTATGTTGCTTACTGGAAACAGAAAACAAAAGAAAATGTCAAATTTCTGGCAACATAGTGGTCGCAATCGAAAGAAATTTGAGTAGTGATCGCTTACGAGAGAGGTTTTCAAAAAATATTTCGCTGAGAAACAAAACGGTTATCTATAAAGTGGTCACTTAGGAAAAGTGGTCGCTGTGAAAGAGAGTTAACTGTATTAATTCAGGCCTTACTTTTTCGCCATCCATGAATCTTTTCTTCTCTGCAATATTGAGCAGCTCCAGTGGAACATCTTGTTTACTCCGTGACTCATAACTAACGCTGCCATTTTCATTGCTCACCACACGACCTTTTCTTCCTGTCATCTAATGCCACAAAATCATTTGAATTAATACCTTGCAAACTGCATTTATCAGTAATTCGATTAATCATGCAATTCTTTTCCCTCATTTAAGTCTGCCTCAACCCTAAAGCCTCGTTCATTTGGGCCGGTGATTTTTGATACCTCGAACACTGAATACATCCAGCTTCTCTCCCTTGGATACGGTTTATGTTGTTTACTACTGAGTGTCCTGCCGTTTAAAACGAGTGAAATAAAATGAACGAGTAAGCAGAGGCCTCCTGCACACGAACTTTACACTATTTCAGTGGGCATCACAAATTGCTTTCTCAAACTTGAGAATTCTGTGCCCATTTTGTTGCTGATTGGTAACTCATATTACTCGGATGATAACCAAAAAGGTTCTGGATGGATTGCTGTGAGGGAACGACACCATTCGTGTTGTCTGGACTTGTCCTGCAAATTCACAACATTTTAACCATCACAAAGACCGTTGACAACATACAGGCTCAGTTTACCTCTGCAACATTGTCAGGTCCTCCTAAATCATTAATGAGTTCATCTAAAGTGTTGGGTGGTAACGCACTGCTCAGGATGTCCAGCTTGTCTAACAGTTCTTTCTTCATTGCTCTGCACAAGTCAGCAGCAGAGCTGGAAGGCAATGATGGGCTGCTTGATGATGACATCAAACTGGAAAGTGCCGGTGCACTGGCCGAGTGGTGCAGTGTCGTTAAGTGTCCTGACGAGAAATAAAAATTTGTCACTGACGCTGTTTCTCGACAATCTAAACTTCAAAAACTTCTAAAAATTGGCGAGGCATTCTTCAACCTGAAAACTTTTCTAAGTATTAATTATTCAGACTTGGGAGGAACAACCAGTAACAATAAAACAATAGTAAATAAGCATGAAACTGGAACAGATCCAAATCAACACCGTAACAATGGTGGTAAGTGAATGTATTTACCCCGCGAGGGTGAGTTCCTTGCGAACCATGGTTCCTGATACTCCATTCCATTCATTTGCTTTGTTTTTAGAGTACCTGGGATACTCCATGGTAGACTGGCTACTTTAAGCCCGGCAGCGGCCAGGGCACTGTAGCTCGGACCAGCTACTGATATGTCTGGACTCCCTGTTTGTGATTTAATCTTGGAGTTTTTCTTAGTTTTACGATGAAGCCAAGGGTCTGAAAAAAGAAAAAAATTTATGTAACAATAATATAAATAAATAATAACAAATACAATCATAAAAATTACAATTTCCTCCATTGTGATTGGTTTAAAAAAACTCCTATTTTCCACTTGCCAAGTTGTTATCGGACAGTTCAATAAGCCAATCACATTCATAGTAACAGTGTACAGACTCCTGACAGACGGGTGCCTTCTTCTTTTCTCGGAAATTGTAATTTTTATGATTAATTGGTAATAAGACTTCGTGTCATCCAATTTGGTCTGTAATCATACTCGTGATAAACAAATCGAACTCCCGCTGCGCGGTCGTCCGATTTTGTTATTACTCGTATGATTAGTAATGGTAATAGGACTGAGTGGAGTCCAATTCGGTCTGTAGTCGTATCTATAACAAAATTCTCGATTCTGATTGGTTCTGCGCGCGCCTATTTGTTGCGTAATTGGCGCGCGATCACGTGAATGTCCAATTACAGGTATCCAATTTCAACTTTTTGTAATTCATATTGGATACCTGTAATTGGACACCTACGCCATTCACGTGTCAATCACATGCACTTTAATGGCTTCCTTCATGTTTTCCTACTATTTATAAGACTGTTGGAACACACCACTTACTTTTTCACTCAAAGGAGGTTCTCAAAATCTTCTCAATCTCGAAATTTGTTATTGATACGATTCATTAGTAATTGGACCACGTGTCGTACAATTCAGGGAGTAATCTTGCTCGTAATTTCAAATCGGACGTCCGATTTCTCCCTGAATTGTACTCCACTCGGTCCAATTACTATTATATATTATTGTATTTGTTAAAAAACTTGTTTGCATAAAGATTGTACATCTCTGTTATGATAGAATGAAGACTTGATTTTGAAATATATTTTGAGATAAAAATTCAAAAGAAATAATTGTGAAAGACACTGATGGACGTTTACTTAGCAGCTAAAAGTCTGCGTCAATTGTAAGCCCAAGCAGTCTCCGTGTGTGTTCTTTACAAAAAGTACTGATTGTCACTTTAAAGTGGTACATTCTAAGATATTCTGAACGAGGAACAGTCTACAGTCAATACTCGTCCTAGTACACTATGGCGCACAGTAACAAACAGACAGGGGCAACCAACGAGCAAAATCAAACAGAAGCTGTAAAACGGCATTTTTAAGTACCTTATGGTGTTTGAAGCCTGTTTAAAGTAACGCTGCTATCAGCTGGACGATTTTGAAATTGCTACCTAAATTGAACTTTCCACAAATTTTTTAGGGAACCATTTGCTTTCCGAAAATGCTAGCTGACGTTTTTAACTGCCAAAAAACAGCAAATATAACCCTTCCGAAAACGTCAGGGACTATTATTTCCCAAATGTGATTCTTTTAGGCCACGTTTCAGTAGCGAAAATTGCCCCCTTCACCACAGGATGGGCTGATTACTAGTGTACACATGAAACGTCAAAATGAAATTCAGGTTAAAATAATTTCCCCTTGTCTCCTAACCCTAATTAATGAATAATCACGGTTTGGAGACAAAGGAAATTGAGAATCTTTATACTAAGTTGAAATCTTCATTTTGACCTACAACACACATACAACGTGTGAGCCAGTCAGACCTATACATTCACAACATGCTATGTACATACATAACGCAACAGCGGTATTACCTTCATCCTCTGATCCCGAGTTTCCAAAAGGATTGAAATCATCTTCTCCAGCTGAACTGTCGTCTGAATCTGCTGCTGCTGCCAGGATATCCTCCACTGTATCAAGGTTTCTACTCCCGTTTGAAATCTCAGGGTTGTCGGCACTCTTACCACTATCATCTGAGGCACTGTCAGACCCACTACTCACTGAATCAAACAAATATATACATAGGTTACCTACCAAGCTCGGCATGCAAAGCAAGCGATAACAAGGTATCAAAAACTCATTAACAATTCATAAAGGAAATACAAAAGAAATTAATGTTTAATGAGTGTCTATATTTGATATAGACACGGCTAAATTTTACAGCCGATTCTATCCGGAAATATAATAATAAACCCAACGATTATGCGACAAATTAATAGATCTACCACAAAAGTTTTTGAAGCTGTTTGAAAAACTCGCAGACGTGTTTTATCGGGTTTAAAAACACTCAACTACACCTCGTGTTTTTAAACCCGATAGAACACTGCTGCTCGTTTTTTAAACTGTACCTAGTGTAGAACGTCAGTTATACAAACTGCAGCACTGCAAAGTTGAATGAAACGGTGTTTTATCTTAAATAACATTAAATCTGTTAGCTTCTCAACACTGTATTTCGCACCATACTTTGTTGATAAATTCCTTTTTGGTTTGAATGTTTTTCAAGACAGTTCAGTACATCATCATTATCAGGAATATCATTAAACCCTAACTCACAATTATAAATCCTTTCAATTGCTGATTTGACTCTCTTGGGTTTGGGAACCTTGGCAGCTGCAGTACAAAAATAACATGATATTACTATAACTTATCAACACTGTACTTGAAAAGTCAGCCTTTGCAAGCTCTTCAAGTCCATTTCCAAGTTCCGGAAAGTGTATACATGTATGTTGTGTTTCAATTTTACCCTTGGTTTAAATTTTATTTTCCGTTGTTTTTGGGTATAATAATGTATGATAACGAGTTTGAAACAAAGGAAACAAAATTTAAACCAAGAATAAAATTAAACCACAACAAATACAGCTAATTACCTCAGACAGGTTGACGGATTAAACAAGTTGGAACTTGGAACTTTTCCAAACATTTTTTCAAAGTATTTTGTCTCAATACTGACAATTCACTAAAATCATGCACGAAAGTTGTTCATTTTTTTCAAAAGCACCATCAGCAAATTCATTAAAGAATATTTTACTAGGTTGTGACTTAACCCTCCCCTTAATTTGAAGAGAAATGGGGGAAGGACACTTGTTGTACTTGTTTTCGTTTTTGCCGTTTCTGACCCAATCTAATTTAATGTCATTTGTAAATAAATATATAGATATTATATATACATATATATAATCATCAAATATTCTGTTGATGAGTAAGTACAAGTGACCTTTTATTTTCCTCTTAACTGGGGTAAGTCGTCCTGGCAAAGGAGATGATTTGCCAGGCATCTTGTCAGAAGCATCACTGTCAATGCCAAACAGATCTTCAACTTTTTTGATGCCTGGTGCTGGAAAATGCTTCTTGATTAAAGCTTGAAGCACACTTCTGCAATAGAAATGTGGAACTTTTTTAAACTGATATACTTTGCAATTCAACAGCTGGTTTTGCACTTTGGTTGTTACAGCACAAAAAAACACAATCACAAAATTAATATTAATTTGGTAACTTTCTTTCACCGTCTGTAAACGAGATTCCAATACTCTGGCTTACTGACCGCGGCTGCTCAGCAAAAGGGGCACTTACTAGGGGGAGGGATGGTCATTTTGTCCACATGCACTCCGCTGCGCTGGGGGAGTGCGATGCGTTAGATTAACCGGAAATAAAAATATGTTTAATGGCCCGCGTGCTACGAAGCCCGCGAAAATATTCCACCCGCGATGCTGTGAAAGATCGCGAAATAGCGAGTTTTTTAATTCAGCAGATTCAACGGATTTCGCTGTCTTTAGCAAGTCCGCACAGCGTGTCTTCAGTGTGACTTCACAGTATTTTTGCCTTCTTTTTTAAGGCCATATCGTGGCAAGCCATCAACAGTTCTTTTCAGCGCCCGTTGTTTCTTAGATTTGTGCTGACATGTAAAGACAACCATGGTGATTGTGAAGAACTTATTTAGTTGGCGCTTGGTTCTCAATATTTTTTATCCCTTGTATAAGTCGAGGGTGAAATGAGCATTTTTTAGGTTGTAAAAGGTCGACTTATACACGGGTAAATATCTGTTCGGCGAAAAGTAATTCATCTTGTGCTTTTGGTGTTGATTATAGAGTGCACTAAGATTTTCGTAACTACATGTAGAATATGGCCTGAAAGATTTGCAATTTGAAAATCATAACCCCTAAGGTTTTCGGAAAGGTCGTAATTGCTGTTTTTGGCAGTCAAAATGTCAGCTAGCATTTTCAGAAAGAAAACAGTTGCCTAGAAAGTTCACGGAAAGTTCACTTCAGCTGCTTTTTCTCAAAGGAAGATTTTGTTCCCTAACATTTTCAGGCAATTAAAATTTCAGCTACGGAACCCAAACAGATGAACTTCTTCTAGCTTATGAAAACATCACTTTAAACAAACACCATAAGGTACCTAGGGTGTTGGGTGCCCCTGAGTACAAGGCTGCTGTCTAATTATATAAAATAAATGATAGATAAAATCATGGGATCCCAAAGCAGATGCACATCATGCAGATGCAGCCTCACTTGCAGTGCATCAAGAGTATCTACAAGTGCATGTGACATTTGTATTACCATACAAAAGAACGTTTTAAATGAGGTCATGTTGCCAAAGCTCATATGCTAATGACCATGACCAAACCTACTTGGCCGTAGAAACAAAATCTGTCAGCTCTCCCCCAGACTCTTCCAGCTGCTCTAGGGTTCTTGCTTCTCCTGTTGACTGCAACCCCACAATAACACACTGACAAAAGAAAAAAGTCGTAATAAACAATTGTGGACAAAATTCCTTGGGACAGTTATGCAAAACTCATAATTATTGGTGATTCGCGCATTACTTTGAAAAAAAGCACTGCAGCTATATTTTAAAACTCTGTTACAGTCACCCCCTCCCCCACCCAATATCATGTTGAAAGTCGGAAAAATGCAGGTACATTTTTTCAACATTGTTGGGAGGGGCGTGGAATGTGTAAGTTGAATCTTGTGTGAATCTTTGTTTCACATGTGTGCAAACAGCCACAAGTGCAAATTGTCCCTAGAATTTTGTTTATGATTGAAGCTTTACTTCTACTAACAATAATTACATACAGGATTCTAATAATTATTATTGTGAGGTGCCGGCAAATATCCATACACCTCCCAATAAGAACATTTCAGTTTGGACCAAATGCTAGTTTTTACCACAGAATTTCCAGTGATCATCTGCAGGGAAGGAATGGGTATTTGTCTGGAACCATGTGTGCATTTCTGCTAAAAACCACAATGCTCGGTGAAACAGTTATGCAAGGAACTACACGACAAGCAAGTGTTGTTATGGTTTGATTAAAACAGTATTAAAAAAACTTACTTTTCCATTGCTTATAGCGTCTTTGGCAATACCAACAACATCACTCACTTTTGATGCAATACACAAGTATTTGAAAAATCTCTGAAATAAAAATAGCAATGTGGTTGAACATTAATAAAATGGTAGAACATATCTAGTGAAATGTTTATTCATAGTGAAACACTACAGAATAAATTTCTGAGTTGGCAAATGTGGCATAGGGAAAATTCATTGTCTGTCTGTCTATCTGTCTCTGTCTTTCCTTTTTTTTTCTCCAACAAGAGCCAAAGGAGCAAAATGCATGAAATATAATTGTAAGGAAAGCGATGTGTTGTCATTGTGACAATTTAAAGTTGAAAGAAAAGTGATGGAGAAAAGTTCAATTCAGCATCTTATTGGAACTAAGTCCAAAACAAATACTCAAGTTGTTCCTACAAGAAACCTTGGAACAGCTACGTGTCCCTTTACCGACAGTTCGTTTGTATTCATCAGAACAAAAAAACAGACATACTTTGTTTAGCCATGGACACTGCAAGCAATGATATTTTCTATGCCAACTACATTTCTTAGCTTGGTTGCCTGAGCATTTATACACAAGTCAATCAGAAGATCTTCACAAACATGTTTTGCTTCACTGGCACACATAGCATAAATGGCAAAACAGAATAAATACACACCAGAAATTGAATTCAAAGTCCTTTGCAAACTAATTGTTTACTAAAAATCTGTACACTGAGGTTTTAAAAACAATTTACAGCTCCAGCCGTACAGTTCCTTGCAAAAAGTTTGTCCAACAATACTTAACATATAATAGAGTACCATTCATACTGGCTACCAAAAGCTATGTACTGTTTAAGTTTATAGAATCCACTTGTTTGTAGCTTATGCTTTAATGTAGGCAATGATATCAGCAACAACATTTAGATTCTTGTATAAGGGAGATACCACTGTTGTTCAAGTCTAAGATTTGTTAATTTGGAAAATTGCAAGAGAATTTTTTTCTGAAAGGCATTACTTCAAGAGAGTTATTATTTCCAGAAAAAAATAATGATTTAAACCTTACTGTTAATAAATTAGAAACAAAGTTACTTCAGCAGTCACTTAATTACAGTAATACTACATTTCTACTGACCTGATGAGCAGACCAAAACTGGCCCCACATGGTTTTCTTTATTCTGCTGTCTGCATCCATCAAATCTGCAGCTTTGTCAAACTTTTCTCTGGCCTCTTTCCACTGGCAGTCAAAAGAATACACATTTGTTTTTAACATCAGTGGACATCAGTGTTACAGACCTTCACATGTTCAGTATTTCAGAGTGGAACCACACTTAAATATATTTTTAAACTGTTCACAAAACATTTTCAGCTTAATTTATGCAATCTAGAACATTTTTTTCTAACTACCGGAACACATCAGAAACAAAACATGCAAAATTGAATACCAATATTTTAGATGTAGTTGAACAATTTGTAATGGGTGCCCCAAATTATCTTGGTTCACATTATTTTATGAAAATGCATGAATAAAATATCTTGCACTGTGCAAATTCATCATCATTCAAACGAAAAACATGAAAAATTACTTGAAGAAAAATCATTGTTAGATCTATGACAGTCTGTCAATAGAAGGAGATAACTGTTTACATCTCCTTCATGGATAACAAGATCATGGTTGAAAGTGTAAGTCATGTGTAAACTTCTCTGGGTAGAAACTCTTCACAAAGCAACACACTCCCCTTCAGATGAGACACTCCTCACCCCTCAGAATTACTTGTAACCCTCCCTAGGGTAGACCTGTGTGGATATTTTCTGTACTCTTGCTTACTTACAAGTTTCACAGATGCATCATACATCTCAATGAAGTCTCTTGACAATGGCAACTCTTTGATATCAAAAGACACACCAGCAAAGCTCAGTTGCCGGGTCATGTACATGCCACGAAGCTGAAAAAAAAGCATTTCAAATTGGAAGATTCCAGTTTTGGCCATCATTCCATATGCTAAGATTCCTCCAATATTAAACATAGAATTGTTCATTCATACATACATCCTCATTCATGGCAGATCATGGTACTTTGTGTGAAACCAAACAGCTTGATCACTCTGCACAATAAATGCATTTCTCTTCTGTTTGGTATGTTGACATTTGCTACATTAATAATCAAGTCAACCCCCAAGCTAACTTTGCAGAAGGCAAACAATTCAAAGCTCCATACCCACTAAAATTGTGGCTTTGTAGGGTAAAAACTGTACAAAGATACAAAAACAAAGTTAAGTTATCTGAAAGACAAAAATACTTAAAAACATCTCTCACCTTCATGTCCATGGCTACAATTTCCATGGCACCAACTCCTCTGAAATTAACAAGAATATTAAGTTATTTACTGCTAGAGCACAGCTAAGCATGTTGAAATGGATTTCCTTGGGAATGTTCTACAAAGTTAATGCTCAAATTTCTGGGAATAAGTGTACCCAGGAAGCCCCAATGCTGTACATAATCTGACAGTTGAAGGGATACCTGGGAAAATGTCCCAACTGACCTCTGATAAATTGCCAGATTCTCCTTCCAAATTACCTTCTATTTGCTTGTACATCACAGGAGAATTAGACTTGCATGTTAAGTCACTTAGGGCCTTATTCCATGGACCCCTTCAATCAAAGTTTATTATTATTATTATTAAGAATCTTGACTCAAGCAAGTTCTACAAACTTAAAAAGAAATTTTAAGATAAATTAAAAAGGTCTACAAGATTGTTGTTTCATCTCATAAAAAATCCTAGAAACTGTCATTGGTGAGTCTCAAAAGCCTTTCCACTATGAATAGCATGTTTGGGTCATTCACTTCATTAGCTATTGCTTTTTTGGATGAACCAGACTCCACCTCATAAAAATGCAAATTTTAGGAATAACAGCTGTGTTGATCTTTCTAGTTACTGTATAAACTATGTTCTGGAGTACAGTAAAGACTGGTGTTTTCAAAACTCACTAAAACTAATTACAGAGTGCTTTTGAGTTTTGGGTATTGGACCACATTACAGTGAAGGTCACTTGGTTACTAGACCTCTCCAAAGTTAATTCAACCAGCAAAATAAATGCTTCCTTTTACCTTCTTTCTACAGCTTGAATAAAGTCACTAAACTCTCTAAATGGTGTTCCTAGTCCCCAAATTCCGAGTCGAGACATGTATGCCATGTTTTTGGGCTCAGACGCACCTAAATAGCAGAAAAAAAGTAATAAAAAGAAGCTTCTACAATCATGCTACACTATTACACAATGAAAATGAAATAAAAGTTGCTTTAGCCATGAAGAACCAATGAGCACGTGGGAACTGGTTTCACAAATGGCTGGGCATTCCAGGTCAAGTGAAATTTGGAAGGCTGGTTGTTGTGAAGGGATGGAAACTACAAAGCCTGGAGAGAAACCCCTGGAGCAAGAACACAAGCCAATAAGGCAGCAACAATAACTCCAGCAACAACAGTGGGAGATGAGAGCTCTTGCCACTGCACCATATCTGAACCCCCATCCCACCCCATCCCTGCCCCCCTGCCCCCCTCCCCCCCCTAAAAAAATACTGTAATAAGGTGCAGCTGTATGTGTATTAATCCCAACTCAGTAAACTGCTCAGAACCATGTTAGCAAGTCAAAGTTATTATTACATATGGCTCATAGTATCAAGTGATTAGCTGTATTTCTGTTTTTTCTCTGTTTCTCTGACTATGGTATCTTACCTGTTGCACTACAGTAAACCACCCTAGCTTTAGGTAGTTTGCTCTGTAGTTCTAGCACGGCTAATCCAGTCTTGGTGGGTTTTGATGAGCCAGTAGGAACTAAGTTCTTAGCTTTGTGACACTCATCTAACACTATCTGTAGCCTCAATCAAGGAATAACTATAGGTATGTATGAAAGAAGGGCGTAAGACTAACCTTTCAACCTACTTTTAATATTTCAAGTTTAAGTTTTAATTGTGACAAACACTTAAGTTATTACTAGACTTAACTTCTGTTGGAATTTAAATCTTTCATCTTATTAATTATCGTATCTATCTTGGCATAGGAGTCTCCAGTTTTTGAGACTAGTTGGTATCCCATTCCATATTTTACCACCAACACACGAAAAGGCCTTACTTTCACAGATTGTTTGGCAAAATAATGCTCAGATGTTGATGAGTGTGTGCTGTAAGAATGAATGCTGGTAATTTTAGAGACTAATATCAAAATATTAATCGGTGCAGAATTAGTGTTGATGTCGTACATCAAATTAACAATTTTCTCATAACATAGAAATTCAAGCGGTAGAAGATTTCCTTTCAAAAAGAGGGATATTGTATGTTCTCTTGCTTGAGCAAAGTGAATAATATGGAGAGCATGTTTTTGAAGGACAACAACTTTATTTAACAAGGTGTTAGATGCATTTCCCCAAGAAGTTAATCCATAGGTTATATAAGGAGCAATAAGAGACTTATAAATATTAAGAAGGGTTAAAGTAGGAACAATATGTCTTAACTTCACTAATAAACCAACAGTTTTGCTTATTTTTGTTGTGAGTGTATGAATATGGTATTTCCAACTTAGATTTTCATCAATTAATAACCCAAGAAATTAATGCAATTTTTATGTTCAAGAGCAACTTTCTTATTTTTTTCACTATCAAAGATATTAATCTGTGGTAGGTAATTAAGTTTTTTCTGGTGTGTTTATGTTAAGTGTAAGTTTATTTGAATATAGCCGATGAAATAAGTTGTTGAGTTCAGCATTTACAATTAATTCTAATGACTTGAAATTTTGGTGAGAATAAATAGTATCATCTGCAAAAAGGAAAAATTTAAGTTTTCTGGGGCAATGTTGAATATCACTGACATATAACAAAAAGAGTAACGGCCCTAAAACGGACCCTTGGGGTACACCACAACTAACTACTTCTTTATCCGAAATGTAAGACTCAATCTTGGTTGTTTGAGTACAATTTGTTAAAATAATAAGAGGAAAACCACTGATTAACAATCAGTAGCCCAGTGGCTAGTGAATGTGTTTGATTAGCTAGCCAAAACAACATTTAATTTTAAGGGGTTTGAACTAGAATGTGAAATAAATGCTAGCCTGTGTGTAGCTTTCAGTATAATTAAACTTAAAAGTAAAAAACCAAGTTTCCACACCCTTGAGAAATTTTGTAACAATACCACCGTCAAAACTTTGCATCTCGCTGACGAAAAACATTCCTTTGTTTCAAAATGCTGATTCACAATCTGTAATTTGTTCCATCTAAACTTTATTTGGAAGTTGCAAACATAAGCATCATTTCAATAGGCCATATTCGTATTCTCGGTATTGAACTGGATCTAACATGAAGTGGAGGCTCTTGCGGGGGAATCTTTTCATATGTAAATATATTCCCCCGCAAGAGCCTCCACTTCATGCTAGATCCAGTTCAATACCGAGAATACGAATATGGCCTATTTGCAAACTACCATATGATTATATTATCTTTTTTTATTTTTTGAAGTAATTCAAGGAAAAGCACACAACATTATCCATAGAATTCCGTGGCTTGTCATTTGCAGCAAGCAGTTTGTTTGTCATTTGTTGCTTCAGTAAGAAAAACAGAATCAAAAAAGTCAATTGTGTTTTTGCCGTTTAGTAATTTAAAGTTCTGCGGCTTGAGACCTGGTTGGATATGACTCAGGAGTAGATGTTTACAGTGAGGCTCTGTAAAAGATGAACTTTTTTTGAAGGCTTTTTATGGCATATACACACTTTTACTTCAAAAGCAATGATAGCAAAGACAATTCTGTAAGCTCGGATAGTCTAATGTCACCAGAAGATAAAAAAGCAAGAACAAGTCGATCTCTGGGTTCAGAATCGGACGACATCTAGGAAACTCCAATTATATGGTTAATAGCATTATGCCTAAAATAGAATTAATTTAGTCAAAGCTGACAATTCTTGAGGACAAAATGGATGGAATACAGAAACACACATGCAACCTTGACGGAACAGTGAACCAACTACTGGAAAAAGTCTAAGTCTTGAATCATGTTTCAACAGGCACAATAAGCTGGTGAAGTCAGTTTAAGCAAAAACAACAATATAGCGTAAGGTGGCTATTTTCCTAGCCCTTCGATTTTTGACTTTTAGTCTCCATGAACATTAGATTGTTGATAGTCTAACTACACTAAAATGAGCATGAAAACAGGATGATCGTTATTGAAATCGATACAAAATTAGCCAGTAGTATGATTGTAATCTCTGGAAAGAAGCTTTGTAGACCAGGAAACTCCAACAACTTTGGGGTAAAGAAAAATCTTTATATTAATCGGGCTGCTCCCAATACCCAGAGGTTTAAAAATCCTAGCAAAACCATTAAAATCAACTACTTTTGTGAAGGATACAACTCCATCAAATTCTGAGCCACACCAGTGTAACAGTTGGCTCATTCTTGTGTTGTATTTGCCCATACCCTGACTCTCTCCAATCAGTGACGAGTATGTCGCAAATATGACACCTTTCTTGACTTTACCATTAATTTTGGATGACAACTTGGCGTCATATTTAAACTAGTAAAAAAATTCAAGTGCCATTACACTGTTGCCAGTTTACAATAACTATCAAAATCTGCACACTGATTAGTGACTATGGTATTTAAAAGTACAGATGATAAAATGACATTTCATGCAACACAATGCAATGAAAATTCTTGCTACACAAACCCCAGAGGGGGTACTCCTTGGAATTCGTGGTAAGGGTGTGCCACCTGGGTCTCCAATTCCTGGCCCTATTTAAGACCAAAACATGCCATTTTCCTCTTAAATACATGGCTGTCTTCAGATCTGACATTGCAGTTACAATTTTCCAACAGGCTTTGTTATAGGGTAATTAAGCTTCCCAACAGTGCCAAAGTCAAGAATTGGTAAAATTCAGCTCTGATACATTTTGGTTACCTCCCTTTCTTACTCTTGGGGGTGGCACATACCTACCCCCAAAATATAGCTTATGTAAGGGAGTACCCCCCTCCCTCCCTCCCACCTGATTTCACATGCACAACAACTAGAAAAACAACTAAAAGGATTACAAGTTAAACCACAGTAATTTGGCTAATTAATTTAAAACTATTTTGGATAAATTGTAAACATATAAAAACAATGTTTTAGCAGTTTTCATCGACAAAGATTTGACCACTTCTCATAGTTCAATAGGAGAAGAAAAACCAAAAAGGAGTCCTACAGAAGAGATGAAATGTTACCTTGTTCAGTGAAGACACATTAATGTGACTGCCAATGTCTGACAGATCCCTTCAGAGAAGAAAAACAATATTACAATCAAACCATATTAGAAGTCAGTTGTCAAAGTCCCAAAACTTCCCCTACATCTTTATTAAGTCCCAAAAAGCAGTGATTATTTTTGCAAATCATTAATCCCCGAAAATTAACATTTTGTAGTCAAACATCCTCTTTTCTTATCTTCTTAGGGCCTCCACAGACGAGGCAAGTTGTTTTCGACGACTATTTTCAGTCAACAACTTTATTGAATCAACCACCATTAGTGCTAGGAAATGCGTTTCCACACACAGAGTTCAGTTGGCGATAGCCTGTACATTTTAAGGGAGTCTTCAAAATTGCTTTTAATGCGCATGTATACATCAGCCAGAAAATGGTGGCAAAGAGTGACATTGAACACGTGTCACTGGAAAATAAACTTAAGTAATCAGTGACTTGCTGACAGATGGGATAAAGTGAGTTGTCAATAACAAACTGTCGCATTTGTCACCAACAACTTAAATACCCTGTAGTTTCCTTTTTGAAAAGAAAAACTACTTTGTTGTCAATGGCTTTATTTTTAACCATTTGTAGTCGATAACTTGATACACACATGAGATGTTTGGTTATCGATAACTTTTTAACTTGAAGCCGAACTGCAAATTTAAGTGGACTTTTTAACAGCAGTGTTATTCATAAATTTTTTTATTTTCCTTAAATTGAGAATTGCTTTAATGAGCTGAAATAGTATAATTTCTGTATTTTGACTGAACTGCTGGATTAAGCCTACCATGGACAACAGCACATACTGTGCCAGTGACCATTTCAAATGGGAATGGTTAAGGGGGGACTAACTTAACGACAAACTTAGCTAAAACTGTTGTTATAGAAAGTTCCCAACCCTCACATCGTGGAAACCCTAACTTCAACAGACCAGCTGTCTGTGGAGAGCTGTTTGCGCCAAAACTACCAGTCGCAAGTCTTAACTTCAATTGTTAGTGCTAAACACATATCTTTAGTGCCGAAAATAACAATTGCAAGTGATTAACTTTTATCGCTAGTTCTAGACACATATCGTATGTGACAAAAATAACAGTTGTTACTGAGTTACATGTAATGCTCAATGGTTTTCATAAACTTTAACTGTATCTGCAACCGATAAATCGTTATTGCTAAAAATTGCTCAAGTGTCTATCGCTAGCACTGCTCTCCAATCGTAAGCGCTAGACTATCAATTACTTATCGATTGGCCCTTGTTGATAAACACAACCAACCAATCAAGCGTTGTGAAATAAAAGGTCAACTTTTCAGGTTTTCTCCTTTACTTTAGTTAACGATTAGTGGAGACGGGAAAGGAGGTTAGTGAAGGTAACAAACAGGCTCTGAGTCACTTGCAAATGGGAGATAAAGAGAGATGTCATTGCAATTGGAATTTCAATCAGTATAAAATGCAGACTGCAGACTGGGTATAAACAGACTGACACCAAAGCCATCTCTGTCAAAAACAAGATACCAAGCAATAAATTTTCAATTGATTTCAAACCCACGGTAATGTCACACAATTACCTTTCCGAGATCAACCAAAACAGTTGCTTTGCTTTGCATTGGTTCGATTTGCTAGCTTCATTTGATGAGACCGTTTCTTATTGGTGGATAGAAAATGTTGGAAATTAAACAGCTTGGGTTAGTGTATGTTGTAGCTTAAATGTTTTATTTACAGCATGCAAACTGGCCCGGCAAAGTTTTACTTGAAGAGTTATAACTCTAGGTGGAGGTGTGCTCTGGTTTTCTGTCAGACACATGTACTTGGTGTTCTGAGTTTCATGAGTGCATTCCACGTGATTTAAGCATTTTGTTTTTTGGGTAGCTATCATAAGAAATTCATTTTCATATTATTCACATTCATTTATACACAGGAAATTGTTCACACATAAATAACTTGTGCAAAGTCCAAGCAAGATATCATGTTATGGGGTTGTTGACAATGAAGATGCAAGCTGACAAGGCTTCTAAATACCTCCTCCAAACGTAAAAAAGTAACCTCTACCTGACATCTAGGGTAATTCTCAGTCAGGGAAACTTGATTGCATGACACTAGGGTAGATCTAAAATATTGAAAATTTAAGAACTATAATTTTGGTCTCAGTCTGTTTATACTCAGTCTGCAGCCTGCAGTCTACAGTCTGCATTTTATACTGACCGAAACAGAATCTTCTGTTTTCAAGAACCATTGAAATTCCAATTGCAACGACATCTCTTCATCTCCCACTTGCAAGTGACTTAAAGCCTCTTTGTTGCTTTTGTCAACCTCCTCGTCTCTACTAATCGTTAACTAAACTAAACGCTTGATTGGTTGGTTGTGTTTATCAACAAGCGTTTTGTACTTTTATCACGAACAATTGAAGTTTAGACTTGTGATTACGTAGGCTTGTAAAGAAGGCTAGAATATCTGCGAGTGGCAAAAGAAATCAGAACCACACATAATTTTCTCCAAGTTTTAGGGATTTTTCTCTCTAAAGCACTGTTGGGGCCTGGGGCAAGCTGTGCATGTGCAATAACAATTTATAAATTCCACATGTTCACCCTCACATGTTTCACCAATACAGTGGCAAAAACACTGAAAAAACAGTGTTTTACAAATACAATCTGTAAAAATCCCTTGGCAACAACACTAAGTCTGTAGTCAAGTTAGTCCCCCCTTAAGTCAAGCTCTAAGAGATCACCAGATGCACATGTATTGAAAATTTTGTTGTAGGATAACAAAGTTTACCTGATAGCATCATATTTCAAATCATTAGAAACACTCAACCTATAGAAAAAATACAATGTTAGCAAATTTGGGGTGGATAAAATAATTGTCAAATAAACATTTAAATAGATCTTTCCATATTACCCAGCATGTGTAATCTAATGACGACACACAGAAGATGTCACAATGAAATAAGAACAAAGAAGTATGTCCGGTGCTACGTTCTTACCCTGTTTTTACATCATCTATGCATTATCAGGGTACTCATGCAAAGTTATACACAAGTTTTGTTTTACTTCTGTAGCTCATGAGGTCAATTGCAAACTTAATTTTAGACTGTCACTGTATACAGATATCTACAAGAGAATTACATTTAAGTAGGCATATACAAGGAGAGCATGGTCAGACCATTCAATCCCTCCTATTTGGGATATATAGTGTAACAACAAACAATGATTGAACACATCTAAGAACAAATGTCTGAAAATAGAGTGGTTTTCATTGGTTCATCAAATGGTAATAAATGTTGTATAAATTTTGCTTTGCTCTATGATTGGCCAGCAAAACTTACACCACCTTATCAACCAATGAGAACCAAAACCAAAACCAATCATGACTTGCATGCACATATTTTTGCATGCTTGGCCCTGGATGCATGTGGATGTATGTTTTTAACTCTAATTGGCCCATTGCACTGTTTTGGTCTGTTGTGATTGGCTAGAGTAATAATATTGCTTTGGTTTTGGCTTTCAATAATTGTTGAAAACTGCTCTAGAGGAGATCTTTTGGAATGATCCATTCAAATGTGCAGGGGTCAAAAAATGTTATTGTGAACTGTTAATCAAAATAAATACCTCTTACTAACTGACTTTGAGGTCCATACTGCAAGTTACGGATGGAGTTTTTCCCTGTTTGCTTATGGCCCAAACGCAATGAGCGCAGACCATAAATCAACAGGGGAAAACAAGGACCATAACTTACAGTACGGACCGTGAAAACAAGGTTAGTAAGATATTTATCATATATATCACGAGAAAGAAAATTTTCAAATTTAGCGGGCCATACAGTAAAGTACGGCCCACGAAATTGACCAATCACGGCGTACGTACTAACTGAGAGATATAATAATAAAATTAATTATATGCACTTTTATTAAACAAATACCTGCCTTGAGACACCTTCCTCAGAAGACAATCAAGGAAGTGTTTGCACAGTAAAATAATGACAAATAGCTTTCCCATGTACCTGTTGGCCAACTGTTGGTAAACAGACATTTGACCGACAAATGACCAACATATGGCCAACAGGTGGCCAACTGTTGGCCCACAATTAGCCAACTCTTACCCAACAGACAGCTAACAGTTTAAGCTTATTCTGAAAAAAAATGTCACCCAACAGTTGGCCAACTGTTTGTAATGTATTGGTTACCTGTTGGTGACTTGTTGGCAAGATGTTGGCTGGCTTTTTTACAAAGGAATGCACCCCAGTGCAAATGTGTGTGCCGAACTGAGGTGCATATGAGATCAAGAGAAAGGCACGTTAACCAACAGTCCACCAACAGATTTTCGGGGCAGCCGTTCTTCAATTTTACTACTTACACTAGTTTTACTTATAAAAAATGTTGGCTGTGTACAGAAAAGAAAGCACAATGAACAGCACATACCAAAGGGCCCTTTTCCTTCCAAGTAAGTAATTCTCATAAATAACCCCTGCAAGTTAGAAAGCATATTATATGACCTTGCAATCCCTCAGTTCAGTCTGGTATAATATTGTCTTATGCTCCACACTTGGGCATTTTTTACCATCAGTAAAGTGAAGTTTACTTTTTACTAACTAAAAAGTGGAGGAGGTTACTACAGTAAATGCAATTTCAACTAGACTGCTGTTTTTCCCTTTACTATGGTAAACATACATTATTTCTGTCATCCCAGCAACAGCAGTAAGATGCAAGTAAAGTTTACTGCACATCTGAAATAGCATGATTTATTACAAATTAATTTTTATTGACACCTTGTCTACTTTTTGTATGAAAGTGCTCCTGAACACCAGAAAATTATTGTGCCATTCCAGTTCACATCTTTTGTTTTCATTTAAGTCTTTAAGTCGACTGCAAGCATACATCATATAAAGAGCTCATAAATTGCTGAAATATGTTGGACAACAGCTTCAAGTCATAGTAAGTTAAAAGTTTTTCTACCCAAACACCTTAAAATTTAATTTTTTGTATTTAAACTGCTGTGTTAATCAACTCATAACACTTTCAAACACAAAATAAACCTGTTTCTAGAAAGCTGGTAAGTACACATCTTTTGCATCAGTATTGCAGTTGGAAAAAGGTACTTAAACTGCCTGACAGGATGAAAAATAACATAACTAAGAAATAAGTCTGGCTAGTGAAAAAGTTGTTTTGGCTGGTGAATAGAACATGTGCACTAGCCACTGGGCTAGTAAGCTGAAAAGTTAGTCTCAAGCCCTGGTTTTACAAGAATAGCACAGTTACATGAGGGTCCACAATAGGCCTCTCAGATCCCGCTTTCCCGCGCATTTTTTCCCGTAAATCCCACTATCCCGCCCTTTTTCACTTGGGAATCCCGATCCCACCCACTTTGCAATGACATTTTTGCGTTAATTATTAATATGTTAAATAATAATTAACGCAGAAACTTTAAAAAAGTAAACATTACAGAAAAGATCATAAAAGGCCTACCTGTATGCAATGGGTAGCAGATAGTAACCAGAAATGATTGTTGCGTTTCCTTCTTTAAACGTTTCACTGTTTTGTTTTGTTTTTTTTTTCACGTATCAGTAAAAGAAAGAGATTGTTCACCTCTATATTCCTAGTCCTGGTTTTTTGGAAGACAATCAGCTGAATATTTGAAGATGTGTGTTAGTTTGTGTGTTAGTTTCAGAGCTTTGAGCGACCTCACTTTCCTTGAAACCTTTGCTCGGAACTTTTCTTTCCGAAGGAAGGCATTTCCGCTCGCACCTTTCTCATAGTATATGGCGACGCAATTTATAATGTTGCATATTTCGTTTGACGGTTCCTTCGGTAAATTACTGTCACTGTAACGGCGATAGGTTTCAGACTGAATTGGAATCGTCTTGCATTACGGCAATCTTTATTTATCCAATACGTAAAAACTGAAAAGCACAACGATAACAGACTGTCCTATATTGTATACCAAATCGAGTCTATTATATTTCACAGACTCCGTTCGAAATATATGAGAATACAAATGGTAGGAATTTCTCTGTTAGTGCTTCAAACCACTTTTAAACGCTAATAAAAGGGGTGGACTCCCCTAACTAAAACAAAAGAAAGGGCCTGGGTGCGCCCACAAGGCCCTGGGACCCAGATTTCGTGGTCCCGTGATGCTTCGGTGGCTTTTTTCCTTGTGCTTCAAACCATTCGGTAAGTACTTTGCTTTCGCATTGCCTTTTTTAACAAATTCTATCCGTTTTTAGGCTATACCTCTGTGTTTTTACACAGTAGGTTTCTTTTTGGTGATTTTGTCGCTTTTCAGGATATTTGAAGTCACTGAACATGTCCAATAGAAGACACAAGTCGCGAAAAACGTCTCGCTCCCGGTCGCCATCTTCCCACCAAAACTCTGTTTTGTCGCCTGACGTACATCATGAAGGGTCTCCACCGAAACGGCGCAAAGATGAAAACGATTCCCTTCAGAAGATTCTTCAGTCGATTGAAAGTCTTTCCAGCCGAATAGACTCGTTAGAGTCCCGAGCAAATCATCCAGAAACTATTACAGATACTGATGATGATGCTTTATCGATTATGGCTGGCGAAACGTCAGGCTTGGAGATTAGCGAACCTTTGGCGACCGAAACGTCTTTCAAGACTGCCACTACGCCCGTGGGGGTACCCATAGAGCCTATTAAGGCACCCGTAGAGCCTATTCAGGCACCCGTAGCGCCTATTATGGCACCAACAGAGTCTAGTAAGACATCAGACGAAGCTGAAAACTCAGCGAAATCTACTGATGATCATGGGCTATTCGACCCAGTTGCCAAGTCAACCTCCTGGAAACCATCAGCCTCTTTCTCCAAGTTTCTAGATACTAATTTTCGGAGAAAATTATCTTACCAGCAATCTCTGGTTATTATGGATGACTGGGCAACTCCTGAACTGGATGCACTCTCTGCTCCAAAACTCGATCAACAATTGTTGAATCAAGTACCTTTCAAAGTGAAAAAATTTGTTCAAGAAAGGGATAAGGAAATGTTTAATGTTCAGCGTGCTTTCTTAAATGCACCACTTTGTGGCCTTCATGATTGCATGGAAAATGATTCAACTCCAACTTATGAGGAAATTAAAGTGGCTTTGGAGCAAGCTCTTTGCCTTTTAGGCTCAGCCAATGCTCAGCTGTCTATCCTGAGATGACAGAGAGTCCTTGCAGCCATAAACCGCTCGAGGACAAACCTCGCAGAACTACCTCTGCCTAATGCAAAATCATGGCTATTTGGAGATGATTTCCCCTCCTTGGCCTCAAAACAAGCCGAGTTGTCAAGGGGTCTCACGAAAAATCTGGCACAAACTACAGGGAAATCCTTTCCTAGACGTAGTAATAGTTCCCAGTATCAAAGCAAACATAAGGGAGACACCTTTAACAAATACCAATCCACTGGGTATTCAAACCCTTCCAAACCTCAGTCAAATTACCAGGGTTCTCGTTCAAAAAACGGTTTTTTTTTTCGTCCCCCTCACCAGAAGGGACGTCAGCCAGACTCTCAGAGTGCATAGTGTCTTGGAGAACTCTAACATCGGACCCACAGATTCTCTCAATTGTGTCAGGTTACAAGATAAGTTTCCTCAAAACTCCTTTTCAAAAGTCTCCACCATTTACCCAAGCATCGGGTCAGGAGGCACTCCTAATATCCCAGGAGGTGAACGAGTTATTGCAAAAAGGGGCCATACAGAAGACCCCTTTTACCAGAGACGGCTTTTACAACCACCTGTTTCTTGTACCCAAAAAGGGAGGATTTATGCGTTGATAGACCTAAGTTCTTTGAACAAGTTCATTGTAAACGAGCACTTCCAGATGGAAAACTTCGGTTGCCTAAAGTTGTTGCTTTTACCAGGAGATTTTATGACAAATATAGATTTAAAAGATGCTTATCTTTCTGTCCCGGTTCACGAGTCTTCTCGAAAGTTCCTTCGGTTCATTTGGAAGGGAACGTGTTACCAGTTCAAAGCTCTCCCATTCGGCCTTTGTTCGGCCCCCAGAATTTTTACGAAAGTTTTAAAACCTGTTGCCGCATTCCTGAGGAGAAAGGCCATTCGAGTCCTTATATACCTGGACGACTTTCTTCTTTTGGCCGCAACAGTGGAGGAAGCTGTAAAGAATACCCAGCTCGTAGTGACGTTCCTTCAGTCCCTAGGTTTTACAATAAACCTCAAGAAATCAGTACTGATCCCAATACAAGTGATAACCTTTCTGGGTTTCCAAATAGACTCAGTGTGCATGAAGATATCACTTCCGGCAGAAAAGGCCAACAAAATTCTGGACTGTTGTCGCCGTCTGCTCGATTCTCAAAGTATCACGTTGCGAAACCTAGCAAGTTTACTAGGCCTGTTAGAGTCTTCGAGACCAGCCATTTGGCGAGCCCCACTACACTTTCGTCACTTGCAGTCAGATCTGATAAGGGGCCTACAAATGAACCAGAAGTCTTACGACGCTTTGATTGCCCTGTCACCGAGTGCCAGAGTAGAACTTGCTTGGTGGCTGAAACACACCCTCAAAGCCAACGGCAATCCCGTTCATCTTCCTCCGCCGGATATGATCATCACGACCAACGCCTCCAAGAAGGGTTCGGGGTGCAGTGCATCAGTCCCTTCAGACCAATGGCAGATGGTCACAAAAAGAATCCCTCCAACACATCAATTATCTAGAGCTAAAGACATCCTTTTTGGCTTTGAAAACCTTTCTCAAAGGCAAGTCTCACGTGACCGTATCTCTGCAGTTACACAACACGACCGCCATCACTTACATCAACAACAAAGGGGGTACACGCTCTCCCCAACTTATGACTCTGGCCTTAGAGATGTGGGATTGGTGTCAGGCAAGAGACATCTTTGCGATAGCTTCTCACATCCCAGGAAGAGACAACGTCTCTGCGGACAAGGAGTCCAGAGAATTCAAGGACATGAGCGAGTGGAAGTTGGACCCAACAGTCATTCAGCCTTTTCTGCTGAATTGTCAGACGGATCTGTTTGCGAGTCGTCTAACCAACCAACTCGCGGATTAGATGAGTTGGAGGCCCGATCCGGGAGCCATCCACACAGACGCCTTTACGATAAACTGGGCTCCTCTACGGGGTTATGCCTTCCCCCCCTTCAACCAGATATCCAAAACCTTGACGAAAGTAACCTTAGACCAAACAGATCTAATTCTCGTGGCTCCAGTTTGGCAAGCCCAGCCCTGGTGGCCAGTTCTTTTGAGACTTCTAATATCTCAGCCAGTGTTGCTACCGAACAGTCCAACCCTCCTAACGGACCCGTCCGACCTGAACCGAGTTCATCCAATGTTCCCTCGCCTTCACTTGGCCGTGTTTCACATCTCTACCAACGCTTCCAAGCTGAGGGCATTCCAACAAACGTTGCTGGTCTACTCATCGCAGCAACTCGTGCCTCCACACACAAGACCTACGAGTCTAGTTGGAACCGTTGGTGCCGCTGGTGTTCTGGACGGAAGATTGATCCTCTTTCGTCATCAATAGGTGACATTCTAATTTTCTTAACAGAAGTCTTTAACGAAGGCTTAGCATACCGATCACTTAACGTCCTTCGTTCCGCTCTTTCGTCAACTCATCCAAAGATAGATGGTTTTTCAGTGGGTCAGCATCCTTACGTTACTAGGCTCCTTAAAGGAGCTCTCAACAAACGTCCTCCAAAACCCAGGTATTCCCATACCTGGAATGTTGATGTTATGATTAAATACATGATCTCTTTGGGGAAAAACAATACCCTATGTCTTAAAACTATCTCAATAAAGTTGGTCACTCTGTTTGCATTAACCTGTCCTGAACGGATTTCCGCCTTGGCATCCTTGGATCTCAGACATTGTAATGTCCTTCCAGAAGGGGTGTCTTTCACTCTCACCGTCCCTAGAAAGACTGGCAGTGCGGATAAACCAGCAGAAGCATTTTTTGCCTATTTTGACAAAGACAAGAAGCTCTGTCCTGTGGAATGTTTTAGACAATATCTTAAATTATCCAGGAACGTGCGCCCTGTTATCCCGTCTTCTCTTCCCGATAAGTTGTTTATTTCATTTAGACGCCGCCATAAACCGGTCACGTCTACAACGTTGGGGCATTGGCTACGAACTTTTATGAGTGCAGCAGGAATAGACAGTCAAATTTTTAAAGCTCACTCTGTGCGTGGTGCGTCTACGACAGCAGCTGCTAATGCATTTGTTCCGCTGTCAACTATTATGTCAATGGCCGACTGGTCTTCTGCCTCAACTTTCAGAACATTTTACTACAAGCCCTTGTTTAATTCAGACTTTGCTACTGGGGTCTTATCCGCAAAGTAGATCTAAATGTGACCACCTCGGTTATTCTCCTGTTGAGTTTTGATTTATTTACATATAATTAAAGAGTTATGTTGTGTGGAACCATGGCTGTTTTATTACTCTTAGTAGCAGCGTTAAAGACTACCATTTGTATTCTCATATATTTCGAACGGAGTCTGTGAAATATAATGAGAATTATACTAGGGCCGCGCAGCGGCCTGAAGTTATAATTCAAATTATATGAACAGATGAAGTGAGAAATATATGAGCTTCCCACCCTTCTTCCCTCCCTTGCATGGGTTCTGTCCTTTTCCTGTCTATTCCATGGCGTCAAAAAGCCACCGAAGCATCACGGGACCACGAAATCTGGGTCCCAGGGCCTTGTGGGCGTACCCAGGCCCTTTCTTTTGTTTTAGTTAGGGGAGTCCACCCCTTTTATTAGCGTTTAAAAGTGGTTTGAAGCACTAACAGGGAAATTCCTACCATTTGTATTCTCATATATTTCTCACTTCATCTGTTCATATAATTTGAATTATAACTTCAGGCCGCTGCGCTGCCCTAGTATAATTCTCATTAAACAATCAACTACAGTTCGCTGAACGTAAAATGATCGATAGAAATTAATTGTCTGTGAAGCAATATCCTATTATCCTGGCAGGCAAGAGATCAACTAAGCTATCTAATGAGTAACAACTACATTACTGAATACTAACGTACCTCTATCCCGACCTTGGGGTGAACAACAGATACAAAATCAATGAAAAAAAGGTCAAAAACTGCGAGGACACGAGTGCTATCGATCATGAAAACTGAGCACAACAACTTATTCATCTGATCTATCGCTCAACGCACGTGCGAATGATGTCACCGGAACTAACAACAAAGTAACGCAACTGTAACGCAATTGTAAGCGCTTACAGTCACTGCTGTCCGGCGTGGCCATACTAGCCACAACAAACTACTTGGCGCTCGTAAAAAGCTCGAAAGACTAAAAAAAACTAGAAAGGATCGGGACTGAGAAGACGCTGAGGACACTGAGGTTAAAAGTACAGAGACTACAGACGCAAATGCCGGAAATGGGCAAATGTCGTTTATGTCAGGGACCAACACAAAAGATCACAATAGGACCCAAATACCTCATACGGTGTGATACTAACCAGACTCGTCTGGGTACTAACGAAGGGTAAGCGATAATGGATGCACTTGACAGGACCTGACAGGTAGAAAGCCGTTGCTAGGTCCTGCTATTCATGAATTGAAACCAGACACAGCTATACACACAAAGGGTTCATTTTCGCCAACTTCCGGTTTTGCGTTAGTCAACTTATGATGAAGTCACGCTGGAATTTAAATCCCATATCCCGCTCTGTTTCCCTTGCCAATCTCGCATCCCAACCCTATAAAAACACGAATTCCCACTCCCACTAGCAACTAAAATTCCCGCTTCCCACCCCTTTTTTCAGCTCAAATCCCGAATATCACCGTGAAAAAAAGCCAAATCCCGCATCCCGCCAAACCTATTGGGGACCCTCTTACATTTATGAAGATGCTGACTTACCAGCCACTGTCCTTCCTTTACCAACACCAGCACCATCACCTAAACAGGATAAACAAGCAAAAATTATTTTTGGTGAATGAGCAGTCTGTGACAACAAAATCATGACATTGTCATGGAAACCTAACTTTAAGTTGTTTCATGATACACGACATGCATGTCTGTCTGGACATAAACTACGATAATATTACAGGCATAAAAGTATGCCGTAAGAATTCATATAAAATTTCAAGTCAAATGCATGATAACTACATGCTTACCAATTAAAAAACCAGCTCTGCTCCCATCTGCTAAGAATGTCTCATGCTGTTGACAAGCATAAACAACAGCTTCCAGTTGTAGTGCTGACAGATAGCAATTGTCTATAACTTCTTGAGGCAGCATTAGGCGATACCAGATATTGGGAGGAGTGACACTTGATAATGAGCTAAGAGATAGTAAACACCATGAAAACCATTTAATAACAACAAAAAGAATAAAACAGTAAGTTAGAGCTATCTGTAGTACTGTAGTGACATTTGTTTGGCCCATCACTACTTTGATGTAAAACCTGCATGTTGACGTCACAACAGCAACTCGAATCCCTGGCTAATTTTTGTACATTCCCACCTACTTCAAAACTCAGTGATAACCCTGATGTTTCATTCTGCATTTGGTTTCGAAAAAAATATCCTTACCCACCAGTGGACAGTAATATACATGTATTAAAACTTGAAGTTGTTCTTTATATATACCGGTAAATACTAAATTTTTTTTTTCAATCTTCTGACAGTACATTTGGCAATCAATATTACTCCCGACCATTGACTAAGCAAATCTTTTTCCCTCTTGATATGTTCTCCTACGCTACCCTTCCATGTTTTTCACTACAAAGGGCAGAAGGAACATGGTAGGATATTTATCAATTGAGTTCCTGGCCAAACTTGTTGCAATTTAGACAAAAACAAAACCCAGCCTAAATTTTAACAATTCAAGAAACTTCCTTTTCGTAACAAGATAATTTGTTCTATTTGCAAAAATAATTAATTATTTTTGCAAATACATACTGATTCATCATAATGTTCTTCTGATGTTAAAATGTATAATATAGGTCTCAAAGGACACTTGTCTTGCTAAAACAAAAAGCTATTTCCAGGAATTTGGTTCTTCACCTTGCAGAATTGACAGAGTTACATCAAACAAACTTGTTTCCATCAATAACTTCAGTCTGTAATACTCCTGCAGGGCTGTCATTAAGGGCTAGCCCCTCGTATTTTGAGGTAATTTATCCCCTGCTACTTTGAGATAAAACTAGCATGTTGACTTCACTACTTCAACTCAAATCCGCAGCTATTTTTTTGTATATCCCTACCTACTTCAAAAATTAGTGACAGCCCTGCTCCTGACAGAGATTGGTATTCATAACACACTGGTAAATAAAAACAAAATTCACCTTGTCTCCACCACAGGATCAGGATGACGTTGTCCTATCTTCACTGAAATACAAAGCAGGAGCTTAAACCCTCAGTGCTGATTGCAAGGATGAGACATTCTTACAAACCACAGAAACTATTAACAAATCAACATTGCTCGCAACATTCAGCACAAAGTGGCCGCAGAGAGTACTGCCTATGAGAACACAAGATCACTAGCTACAGCCGCAATCATTCTTTTTTCGACTTTAGGTTCAAAGGATTTAAGACTTGCTGTAGGCTGTTTCCAGATTATATATATATTTTTCAATCTCTGCTTTTGATTATGGTGAGATTATTTACGAGGCACCAGTATAAAGCTCACAGGAAAATAAGTGCATATACATGTAATGCCTTTAATACAAGGCCAGATTACTGTAGGTGCTGATACCCAAACTAAGGAAATAAGTATTAAGGTAGCATCTCATGCAAACCTGCCACATTGGGAATCAACAGATTAGAACCAGCTAAAACTTGTACAAAGTCTTTTTGAGAGCCTGCTGGTATTTTCCTGAGGGAAAACCCCTCATGGGGGGTGGTCAATTTCGTATTTATTTATTTTATTTATTTATAATTATAATAAACAACATGGGTAATTACTAAACTTACATACTAGTGGCCTAATGTTACTACATGTAATTTAATATTCAAATTCCACTTGTTATGCCTCCATAAATTTCAGGGACAATGAAACAAATAATGCAAATCAAATAAACATAAAAATGGTAAGAATCCCAACTGGCCGGAGGCAAACCAGTTGGTTGTTTACAAACTTAAAGGATGATCAGGGACTGCACAGAGCAACACCAGCTAGTGGCCAGAGTGGGATTTGAACCTGGGGTGACCACATTGAAATCTGATGCCCTAAACCACTCAGCCACTCTGCCTACTCATATTATAGGGAAAGAAAAGTACATTCAGAATAATCCTCCCATAAACTACCAATACTACTGATATTCAAATGAAAAGAAAAGTAATGGAACTCAATGGTAACTGTAAAACGTACATTTACTAGGGACATAATCAGCATAAGTGTCTGTATGGCCAAGTTCTTCTTCTTCATCTTCCTCCTCTTCATTCTCATTGTTCAGGGTACCCTTATTCTAATATTTAACAGCAATCATTTGATTAAATGGTGACTACAAAACTGATCAATTAAAATAACTGGACTAAGTTCAAATTTGAATTAATGGCAATTCAATATGTACATGTAGTTTGCATTAATTACAAAAACAGAGATCATTACTAACATCAGTCCTCTGTGCCACACCTACTGTACAGTTTCCATGACTAACAGTAGGCCCACCACACAGCTTTTGCCAACTGTTTGTTAGGACACAGCACCACAAAATGTGGATCCACTCTTTTTGATGAGTGTATTGGGTTCTTTTACATACCCTTCAAGTTTTACATGTCAAGGTTACAGAGATCCAAGGGAAATACTGTGCAACATCACTGCCAACTGATGCATTCATCTCAACTAGGGTTGTCATTTGGAGCCAGTAGCCGGCAGATTTCTGCCATCCATCAGACCACTTTGCACCAGCTTCTTTGGCCCCAAAATGCAGGCAATTGCATTTGTGAGCTTGATGCTCTTTATATTCTGTGGTCACCTACTTCAACCCATTCACCAACCTACTTAAACTCCTAGTGACAATCCTGTCTCAACACAGACAGTTGTTGAATATGCAGCATGATCTTACCACTTATTTTACGTCCTTGGTTTGTGATCAGATCTGGGGTTTGAACCTGCAATCTTTCATTCAGCAGTCCAGTGCTCCAACTGAGATAGCTGAGATAGCTGCAGCATAACTTTTACAAATAACAGACAACTTTGACAATGTAAATGATATATCAAACTGGCTCACCTCTGTTACAGGGTTTAATGTTACATCATGATTTGACCACAACCTTGAAACATCTCTACAAGTAAAGAGGTAAGCATAACAATATTTTACTACTCAGTTACCCATATGGTTGCCATTTTATTGTACCTGATCACATGACCTACATGTAATTTCCTTATAGGGGATCATGTCAGCAAGAGAAACAAAGCTCACTGTACCATGAAAAACAACAATCACATATTTAGCATCATACACATTTGACAAAGAATGGTCTTTACATGTACCTCACAGATGTACTGCAATACACAAACAGACAACCCCTCTTTACTTTATTGCTGTTAATTTACAAATGTTAAATTTATTTTTTTTATTGCCATTTGTTTACCCACGGAACACCAAAGAGCTTGAGAGAACTCGTTCAAACATGTCTGTGCATCCCAGATCAAATTGAAATTTGGAAATGTTGGTTTTTGGGGAGAGGGAAAAAATGGAGTGCCCGGAGAAAAACCTCTCGGAGCAGAGTACAGAACCAACAACAAACTCAACCCACATATGGCACCAGGGGCCCGTTTCTCGAAAGTCCCGGTAACTTCACGGGCCACAAACCATATTTTGAACTCACAATCTCAATAAAAGTAGGGTGTGTTCTGACCTCTAATGAAGTCCATTTTGTTTCTTTAGCTGATAACTTCACTGTATAATTTTCAAAACGTTTGAAACTTCCATCTGGAATGGGAAACAAAACCGCTTAACGGGCCCGGTAATTACCGGGAGCTTTGAGAAACAACCCCCAGGGCTGGGAATCAAACCTGGCCTCATTGGTGGAAGGCGAGCACTCTCACCACTGCACCAACCCTGCTCCCCAATATCTAAAATCAATTCGCCAGCAAAGCAAAAAGATCCAACTCAGTTTGTATCTAGGTACATGTATCTGAGTGTCGTACACCAAATTTTATCTACAATTCCATTTAGTTCACTTGAAGGCATTGAAGAAACTCATGTTTCAATAAAATGCTGGGAATTAGTCCTTTGTGAAAAAGCAATGCCTGCCAGTGTTCACAACCAATCAAATGTTTAAAGTTGTATTCCAATCCAACTATGCATTACCCATGGTATCTACAAAAGCTCTAAATTACTCCTTGAGTTTGGTGCAAAATTTCAGTGTTAATAATTAATTGTGCAGTTCCAGAGAATATCCATACCACCCCCACAGGAGGTCAGTGGGAATTCCAAGGGGGAGGGGGTGGCAAAAGCAAAAGTTTTTAAAGGAAAGTATAGAGCTACATTGTAAATCAAGGGGTGGGGGGAGGGGCGGGCAAATTAAAAAACCTTCCTTCGGTGCATATGCATATTTTCTCAAACCAGACATTACAAAGCCATGATATTGTACACAACTGTGTTTTCCAGTTCTTACAGAAATTTTACTTTGTACATCCTTGCTTGAATTTTGTCTAAGCCAGTCTGCTTTGACCATATAATAAGCATTTAGCAACAATTTATACCTCAAATGTCTTAAAACAAAGTCAAATACATCAGCAGAGTAGGCACTGTTTTCAGTTCATTCATGATAAATTATAGCCATTTTAAGAAGATATGACTCCACTTTGAAACATTTTATAAACTGTAAGAAGGATTAATTTGTAATATTTTTAGGGTAATTTGTCATCCACAATATCAAAATTTGACTACCACATTCCTTGTCTTTACTCCCTCTTTGAATGTGAACTGCACATTAACTTGTCTACTCTAACTCTCCAACAAGAGACTTTATCAACTCCTTTATCATTGGTTTTGATGTGGAAAGTTTAATTTTCACACGAATGGTACAAATACCTCAAACATTGACTGGAGTAAATTGACTTGTGTGAGCTGTTTAAGGGCCGATTTACACGATACTATTTGTTGCGCACGTCTTGGCGTATGCAACACAGCGTAGAACAAAGTTGTGCCGTGTGAATGCTCCTATAACTTCTCTACCACAGACGCACGCAGCCTAAACTCTGTCGTAGGATTTTGAATCATGTTTTAAAACCATACGACAGTCGTAGGTATAGGTAATATCGAATGACAAGTGTCGTATACAGTGTACATGCTACAGAAGTTGCATGCGACAGTTATAAGCACAAATCGTACCATGTAAATCAGCCTTAAGGAGGCTCAAAAGGGTTTTTAGGGAGTTTTAGCAACTAGGACGGCAACGGCAACAAGCATGCCACAAAATAATAGGTTTAATGAGCCAAAATAATCACTCTGCACCTGCATTTTACATTTTTGTATATTTTTTTCATCCTCTGCAAAACAACAACATGATATAACCAAATTTTAGGTTTTCTCAAGAACATGAGCACATGCATGGCAGCAAAGTTTTCTTCCTTTTTGCTTGCTTTAATGTCGTTCATGGTCATTTAGTTCCTGGACAGTGCGCCAGCATTTTCCAAGTTAAACAAATTTCAATAATCATGAAAGCGTCACAGAAACAAGAAGTTATGTTTTGCGTTTCAAAATACTCCCTTTTAGCCGAGCGAACGCACGTGTAAACAACACTTGCCATATCTATAAAAAGTAAGAGCATGCATATGTGTTGTGCATGCTCAAATGCTAATCTTGTTGAATCAAAATTATTGAAGTTTTGTAACTTTAGTTGCTTATATTTCCACTTTCACTCAGTAGATTTTTTCATTTTTTTGGTGCCAACTAAAGGCCAACACACATGATGGGACTAGTCCCCAGGACTTGTCCCTGCTACTGG
>OX419345.1:10683500-10703500 GCA_948470475.1 Galaxea fascicularis
GCGGCTAAGCACTGAAAAGGTGAAAGCATACATTTTGGTTAAAGTTTTCAATTTTCTGAATTTTTCGACAAAAAGTGTTTCAAAGTTGAGTCAATTCGCGATGAATGAACTGAAAACGGTGCTCATAATAAAGTGTCGCAAAAACTCTACTTTGTCAAGACGAAAGCAAACTGGCCTAGACGAAACAGTCAATCCAAACTGTACAAAGTTAAAACTTTATGAGCTGATAAGCACGCGGTTGCGGACAACATCAACGCTTTGTAATAAAGTAATAAAAAACGCGCCGAGTGCATTGTTGAGTGATATAAGCACGCGGGCTTATATAACTCAACAATGTACGAGGAACAAGTTTTTTATTTCTTTTATAAAATGTCCCGGAGATTTAAGCGAGCTTTCATACCTATTTGCTCGCGCACTAGCTTGTGACGTAGGCAGCGTGCATTATAACTCAACAGTGCACGCGTGTGACGTAGAGCGCGTGCTTTATCGGGATATAATGAACTCGATTCGACCAATCACAGCGCGCGTAACTCTTCCAACATTTTATAATTTCACATACTACGGAAATTTCGCCCCATAATTAACGAGTAATTTGACACCCATGTACTAGGTCTGCAATCATACAACAAAAAAACATTCAACTGAATGCAACTGGCCTCTTACAGCGGGCGTGAACTATTTAAACTGATAGATGATCTCGAAAAACGTAGAAGGAAACAACTAGCCAAGTTATGCACAAAGTGTTCTATGGAATGGCACCTGATCATGTGATAAACATCTTCAAAAATTCTAATGACATGTATTCCTATAATATCTTTAACGCTCGGGATACAATATCCAATATCCAAAAGACCAAGATCATGTACCGAAGTTACAAAACGCAGTTTTCATTACATTAACCAAGTGAAAACGGAGTGTCATCCGGACAAACTTCCTCCGGCAGTAAAAAGGGGGTAGTTTCCAAACCCGGGGGGAGGGAGGTACTCCCTTATATGGGCTATATAGGTAGCTGCGGCGCCAAAGGGTATGGTTTTTCAGCCGTTTTGGTCTGAAATAGGGTATGATTTGTACACTCTGGTCTTGATTATGAATTGGCGGCGCATTATGAAACCTGCTTTATAGTGCGAAATTTTAAGCGCGAAACTTTGTACACTTTTGCATCCTCCTTAATAAAAGCGTATTAACATTGCCTTAAACATTGGTTTGACCTAGAGAACTGAGGCAGGTCTGAAATAGGGTGTGGAAAACCACAGATTTTGGTCTGAAATAGGGTAAGGGTTTCAGGAAGCGTGCCGTACACCCCCACCCAATTTTTCTGGAAGTACACCCCCCCCCCCCCCACCACCAAAGTTTCTAAAGAAACTGTGGTGCTGCGTCGATGGGGGAGTTCTGAACAAGAATTTAGTTTTATCAACGGAGTTGATAATGTAAATTGACCACCGTGCAGGGATTCTAAAAGCTGACGTTTCGAGCGAATCGAAGAATTATGGGTTGTGTGTGGTTTATATAGAGGAGGTGGAGCTACCCGATTGGTAGTAACTTGGCAAAGTGAGAAACAGGAATACATTAGTTGAATTGCAGGCGGTAGCTTGTATACGCGTGAGAGTTCGAAGTAAATCCGGTCGCCGTATTTTTTAGCAACGAGGACGGCAACGCTACAAAACAATAAGCTTAATGAGCAAAAACAATCGCTCTGCACGTCCGTTTTACAGTTTTGTCCATTTCTTTGCCGTCCTCTGCAAAACAACAACGTGAAATGACCAAATTTTATATTTTCTCGAGAACGTGAGCACATGGCGGCAAAGTTCTCTTTCTTTTTCTTTGCTTTAACGCCGTTCATAGTAATTCAGTTCCTGGACAGTTTGCCAACTTTTTCCAAGTTAAACAAATTTCAATAATTGAGAAAGAGTTACAGAAACGAGAAGTTATATTTTGAAATGACGTTATCGTTGCCGTCGCCGTCGTCGCTGCTAATAATTAGGGAGTTTTAGCAACTAGGACGGCAACGGCAACGAGAACGCCACAAAACAATAGGCTTAATGAGCAAAAACAATCGCTTTGCACGTGCGTTTTACAGTTTTGTACATTTCTTTGCCGTCATCTGCAAAACAGCAACGTGAAATGACCAAGTTTTATGTTTTCTTGACAACGTGAGCGCATGACGGCAAAGTTTTCTTTCTTTTTTCTTGCTTTAACACCGTTCATAGTAATTTAGTTCCTAGACAGTTCGTCAGCATTTTCCAAGTTAAACAAATTTCAATAATTGCGAAAGCGTCACAGAAACGAGAAGTTATATTTTGAAATGACGTTTTCGTTGCCGTCGCCGTCGTCGTTGGTAAAACTCCCTAATAGGGACCTCATATGCAACGACGACGACGACGGCAACGAGAACGTCATTTCAAACTATAACTTATCGTTTTTGTAACTCTTCTGTGATTATTCCAATTTGTTTAATGTGAAAAATGCTGGCGAGCTGTCCAGGGACCCGTTTCTCGAAACTCCCGAAACTTTCCGGGCCTTTTTCGGGTGCTATAATTCCGGCCCTACCTATCTTGAAAACGAAGATGTTTTCAGGAATGAAATTTCCAGCAAATCTGCCCTCTTGTATCTTGAAATCATGGTAAAAGGTCAGGCTTTTAGAATAAGCCGATCGCAGTTTTTGAAATGGATTTTCGGGCCCTAAAATACTGTAAACGGTGATAAAGCAAAGAAAACGAAAGAAAGCCCTCATGCGCTCACGTTCTCGAGAAAACCTCAAATTTTGTCATTTCACGTTGTTGTTTTGCAGAGGACGGTAAAGAAATTTACCAAAATGTAAAACGCACGTGCAGAGTATTGTTTTTGCTCATTAATCCCATTGTTTTGTGACGTTCTCGTTGCCGTCGTCGTCGTCGTTGCTTAAGCTCCCTTAACTCTCTACTGGAAGATCTGGGACGAGTGAGGGAGAGTGAGGTTTTTCCCAATCTCGTCCCCAGAGCCCGCTTTACTTTTGGTCAGCACTACGAACGCGACACCTCACGTATGTCAAAAAGGATCGTGACCTCTGGGGATAAGATAGGCGAGATTGGGTTTTTTCTCCTCTCCCTTACCCAACTCCCGGCGCTTTGTCACTCGTCCCAGATCTTCCACCAACTCGTCCAATATGACGACCGGATTTGCCGGGCTTCTGGCGCGTGTACAAACTACCGCCTGCAAGCAGGCAGCGTTCGTTAATCACTGTTAATACCGATTTGGAATATGAATTTTTGTTCAGATTCTTGAGACTTTCCGTGATACCTTGATGTAGGGAAAGCCCGCAGATCGCCATGTGTTGTTTGGAGTGGTTAAGGAGATTAAAATGACGAGCGACTGGCTTGGATGCGTCCTTGCCATCTTTCTCGACATCGCGAAAGTGTTTGCAGAATCGGTCACCTAGTCGTCTTCCTGTCTCACCAATTTATAACTTTTTGCATAAGGTACAGGTTTTGCAATAGATGACATTAATTTCCCTAACCACTCCAAACAACACATGGCGATCTGCGGGCTTTCCCTACATCAAGGTAACTCGGAAAGCCGCAAGAATCTGGAACAAAAATTCATATTCCCAATCGGCACACTTATCCCCAGGGTATTAACGAACGCTTTTCATTCAATTAATGTATTCCTATTTTTCACGTTGCCATGTTGCCACCAATAACGTAGCTCCACCTCCTCTATATAAACACACACAACCCATAATTCTTCGATTCGCTCTGACGAAGGGCTAACGCTCGAAACGTCAGCTTTTAGAATCCCTGTACGGTGGTCAATTTACATTACCAACTCCGTTGATAAAACAAAGTCTGGTTCACAACTGCCCCACCGAGATTTCTTTAGAAACTACCCCCCTTACATCCAAATTTTATCAACTGCTGACAACAATGACTACTGTCGTGGGCCTACCAGATCTCCAAGGTACATCTTAAATGATGATTCCAAGCTGGGGACGCTGATATTATCTGGTGTATGAGACATAAAGCCAGTCCCTGTGTGGAATGCTTCTCCATGTGTACCCGTGGTTCTCGGGGTCACAGTCAAAGAAGCATGAAGATGACTGACGATCTTCGAAGTTGTAAGCACTACGGGAGCGGCAGCGGCAATAATGCTAGTCTGGGTTAGGGGGAGGACACGGCAAGCATACAAACTAAAATAATGCCTGAAAAGAAAATTCCATCGCATTCTCATTTTCACTCTTCATTCTCATTCTCTTCCCAATTATTTGTCTCCCATTCCTTCTTGATTTTATTCCTGTTTGCTCTTTTCTGACAAGTCCTGGGACATAGTGTTACAAATTGATAATAATCATAAATTCCAAGCAAGTTGCCAATTAACGATAATCGTCAATTTGAAGAGTAGCCTACTCGAAGTCTGTCTTTGGTTGCTTGGGAGGGCGACTTGTCATGCGCGATCAGTTGCTCCCTTCTTCCCTTCCAGGACATCTGAATACGCCTCCACCAAGGCTTCCCTGATTCGGAAGATTTCTTGCCGAACGTCTCCACAGCAGTATCATACATAGCTGTACGAAACTTCTCCCGTTAGTAGTCCTGGTGTTGGTTAGCCGGTGGCTCATTTTCTTGTTGTTGCTCAAGGAGTATTTCCACTTTTTCTACGAATGCATTACATTTCGGCATGCATGAGAACATCAAAGTGGCTCTTGGACCACAGATCAACAAAGTAGCGTCCATCACATCCATGTCTGGCGAAATCATCGACGATCAACTAAATCGATGGATATAGCACTGCTCAGAACCGTACTCAGTTGAAGACAGTTCCTCTAAGTCGTTTTGTATAAGTATGCAAAAAGCAATACAAGTAACATGTAGTATGTAGGTATGGTACGCCAGTAAAATGCAAGTGTTAAGTAATTTAAGTTTGTACGTTAATTAGCAACGTAAGTGAAGTGAAGTGAAGTGTAGTATGTAAGTATGGTACGTAAGCATCACGTAATGCTATGTTGTCATGTAAGTTACTACGTAAATATTATGTAAGTTATAATGTCACCTAAGTTAATTTGTAATAAGTAATGTAAGAAAGTGGAGTGTTGTACGTAATAAATAAAAGTGGAAAATAGAATATTCATGTGGTAACGGAGATCTCTTTTGCAGACAAAATGAAAAGTAAAACAATCCGCAAGAAAGAAACCTTTGGTAGGTAATATTAAGAAAAACAAAACAAACGTTCGCTTTTAAGCTAGCAGTGAGATATATTCTCCGGTGGCTCGCTCACTCAATATTTATTATCCCTTATTTGCTTTTCTCCGGACAAATTTTCCAATTTCTTAAAAATCGACAAAGTTCTGGAGAAACGACACATGCACTGCTACAGCAATTTTTTTTTTCAGAGGACGATTTAATTTTTACAATGTTGAAGTCGCAGTGCACAATGTTCTACATCATCTTTGGTAGATTCTCTATTCACTGTATTTCCTGGAAATCCAGCTTATACCTGGTTTTAAAGTCTCTTAAAAATTTATGAAACAAATGTATTACAAATGATCGGCTTCCTTGAAAAGTATTGCATACGACGTTCTTTTATCTAAGACGTGTTTTGAAAGGCCTCTTCCCGAGTACAAAACAAAACCAAAACATATACTAACATATTCACTGAAAATAAAGTACAGTAAAAACCTGCATAAAAAGAACAAGTTGATTAAGAACCTCCAGGCTGAAATTTGGTAAAAAGAAATCCAGCATATAAATAAGAACCAATTTAGCCTGATAATTTCAACTGGTTCTTATATAGAAGGAACTAATGGGCACCAGCATATTTCTTAAGGCATTTTTTCGTTGCTGTGTTGGTTATTTGGTTCAAGCACCTATTCCAAAGCTACTACCTCTCATTTATGTGTGCCAGCAACTCCCTTGTAATTAATGACCAGCCCTTGAATTGAGAGGATGGAGTCAATTAATAAGGAAGTGTCAGTTTTGCAATACAGTTCATCTCTTTCATGGAAACATCTGAACCTACAATTGACCTGCTCCCAACGTTAGTGGCTTCACTGCTCAGTTGGTTAGAGCATCACACCGGTATTGCGAGGTCACGGGTTGAAACCCCATTGAGGTCTTGAATTTTTTTCAGGCTTCTTTACGCAATTGCATTAATTGTGTTCACAACTGTGAGGATCAGTCTTCATTTGATTTGACAGTGTCTAATATTCAGACAAAATTTAAGAACACATTAAGAACAGCTTGAGGCTAATATATAAGAATGGCATCAGCCTGAAACTGAAAAACATAGGTTCTTTTATATGGGATTTTACTGTAATTCATTGGAACACATCACCATTTATGAAAAAGACGCCATCCCTGCTATGCTCTCTTGGATTGATGAGTAGTAGCTGTAATGCTAGAGAAACAATGACCTTTCATTGTGGAAAGAATAAAAGAACTTTCATTCCTTGTGCCAAAAAAACACATAATTTATAGTGTAGGAAAATACTTGTGTTATGTGACATACTTCTTTATGCTTCTCTGGAAGAGGAAAAGCAATATTTGTTTTTAGTTTATTAATGTAAATTAAAAGAATAATTTTATTACCACTAGAATGGTAAACATAAACTACCATTCATAACTAATATTGGAACTAAAAATTCCAAATGATTTATGAATTATTCTCAGGACTGTACCATTTTCTTCTGGGGATCATAATTGTATCTCTTGAACTCCAATATTACTTTGATGACTTTTGTGAGTTGCCCAACAGATTCACCAGTATCCTCTGAAGGAGGAGCTTGTACTGCACTTTTATTCTTACCTCCTTTTTTCTTCCCACCCGAAGAAAGCTTAAGAGCAGTATCTGAGGATAGGCCATTTGGAATTCTAATCTTCACCTTGCCACTTTGACCAAAACCACCCTCAATCATTCCTTCTTCCCCAGTAGAGAGCTTTATCTTCATGCCAACAAAGCTTTGGATGTTCGTTTCCTTCTTAAAAAGTGAGTGTGCAATCACTGAATATTCATCTGCCATCCTTTCAACAATACCCTCTCTTGTCTTGGTCTTGTAAATTTTAAGCTGTGGTAACAGAGTCTGTGCAAAGTTCTTTTCTGTAACAGGAACCAACAGTCTTCCATGAAATGCTATTCTGCAGAGGTTTAGATGTATGTCAGTATCAAGTCGTGACCCAATCACCAGAGAATTTTCTGGACAAGTCACCGGTTTTTCAAACTCTATGAACAGCCACTGTCGATTTGAGACAGCAGTATTGTCAAATGAAGCATTCTCATTTTCAGCTGAACTAGCAGAATGATTGGACTGATCCACAACTGCTTCCTGAAAAACATACTCTCTTGTCATGTCAAAGGAAGTGCTTTCTTCCAAGGAATCAGCTGACTGGCCTGGGGGAAGGCCAAAGACTTGAAGTTTACCCATCACTGTTTCATGGCCAATGGTAATGTGGAACTTGGATTTTGAGGAAATTGTTGCTTTGTAGTAAGGTATGTGTTTAACTGATATGATGGCTGCAAAGATTGTTGGTACAGTAGAAGGACTACAAACCAGTCCTCTCTCTAACAGCTTTGGATCAAACTGAGTAACACATATCCCCACCCTGTCCCCTTGGGCTGCTTCTGTAACAGGCACCCTGAACATCTGCATGGATTTGACTTTTTTAGTGACCTTCATGGAGGGGATCTCAATCAAGTCATTGACCTTAACACTGCCACTGAGGATGGTGCCAGTCATCACAGTGCCTTGGCCACGTATGGAAAAGCAGTGATCCACAGAAAACACTAGCGGTCCTGATGGATCTCTGGCTGGAAGGTATGACAAGGATGACAACAAATCAATGAGTTTCTGGGTTCCAACAGGCTCAGATTCAGGACAGTCAGGTCCTCCAGGCTTTGCTGATACTGCTAAGATTGGTGAACCAGCAAATTTTGTATTTTCCAAAGTCTTAGACAGCTTTTTGGTCATCTGAAAAACATACAGTAAGTGAAAGACCTTGAGATGATTGTTCAAGTAATGCATTGGCCAAAAAAATAAAACAAAATGTGGAGAATTTGGTTGCCACACATTGCTCATTGGTGTTAGCAAATTAAAACACTGTATTCTGATTGGTCGAAATTCATTTTGGCTGACTATTCCATGAAGCTGGTTGGCTGCATCCCTGAAGCATGCAATAATATTTTCCCACTGAGGAATCCCTCATCCTCCAGGGAAACTATATGAGCAAGTTATGTGCTCAAATGCCCCAGTCAATGGGAGCAAATTAAACTCTTCTCTAATTTACACATTTACCAAAAAGACAAAGGAAAACACTTCTACAAATTGACTGGTGCATAACCTTTTCTTAAAGTGCCTTTCTTAAAGTGCCTATAACAAATTGCGGCATTTTTTTTCCTTTTTTTCACTGAATCTTGACTTTTTATAGGCTTTAAAACAGAGCATCATTTGATTCGTGACCGAGTCAGAAGGGGAGTGGGTCTATTCCTGATTTGACGACACAAACTGATTTGCATTGCATTAACTCTTTGTAAACATGCATGCAAATCAGTTTGTGACTTCAAATCAGGAATAGACCCACACCCCTTCTGACTCGGTCGTGAATCAAATGATGCTCTGTTTCAAAGCCAGAAACAGGAGGCAGGATGGCCGAGTGGTTTAGGGCGCTGGATTTCAATGCGGTGGCCCGGGTTCAAATCCCGCTCTAGCCACTAGCTGGTGTTGTTCTGGGTTCGTGCCTGGTTCAACTCCTCAGTCATCCTTGTAAATAGCCAACTGGTCTGCCTCCTGCCAGTTGGGATTCTTAACTCTGTTGTGTTCATTTGCATGATTTGTTTCATTGTCCCTGAAAAGCCCCTCTAGGGGAGTGGTCAATTAAGTATTTATTATTATTATTATTTATTATAAAGCCTATAAAAGTCAAGATTTGGAGAAAAAAGGACAAAAAGTGCTGCAATCCGTTTCGAACAGGTGCAAAGATACATGTTAGCGAAAAAAACATTTTGGGGTTATAGGCACTTTAAATTCTTCCTAGTGGGTCATAATAAAAATTAGTATAGCCCTCCCACCAGCGACCACCCTTTACTCTTGACTAATATTAAAGGATGCAATCACCTCACCATAATAGATTCACTGAACTGAGACCAAGAACGGAGGCCTACAGAAACTCCTTTTATTGCAGGACAATAAAGGAATGGAACTCGTTGCCTAACAATGTTTTAGATGTAGAAAAAACTTCATTATTTCAGAAAGTGCTCAGACTAGACTAGATTAGGTTAGAGTAATTAATTTATATATTTTATTTATTTTTTATTTATTTTCTTTTATTTCATTTTTATTTTAACGTCTTGCAGTGATGGGTACCCCCATTGTAGGACTTAAAATTCATGTAGATGTAGATGTAGAATATTTCATACATGATCTTGAAATAAATAATTTTGAATTAACATCCAATTCACCTTTTCAATTAACGTATCCCTCTTTTCTTCTTTAAGCAAATCGACCTTGTTTAACACCACTACCATCTTTTCGCAAAGAATCTCTCCAATCACAAGGCACTCGGCAGTTTGAGTTTGTACTCCTTTGGTGACATCCACCACAAGCATCATCATGTCGATAATCTGGGCGCCACCGATGATAGTTCTGATGAGAGATGCATGGCCTGGGCAGTCCACCAGAGTGAATTGCAGGAGGTCATAAGGGTGGTGCTTTAAATGCTCTGGAATTGGCACTTGAAATGAAGAAAAACCTAAATCAAGCGTGATTCCACGCTCTTTACTCTGGGGATTCTTATCAAACGAAGCTGTAGAAGCTGTAGAGCTTAAAGCCTTGGCAAGAGAGGTTTTTCCGCTATCGATGTGACCAAGAACTCCAATGTTGAAATTCAATGCATTCTTGCGCAAGGAAGCCGCCATGTTGAGAAAGCTTTCGAATAAACGAGAAGGGACTGAGACTAGCAAATGTATCTGCAGTGCTCTTACATGAAGTATCCACCGCAATCAACATCGAAGCAACCATGGAGTCTGTACCAAAGGAGTTAAGAAATCTTCGAGCTTGTCTTCTCTGTTCTTTGGTGAAGGTTAGATATTATGCAGTCATTCAGTCATATCTAATAACGTAATTAACCAGGTCTCACCCTAATACTTGACAATAATATGTTCTCGCAAGTCGACTTCAATGTACTAAAACTAATACAATCGTCCTTATTCCTTGACTCCTGTGGCCCTGATCCCAAACGAAACCTATCGCATCTATCAGTGTTAAGCCCGAGGGGGTGGGGATCCCGCGTATACGTTGAGCATTTGACTTTTCTGAAGAATTTTTGGTCAAAATCCCCACCCTAGGGCCGCAAAAATGTCCCCACCTTTAAGAAATAATTTTGTGAATCACTGTTAAAAAAATGGTCAAGTTTTCTTTCCTTCAATACTTTGTGTATTCTGACGCAAGTAATATGAACAAATCTAGCATTTGAAGTTTCAACAGTTTAATTACAATTTCTTTTTAATGGGAAATTACCCTCAGCTATTTAACGGAATAATATATAAAGCAATAAACACACTGGAGTCCTTCTTGTGGTAAATGTTTGAACTTACATGCCTTGTTCATGCAGGTAAGATAATATAAGATAACTTTTAAAATTCATCAGTAAAAATTACAAAATTTTTTTGCCTAATAACAAGTTTGTCTAGGAATTAATTACTACAAAATAAACAAATAAACTGCTTAACATGAATGCTGTGTCTGAGAAAAGAGTCCAAGAGTTAAGTTTATCAAGGCCCTTGAAAGGAGGCCTGAATTGGACTTCCGGCCACAACAGTGTTTTAAAGCCAGATCAGGATTTTGTCTGGCTGTTAAACATCTAGGCTGTCACTTTGCAATAACTGTACAGTGGCAAACTTGGAAAGTTTACAGGTAAATAGATCCCACTGTTTATTAATTTCTTTACTTTTACGATTAGCATTGTCCCCTGAGAAACATCAGTAGAAGGATTTTGATGAAAAATATTATCATGTGTCTATAGCATACTGACAAAATTTTTAGTTAAAATGTATTTGCTTGCCTTTTGTTTGCCAAGCTTCACATGAGCAAGGAAGGAAAAAATAATGACCTATACATCTGGGCAAAAAAAGCTTGTTTAGTTGGCCATTTCCAGTTTTCTTTTCTGACTAAGAAAATGTTAGAGATAAAAAGATCCAAAGGTACATGTACAACAGGTGGTACGTATAAGGATAGCCACACACAGATTAATGTCATGCAGCTTGCATTGATCACAAAAGTTTTACCAGTGTTTAGACTTGTTGGAACTGTGAAAAAATTCTTGAATGCCTGCAAAAAAGAAATTAGCTTGGAAAGAATGATTTCCGCACAGCCTCATACATTAATTATACATACACCACTGACCTACTAACCCTGTTCCAAAAAAGGAATAGAGTTTGCGTCACAAAATGCATGTATAATTAATGTATGAGATTGTATGGAAATCTTGCCACCTAGCTCTATTTCTGTTCAACAGCAATCATGTACTGAATTCCTTATTTGAGCATGGTTTTTGAACAGCAAATTGAGCATTTTTTCAGTTAGTTGTTGTCAATGATGAAACTGTGTTAACATGTTCCTGTAGTTCAGTGATTAGAGCATCCAACCCATGTCACAAAGGTTGTAGGTTCAATTCCTACCTGGGACTCTGATTTCCTCTTCACTGATGTGGCACTTTCTTAAATGTAAAAACTTTGCATGATGTCATCCAGTTCCATATCATGTTCCTTTCTAAGATGGTCTCCAACTACTGATTCCTTGTGTTCAATGAGTTGATGTAAGTGTTGGCATATGTATCTGACACAACCTGTATCACACAGACCAGACCACACTGGAAATGATATAAGTACAACACATTGTTGTTCACATGGGGTGGTTTGTCTTCCTTGACTCTTCTTTTGCCTTGATTTTTCAACTTGTAAACTGATTCTCATCTTCTTTTTGTACTGTCAGTAATTAATATTTTTATTTTTATTTTTACTTGAAAATGACTTTATCGTTAATTTTTATTACAAAGTGATTATCAAAGAAACTACCGGTACTTATTAACATTTACATTGCTGTTGTTAATGTTATAATTAGTGCTGAAAGCTATTGTTACGAAAAATTGTTGCGTGACTGGCATCACTGTCTGGAGAGTTCATGAGTATGCTAATTTAGCTTAGAAGCTTCTTGCATATTCAATTAGTATCGCATCATGGTAGTTGATGTTGTAATGTTACTTTATTTAGTTGAGCTGGAAAGTTCTAGAATCTTATGCTATAAAGTATAAAAGCCAATCGGTGAAGCTTTTTTTTAAGAAGGAGAGAGAAGAGAAAATGTTTTGAGTCAGTAGTGTTTACAAGCTGTGAGCGTTGGCGGAGGCCGTGTTTATTGAAGTGTGACAGAGGTCGTGTGTTCATTTGGCGGAGGCCGTGATTATTGAAGTGTGACAGAGGTTGTGTGTACATTTGGCAGAGGCCGTGTTTATTTGAGTGTGACGGAGGTCGAAGTGTAATTTGCAAGCCTAACGTGTGCTTGCTGTTGAGTTAATTATGCAAAAAATACCACGTCCGTTTAGAATAAATAACCTTGTTGCTATTCCAACTACCCTGCGTTCTGTTTGGACTGCGAACTACCTACCACTCACACACGAACTCATAACACAGCTATTCTCTGAATATGCTAGAGCTTTTTCCTGTCACTTTCCATTGCCACAAACCAACCTGCCTTACCAAAAAGTATATGTATGTATGTATGTAATGTGCGATGAGGTGAGGTGACAGTAAGTGAAGTGCAGAAGTACGTCTACTTTGTACAGTTGTTGTTGGTATTAGGTTTTTTACTCATTTAGATCCCAATCCTCTTTCTTTCTTCTTCACAGACACTATGTATGTCATCCCACTTGAAACACCTGTTGTCACATTTATTTCCTTTGCAGACCCTGGAACAGTTTGAATATGATGGTTGTGAAAATTGTGAGAAGTATCTAAGACTAAAAAACAACAAAGAAAATATTTTAGCTTGTACAAGTGCAAACTTTGATGGGTAAGTTAATCATAGTTGGAACTGGATACCTTTAGATTGTTTAGATGTTTTCAAGAGAAGAACATGTGAAACAAAAATAAACATTGACAACATTGTTAGTCTCTTGAATATTTTGTGTCCTTAATTCCCAATACTCATTCACAATAAAATGCATGTTGCAGTCAAAGACAGCCAAGCATTCCTGTTGTTAACGGACTAATGAATTCATTAATGCAAAATTGATTCAGTTCATGGATTCAATGATCCAATATTCAAATTGAACCTTGATGCAAAAATTGAATGTTGACTGGATTAATTTGTTCATTAATCCAGTCAACATTTAAATATTGAATCATTATTAAATGGATTGTTGAATCCATGAATGTAATCAATTTTACATTAATTAATTCATTAGTATGTTAACAACAGGAACACTTGACTGATGGCTGGCTGTTCAAAGGTTAATAAAGGCATGATCAAAATGACTCATTATGGCAATGTCCATTAGAATGATCATGACACTATTTCACTATGTTTCAGAATTTCCACAAATTTGAACTGCTAGAAGTATACCCATATGAAGACCATTTCCATGGTGAAAAAGAGCTGTTGTGCTTGTGCCTGCACTTGTGCTTGCATCACTAATGAAAACCAGGCTTTAAATATACACTTTAATTAACTGTGATGTGTATAAGTGGGAGTCATCAATACAAAGCTACTTTTCTCTTTACTCACTAAGGTGGAGCATGCCAACCTGAAGCAGATTTTCAATTTGATTACAAAGTAACAAACATTTATTTAAAATGTGTGGTTCCAGAAAATTTCCATAGCCCCCTCTCATGGAAGATTTTTGGTTTGCACCCACCCCTCTGGAAATTCCAATTTAGCTCCATACTTTTCTTTAAAAACATTTCGTTTTGCCACCCCCTCACCCTTGGAATTTCCATTGACCTTCCATGGGGGATGGGGGAATGGATATTTCGTGGAAGTACACAATTAAAATTTTACTACATTTTCCTTAGTTTAAGGTTTATTGGCATGACCTCAAACAAGGAAAATAAGAGTTGAACTATTATGTAACATTTTTAAGTAGAACGTAATTATTTAAGCACGGGTACTTCTGTTTTAACAGAATAATATCCATGATGACTCCTGAAGATAGCTGGGTGGCCAGGTGGCAGAGAATAGGTAATGTTCCAGTTTAACTGAGATGCTAGGGAGATATCTCTGTAAAGATTACTTGTATTCCTACACAGGGATGCAGGTAATAGCCAGGAGCCAGACAAAATACCCAGCTGTCAACTTGATTTTCCCAGCTGAAAAACATTCTGCAGTTTTGAAAATCTGTGATAATGCAGGTCTTCTAAACCCTCCTGTTAAAAATTTTGTCTTCATTCCTGCCTACACTTGTTTCATGTTAACAACTGAGATGAGGTGAGATGAGCATCCAGATGCAATACCTATTACATTTTCTCATAAGGTGGCTGGTACCAGTTTCCCTAGCATGAAGAGTCTGGCCTTTTGTGCTTTAGATGTACAAAATTCTGAAAATTTGAGGAACAGGAAAACAAAACAAATAATTATGGTGGCATATGTCTAATCTGGCACCTAATGCTTTGTGTAAGTTTTTTGGTCCTGTTTAAAAAGAAATTTACATATGCCATAACTACTCAATTGACTTCAGTTAAAATAATTCAGTTGATGTAAGAAAATTTGTTTCTGAAGCTCAATGCTAAAGTTTTGAAGATAATATTGTCGTCTGAGATCAAGATGATGAAGATCTTGTTTCACGAAATGGAAGTGCAAAGATCCAGAAAGTAATAATATTGTAAAATTGTAGAAGTGGGATATTGCTTCAATTTTACAGCTCAATACCTCCTGCTTGTAGTCGGAAATCAGGTCTCCACAAACATGAGTATTGCAAGTAGTTGACATGTGTTCTGCAAGTGTTTAAGTCTATTTTACGGTTTTACCTAAAAACATGTTATGAATAAATCATTATTGAAACTTACATACCGGTAACTGAAAACTAACTCACAGAAGTGTTCACAATGTAACTAGTGTTTTGGTTTGATTTTCAGACACATCAGTAAGAGGTTGCTATGCCATTTCTGTGAGTGGCAAACTACCAAGTCATGTAGTGAGGGATCTCAAGTCTAGAGGAGTTAATTACAAATCAAGGGACAGAACAAACCAGTAAATACTTGAGCTGTTAAAGTAAAATGTATTATAAGCCTCTGTAGTAGCTTATTGAGTTTATATTAAACTGTGTTTCGACTGCATGATCTTTATAATTTTACATTAGATCTTCAGCAACAAAGTGTAATCATTCACATTTTTATTTTAATTTGCTATGTTACAAAGTGGAAATGTCTCCATGTGACAGTAAAAATTCATTGCTGTATTGACAATATTGATTAAAAGTATTGTTACAGTGTTATTTTGAAATATAATCCTTTGTTTCTTAAAAAGCACACTGCAGCTGTAATCTGAGCCTTGCAGGGCTCGAAATAATTTTTGGAGAGTCTTTGGTCACGATGACCGACCAGGTATCATTTCTGGCCAGTCAAATGCATAAGAATGTGCCTTACAATAAAAGTAAAATACAACCACAAAGTGAAACTAAGCTTAATTATGTGTATTATCATTATACTGTTTTAAGACTTACACGTTAAATATCAATCAGTAGACATTATATTTGTCTGGGACATTCACGTGCATGTATAATGATTTCGAGTGTGAGATACTCCGGAAGTAATTCATATTACATCCCATAACTTGATAAGTAAAGTTAAAATCTATCGTAGAATCAGCAATTCTAAATAGCTTGATAACCAAGCATTAACGGGCTACGGCTCTAGTTGCATGTCACCAGGATTTCAGATCAAAGTTATGCAATACACAGCGACTCGATCAATATTAATAACAATAACTGAAACAACTGAACAGCAGGAAGCTTTAATTTGTTTGGTTTTCAATACCATTGCATTTTGACCGGTCAACATGACATCCAAGATGAAAGTTTGACCGGCCGTTATTTCGAGCCCTGCCTTGTGACAAAAATATCCATTTGAAAGCATTTACCTTCATAAATATTATTAATTAAATTCCTTTTCCCTTTTATTTGGTCTTGTTTGTTGTTTAGTCTTCCTTTAAGTAAGCCAGTCGCTCCTGCATAGCCAGTTGTGATGCTTTCAAAAATGTTACCATTGCCTGTAATTCTGTCTGGTTAGCTGGCCTGACTGATACACAGTTGAAATGTCCATTTTTTCTGTCCAAAGATCCTATGCACCTTAAAAAACAAGTTAGAATGACTTTCCCTATTGTGCTGGACCAAAACAATAGAGTGTTTTCACATGATGTCATGGCGTCCATTCATTAGGCCAATATGGCCGCTGTTCATGTGGGTGAAAACACTCTATAGCTTTCTGACAACAGTGCTGACATGTTTTAAAGTAAGCATATCAATTTCTTTATAGAATGACTGTTGTCACAATTGTCAGCACTGCAAGTAGTTGTGAGGAAATTACTCTACTCTTTAGTTCTAACTAGCTTCTGACAAATTATACTGTGACATCTTTTGATTTTTCACGTATGTATATTTGATTTCTTGCTTTTGAAATAATATTGCCTGACTCAGACCTTCTTAACTGCCAATACCAGTATTAATGTCCAGTATGTTACAGTCCTGGGCCCAGTTGTTCAAAAGCCGATTAACATAATCCAGGATTAGCGTAAACTTTGGTTGCAGTTTTTAACTATGGATGAAAGTTGTTTTCGCTGCTTTTTGTTTTTCAGGATTGACTTCCCTTAATCCAAAATTTTGCAGAATATCGGCATTGAACAACGTTTAGGGACAGAGAAATAAGCTCCTTGATTAATTTTTAATCCTGGATTAGCGTTAATCGGCTTTCGAACAACCGGGCCCTGCTTCCTAAATGATGAGGATTGTGTGTAATTTCTGAGAGGGAGCATTGATTAAATTCTCCATATCTCACACTACCTGTGCATTTGTCCTCTTGTTAATCTGGGAAGTTGACGATCCTAATTTTTAAAAAGAAGAAAGTTGCAATCACTGCACTGTTATCACTGATCAAATGTAACTTGAAGAGATCTTATTAAATTTGTAAGCACTAAGTAAGCTCCCAGCCCTCTATAATAAGCCTTGCATTTTGATGATTTATTTATTTATTTGTTTTGCCTCACAAAAGAAATGTAGAATAAATACAAAACTGGGAAAAATGAGTGATGAAATATTTACAGACAAAAGTGGCGAGGAGACCTAAGGGAAACTAGAAAGTTTATAGGCGATTAGGCCTCCTTGAACTAAGTGCTACATTATAGGCTTCCTCCTTAATACATCTTGATGTGTTGGAATATGCAAGGAACTTCAGGATAGAGTTTGACGAGCAAATTATATTGCAATTTGGATTTTTTTAGGGAATGATCCAGTTTTGGCCTATTTTTACCCTTGGGTGCCAGAGGGAATTTTTTCCTTTGGAGGAGGAAAATTATGAGGCGAGGCATGAAGTGCCAAGAAGAAAGAAATATTTTTTTACTCGCACCACTTTGCACATCATGGTTGTGGCCTCACCACATAATTTCCCTCATTCAAAGGAAAAAAGTAACCTCTGGCATCCAGGTTAGCCTATTTTAGGACAGTCTGGGTTAAATCTATATTAATTATAATTTTTTATATTTTTTGGAATATGCAGTACTTGAGATGCACTACGCACTAGACCAGTGTTGTTTTCTCTTCTCCATAATCTACTAGGTATTTATTTTTAGTGTCCAATTAAGTATTTTTAATTTTTAAGAAGGATAAACTCACCATTTCCCAAAATGTGCACCTGAAATAAAAAAAAATGTTTCATTGTAGGGTTTGCAATCCATTGTGGCCAGGATTGTTGTGGGTTATTTTTCAGATTCTAAACTCTTTTTAGTCAACCGGCTTTTTACCTGTATAGTACTCTTAGTTCCATAAATCAGTACTGGCACTTAGCCTGTATTTTTGGATTGGTTTACATAAGGGAGCAGCCTGGAAAGTCTTCTGACTGTTGGGTTAGTTTCACCAAGTTGCTTGCATATTTTGATTTCTTGGTCATGTTATGTAAATGACCAATAGACCTTTTTACCGATACGGTGGCCATCTTGAATTCTATTATTTTGACCGAGAAATTATGGGCTGCTGAGGGGGCAATCGCTGCAAAATGTATCGTATACACAGCTTTCAGGATAAATTTTTACTGCTTGTCTCTCATATTCCAAAACAAATATTACAAGCGTTACATCTTTCTGTCACGGTATTTGGCAGTGGTTTCTATGGTTAGCGAAAACTTATTGTTAAAAGTTATCACGCCATAGTATTCTTTAGAATTATTTCTCAACTGCCCCCTGGGTATCCCATAATTTCTTCGGAATTCAAGATGGCCACCGTATCGGTAAAAAGGTCTATTGGGGCTTTATCATCCCACATTTTCAGCACAGAACAAAACAACACATTCCCCAAAGATCAATAGAAATTTTAAGACATTTTTGCTGTGTTTAGATACCTCAAATTTGTTGTTTTGTCTTTGATGATGAAATTCTTCCCATTCCCAGCTTGGTTTAAGGAGACTTGTGAATCCAGTGTTCCTATGTGGAAATAAAACACTAATTTACTTGGGGATAAGTTCCTCCTACTATTTTTGAATAAGGGACAGAAAATTAGAAATCTTTGGAGAAGTGCAAGGGTATAGTTTCTTTTGAAAAATCCTTTAGATTGGAGAAATAAAACATTGTGCAGTTCCAGAAAATATCCATACCTTCCCAACAGAAGGAAATCTAGTGGAAGGGGGGGGGGGGGGAAGAAGTGGGGGACAAATGCAAAAGTTTTTAAAGAAAAGTATTGAGCTTAACCTGAATTTCTGCAGGGGTGGGGTTGCCAACTGAAAACCCTTTCTTGTGGAGGTATCATGATATTTTCATCATCATTTATTTTGACACATTATGCCAAAAAACTAAAAGCTTGTTTGAAATACAAAGAAGTATAAATACATAAGTTACAATAATAATAAGAGTAAAAACTGACATATATTGCAATTAGACTTTGCAATATAAAAAGCAAGACTAAAACAAAAAGTTATGAGAAGCATTCTAAAAAATTAAAATGCTAAAGTTTACCTTTAAAAAGTATTTATATCACTCACAAGGTGTATGTGGGTGGGCAAACTTTTCCATAACTTACATGTAGATATCAAATACAAGTGATTCTTCTTGACTGGAGCATTAAAAGGAGGTAACTCTAACATTGAGCCCTCACCTCTTAATGGATATGGGGTTTTTCTATTTCTGGAACAACACATTAAACATTTTACCCTCACTCTCATAATGGCCCATCAAAGGGATATTAATTCCTACATTTGCTTAAAGGAGAACTGAAGGCAAAAATTGCGTATTTTTTATTTTGAAGTTTAGACCATGAAAATATATGTGAGAATCTTTCACTGATCATTTTTTTCACCTTTTTGGACCAATTTCCGCCTGCAAAAAATCCTTCAACTGCGGATTTGCGGCTCATAATAAAGGTGGCAGCGGTCATTTTTGTAACGTATGATGTCATTGGTGGGGAAAAGATGTGCAATGTTTACATGGAGCGAGAGGCAGGTACATGTATCGTAGTTTGAACGCACAACAAACCCTTTTGTGACGGAAAAGTCGGGGAAATGTTATTTCACAATCTTCTACAGTTCCGTTGGGCATCTGTTGGGATTTTCGAACGCGAAGTGGACTCGGATCCGCTGCGCGGAGTTAGTTACTACCGTTCTCGGAAGGACAAAAACCTCTTGAGAGAATGGTTGGTCAAAGTATCCCGTGTTGATCGATAGCAGGGTGTGTTCTGAACATTTCGAACAGCAATGCTTCGAACGAGATTTCAGAGGAGAACTGCTTGGGGGGCAATCGAAAGGTTCTTTGAAGGCAGACGCTGTGCCAACAATTTTTGGTCATCGACCAACCAGGA
>OX419345.1:10708500-10798500 GCA_948470475.1 Galaxea fascicularis
CACACACTTTTAGTATCTTAAAGCAAGATAGTTATTTCTTATAGGATTTGAAGAACCTTTGAATTTTCACTTACCACTCAGATTACTGTTCGGACGTTTGTTCATACCCTCTCAGTAGTTACGGATAACTCTTATTGCTGATAGCTGCTTTGGAGTAAAATGTAAGAGTCCCTGATTTTCTCAGCTTTCCTTTACAGAGACGAGTTTCTCGAGTTTGTAACTGTTTGTAACAATAAAATAACAGTGTTCAAGACTGGGCGGTCCGTCCCGCCAAATTTTCGCGCCCTTCAAGGTCTGCCAGCCGGCATATTCCCGCGCATTTTAAAACTCCACTCAGTCCTCCTCAACAAAGGCGCAGTCCGCAGATTTTAGAACAATTTTTCTTGTCCACATTTTTTGCCCCACTGCCGAGTGCATAAATTATCTGCCGTACAGTAACTTAAGAAACTGTCTGAATCCTCTGTAAACTGAACATCTTTCAGTATCTTTTGTCATCTCTGTCTCGTTACTTTTTGAGTACTTAATAGCAATCGTATCCGACCTGAAGAACAAGTTTCCAAGTAACCCTGAAGGGTGTTAACAATGATTCGGTTCTCTAATCGTAAGTTAAAACGTCATATTGATATTTTGTTAGTCAGGATAAATATTTTCATTAAAATGATTTATGATAGCTTGATATGTTTTTGAGTAGTTTTCATCAAAACAATGTTATTATTTATCTATATTCCACCATGGTTACCAAATGTAGATTTTACAACAAATTTAAGCTTAAGCTTAAGCTCACATATTGAGGCCATATGCCATATTTCTTAGGTTGGGCTGAGAGGTTTCGGTTATTTCGAAGTTCTTTAGTTCAAATTGTGATCAGGGCGACTTATATTTCTGTTTAAGACAATCTAAATCGTTACGAGGAAATTATAATTACAGCGACACCAATAAGGCTCAGAAATTTAATAACCAGAAAAAAGCTTAATAATGATTTTAATTAATTTTATTTGCGGACCATGTCTTTGTATTTAAAGCGAAAACTGGCCCCGAACATTGTTAACGTCCATTAACGGGTCCTTTATTACTAGCAAGCGTTTTGCGTTTTGTACTATAAGATTCTCATGTAAATGAAGAGCAGCAATTGCCAACAAATGCGGTAATATAAAGCCAAAAATGATTGAAATATTAGCAAACCATGCCAAACGTTGAGTGAGGTACTGTTGGCGGGGGACCCAGAAAAACGACGAAACATTCCTGGTTTGTTTGGGTAGTGACAAGAGGGAAACCATAAAAATAATCCCACGGGAAATTCAATTAGTATTTCGGCGAGAATAGCACATTTAAGGTGACAAGTCTATCTGAGTGTTCTTGAAATTCATGACATCTTGCCACAACAGTATGACAGCTATCCCTAGGCAGCTGGGTGCATATTGGAAAACCAACTGACAAGTTATTGCCATGCACGATAATTGTCGAGCTGAAAAGAAATATAACTCAACAGCTTTGTATCGCCATATGTCTACGCCCAAAGAAGCAAGGTCGCAACTTCACGGAGTGTTTGCTTCAATTTCAAATCGTACTAAGCCGGAGAAGGAGTACGTAGCGCATAGCATGATTTTGCTGCCGTTAGTCGAAACCACTTGCTCTGTCAGAAAGCTAAACAACGGCAACAGGAAAGCAAATTAAGGCAAGCTGAGACTCCAGCAAAGGTACATTTTACTTAATAAAAGGTAACTAGACATGTAATAAGATAACTCCATGGGCTCAATTTGGTTGAAGTAGTGAAACAGACAACAGTAAGCTTTCTTGCCAGCGTCTAAGTTCACTATGGATGTTAACCGCAGTAAACCGACCAAGTCCGCTCATCCGGATGACCTGCTGTCCTTGTACATGAAGTTTGAGCTTGCTGAGGGCATCTGTTTGTCATTTTTATCTGTGTTGACTATAGCCGCAAACATTCTGCTCTTACTGGCTATATGGAAAGACCCAGAAAGGAATTTTCGATCACCGACCACTTATTTTCTGGTTGGACTCGGAATCGCTGATCTTTTGACTGGCGCCACAACCGAGCCGTTTTTCGCACAGTTTTACATCACGCACTTCTTGCTTGGTGATCAAAGTATACCCTGGGTGGTTTCTCGTCTGTACGAAGTGGGACAACCTATTTCGACCGTCACAATCAGCTCATCATACTTGATTATACTGTTTTTGTCTGTGTCGCAGTACATCGCCATCAGGTGGCCCCATAAGTACAAAGCTTTGGTAACAAGAAACCGAGTGATCGGCAGTGTATTGCTGAGCTGGCTTTACTTTATCTGTTTTACACTGGTGGTGTATTCTTCTGGAATCAATCCTAATTTGATTCTGAGGGTAGACTTGGCGTTACACCCTGTTTTGATTTCAATTGTTTTGTTCCTAACTTTGATATTATTATACAGAGTTTTTAAAAGGCAAGTGCAACAAAAGGGAGCAACAAAATCGTTCCAAACCTACAGAAAGGGTGCGAGAGCAAAAGCGGAGAACCTCCAACGACAATTCACCATTGTGACATTTTATCTTGCAGCAATTCTTTTGATTTCAGCGTTACCTCACATTGCTATTCAGTTTGTGTGGCTGTATGGAGACCTTCCCCCGGACGAAACGTATTATGTATTTATGGCTCTACGAGTAAGGGATTTGCTTCTCTTCCTAAAAGTAGCACTAGACGCCTTTATTTACGCTTGGCGATTGCCAGCTTACAGGCAGGCTCTTAGAAAATCATTAAAAAGTTCAAACAGGAGCAGCTCAAGAAACCCATCAGTACGAGAAGGAACCCAGTTGTGACTGATGTATTGCGGTTTAATATCCTCGGTCAGCCAGAGATGCGGAAATAGTTTCTGTCTAAAAATGTGCTTGGTACTACTAAACGAGTTACTATGTAAATAGATAAATTGAACCGGAAAGCCGAGTATTGAATAAAGACAGTATTTAAGAGCTAAATGAAATAGAAAACAATGTTTACTCAGAATTGTTGCCAATTTCATAGGAGAACTAAAACGCGCATCTCGTTAATTGGAGTAGATAAAAATGTGCAGCTCATTTGCGTTAAGATTTATAAAACTAACTAGTGAGCGGAAACGGCAATATCCAATTCATTTCATTTCGCTATTTTTTGGACGACGTATATATGAAAGTTGGTATAAAACTGATTTGAATCAATTACCCTCGAATCTGGTGCGGTGCCGTCTTTTCAGTTATTAGTTGACTGGTCGAAAAACTGCTCTTTCACTGCACAGACAAATGACGGACAATGCTGTGATCTTTTAGAGGCCTGTATCCGAAGCGCTCAGTCAAGAATTTCCCGCATAAATCATTGAAGAGGAATCAAGAAGCATGTTTTAGACGATTAATTAGTTTGTGGGAAAATGCTATATCACTTCTTCCGATAGGTTAATTTATCAAGTGATTGCAAAAGTTTTGGAGATCCTTCATGGAATGGAGACGAATCAAACAAAATTTGAAATGATCGTGGTAAGTTCTTTTAAAATTGTTAAGGGTAACAACACAATTTTAGCCTAAACACAACTTTTGTTGCAGAAACAAAAGATAATCTTTTTTACTAGAAAGGAGGGAGGCGTAAAAATCGTGAATAAGATAACATCGCTGTTGACAGAATGGTGTACTTCGCTACTTGACTACGAGGCGGTTGTTCAGCCGTTCCTCCGCGAAGGTTATTGATCTATTGCATAACCCTTTCCCCCAGTTAGTGGGACGATTTGTCCGTCTGCTAGTGCAGAAAGAGCCAATGTACAGTTAAAACCCGCGTATAAGAACCTAGATTTTTCCAACTTAGCCTAAATAGGTTCTTATAGAAATGGTATTTAGTGGGATTTTGGTACTTCACTAGTGATCAGCACAAACATGACAGATAACTACCACAGGGCATATGTGATATGGAATAGGTATAGTGCTGTATTAAACAATGTCATTATATGGTAAGCCCCTCGAGCGGGCAAGATGAAGCGAATTCTGTGCTCTGATTAGCTACCCGAGCGGGCAAGATGGGCCGATACTGCCCGCTCGGGATTGCACGTTTTGTTCCCGCAATAAAATTTCACCGAAGTCCAAGCGGGTGCACGAAAGTTTTCTTTTGCAAAATATTTCCGTGGCAGTAAAAAGATTTTCTGTGATTTCTCTGTCGGTATGGAACTAAAAAACGAGAAAACCGAAAGCGTCAACGAGAATGAAAACAAAGAAAACAAAAGAATACTTTTGCATATAACTGGCTTCCTTTTCAGTGCTCGAAAATATACAAGTACGGAGATCACTAAGGCCCGTTTCGAACGCCGTGCTAAAGTCGTGCCGAACTAAATTCAATTTGGCTCGACTGTAGCACGACATTAGCACGACTTGGTTTCAAACGTCGAGCTTAATTATATAAGTCGAGTTAAAAGCTGTTGCTGTAAACATGTACCCTGGATGCCAGAGGTCTTCTCGTTCGCCAGCGGCGAGGAGCGTCAATTCTGTCGCCCCTAACGAGAAAAAAACCTCTGGCACCCATGCGTCAAACCATAACAAACCGGTTTTGCTGACTTTTAAAATGTATTTATAATTTATGAATTGCCAAAGTCGGGTAGCACGACAGAGCTTGCCGTGCTACACGGCAGAGTCGAACTTAATTCTTAAATGGTTTCAAACGCCGTGCTACAGCCGTGCCAAAATCGAAATTAAATAACGAATTTAGTTGGGTACGACTTTAGCACGGCGTTTGAAGCGGGCCTAAGGTAACGTTACACCAGCCGATTTTTAGCGCAACAATGTTGCGTTAAAAGTCAGCGGCGGGGGTGTTACACACACCAACTCCAACAAAATTCGGGCAACAGTGTTGCAGGTTTTTGAATCGCTTTCAAAACCTGCAACATGTTGCCGCAACAACTGAAATGTTGCGTTAAAAATCGCCCTATGCGCTATGTTACACGAGACAACTTTTAACACAACAATGCTGCGTTAAAAATCGACGTTAAAAATCGGCTCGTGACATCACCTTTCTGATTTCAGTGTTCTGTACGCCATATAATAAATCCTTTATTTATTTATCGCCGACCGGTTGGCTCAGTTGGTAGAGTGCCGGACTACCGTGCGGGAGGTCGTGGGTTCAAAGCCCCGGCCGGACCAACACTCAGGGTCTTTAAATAACTGAGGAGAAAGTGCTTCCTTTGCAATGACATCTACAAATGGTTAGACTTTCTAGTCTTCTCGGATAAGGACGATAAGCCGGAGGTCCCGTCTCACAACTCTTCACAATTAACACTCTGTGGGACGTTAAAGAACCACTAGGGACGTAACGAACCCTGGCTGTGACCACCCCTAGTGCTGACCTTGTAGAGGGCCACAAGTTTATTAGTTGCTTCAACTATTCCGTGCCACCCTCTTTAAATAAATAAATAAAGTGTATGTACAAGCTAGTTCGATCAACATGGCTGGATATTGGCCTCGTTCTCTTTCCAGTCATCTTGACCTCGCGCTTGGTCAATAACGCTTATATCTAGCATACAGTTTAGATGATAACCATACAGTAAATTTATCGTGGAAGTTTCTATGTGCTTCAAAAACTGTGACTTTGGAAACGAGAGAGACACATTGCATTGGGTAATCCAGTATTGGTAAAGACATGATATGGTTTTCATTTGAATATTACTGACTGAAACCTAGACTAAAGTTTTTTCTGTATTTTCATCTGTGCCTTCATTTTTGTAAAATAAGAAACATCATATTAACTCTTCTTCTTCGGCCATTTTAGCTTTAACAAAAATAGAAAACAAACTGCGGATATAAACATGACAAACATCCAACGCATGGTTTAAGAAATTGAATGATTCATTCGACTTGACGTTTCGTATGTTGCAATCTTCAGAACCCGTGACAGTCATACTGAAAATGTGGGCGAATTTAAAACCTTAAAGCAAAGTGCTGGTACAGAGGTTAAAAATTAACTACTGATGAAAACAATAATATCTGGCCAAATTTAATAAAGCCAGAGTTTTTCACTGCCAACGTTATCATTAATAGTATAACTGTTGGGGGTACCAGCACAGTTTTCTATATCTGCATTTTCAAACCTATTTTGTGCTCGCACCCCCAACTGCTTATTTTGCGTTTGGCCCGTTTAATAGCTTGTTTCTGTTTAAATCAAGCATAAAACAAGCCAAAAAACCTTTTAAAGTAAATACACCAATTTATCTCCGCGATAAGCATTGAGTAACATTTCATTCATTAATTTTGGGACATCAATAAGAAGCCCACCATATTTCCTGTCTAGAATTTTGTAAGCATTCTTTTTTGGTTGTTTGTATCTTCTGACACCTTCGCCCATGTATTTTGGAGCTGCTGTTATATGTTCCAATCTTGTCAGAAAGTCTTTATAATATTCTGATTTTTTCAAATTGCATAAAAAAGTTCGGGTAATGGTTTATCTTCGAATGTAATTGCTTTTTTAAGATCATATTCTATAGCCTGAACAATTCTCTCTTGATTGTCCTTCAATTGTTCAATTAATTTATCCTGTTTTTCATCTGTTTTTTTCTGTAGTTCAAGTAATGGCTCACGTAATGTTTTGAAATAATCACTCATCGCGATATCACGCCCTCCTTGTTGGTTTTTATTTCATTTTTTACTTCCATGACTTCTCTGGCAATTTTATAGCTATCATATGCCGAATCTGCATATTCTTCAATTCTGTTAATATCCATCTATATAAGTATGTTACATAATTTATCTGCCGAAATGACACTTATCTTTATAAAAATGTGTTGTTTTCAACAGTACTTATTTTTATTTGTCTAACATATTTGTATGATGAAAATACCAAATTATGATAACAATAAAAATGACAAATCAAAAAGAAAGTTAAACAATTTTTTGGACGAGGATTACAGAATGCTTATTACAGGGCAAAGTCGTTGCGGTAAAACTAAAACACTTATACATATGCTTAGAACAACGCTTATGTATTATGATATAAGATATATATGCATACACCAAACAGTCATCAAGAAAAAACAAAGGATCTGCAGTCATTGATGGACAAGATATCAGAAAAGATCGGTTATCCTGTATTGGAAATTGGAACAGCAGATGATATTAAAGACACAGCAGACTACCCTAACAACAACAGAAAAATTGTCATTTTTGATGGTCTGATAAATGCACCCGAGAAAGTACAAAATAAATAGCCAGTCACTTCACAGATTAACGCCATCATAAGACAAGTCCAATCTATTTAAGCCAGAGTTACTATGATGTGCCGCAAAAAATCAGATTAAACTGCAGTTACGTGCTATTATACCGCCTACTACCAAAAATCATTTGAATCTCATTGCAAAGGAAAACTTAATAGATCCTGGTTTGTTCAATAAATTAGGTCCATATGAATTTCTGTTTGTGGACAAAGAAAATAAAATTGTGAAGAAAAATTTTGACGAAGTAATATAATTTAATATTATATATTGATGGGAATATTCAATAACATTGACTAGTACACAAATATAAACATTTCTGAATATATCAGAAACATCACTCAAACAATTCAAATAGCCGGTGGAGGTCTAAAATTGGATTCCAGTAACAATTACAATATTCAGGATAAAAAATTAGCCAATGTAGCCGAAGGGGCTGAACAAAATGATGCATAGTTTTTCATAAACTCCAGACCGCTTTAGCTACCAGGGTAGACAAAACACTAAGTCCTCCCATGCCCAAAATAAAAAAAAAAGAACTTTTCTCGGGTGGTCTTATTATCGAAGATGAATACAACGAATGAAATGAAAGATATTTTGCATCTTAGGGGCCGACCATTTAACTCTTGAGGGAGGGGGTGGGTGATTTTGAAAAAACACTCTGGTTAGCCTAAATGTCACACTGGTTGGCCTACAGTTAGCTTAGGTAGCTTGCGAATTGCCCTTATAATGGGATAAGGGATTTCTCGCTTGCTCGGTTCACATGGCTCCAAGTCATAGGAGTCATCAGATGCAAGCCATTAGAGTTAGCCTAAATTACACATTTGCTAGCCTAGTTAGCACTGCAGTTAGCCTACAGTTCCTTAGGTAGCTTGCGGTTATTGGGATCAGGGATTTCTGGCTTGCTGGCTCGCACTGTTTCCAAACTCGTTAGCTTATCACAAGTAGTAATGGAGGTAAATTTTTCTATTTGGAGAATCAAGTTTTATTAGACAAGGAAAAATAATTTGTTCATTTTTAATCTTTTCAACTGAAGCATTTTCATGTAATTACTTTATTGAAATATAAGGTTTTTGCAATGTCATATAATATAAGACAATATATAACACATTTGTTTTGGAGATTTCAGTCCACTTTTAAATCGTAACTAATGATTCTAGCAGTAATTACCATGAGCATTTCTGAACTGCTTTTTGCTATTTTTAGCTATTTTTTTTTTCATTAAGAAGCTAAACATTTTTAAATCTACCTCAGGAGCATCACTTTATAACATGAGAATATTGTTATTAGGTAATATTGAATGATTCTAAAGAATGACATTCCGAAAACATAGCATGTAGCTATACAAGAATGATTTTGTATAGCTTACAACATTTTAAGGCTTTGCAGCTCCATATTAGAACTATTACTGCAATAATCACAATGTAAATGTAAACACGACACCTTTTTGAGGAAAAAAAAAATCCTGCAGAGAAATGAGGAGAGAAAAAAAATATCCTGCAGAGCATGTAGGAGGGGAAAAAATATCCTGCCCACCAGGTTGCTAGAAAAAAAAAACTTGCTGACCAGAAATCACCCACCCCCCCCCCCCCTCAAAAGTTAAATGGTCGGCCCCTTATGGGAACTCGGAAAAAATCCGAGCCCCAGATGGGATTTGAACCCACGACCCTCCGAGATCGGAGGGTCGTGGGTTCAAATCCCATCTGGGGCTCGGATTTTTTACGAGTTTCCATAAGATGCAAAATATCTTTCATTTCATTTCTTGTACGACTCGCGCAATATGCCTCTTTATATTCCAAATATCAGAAATTTGGATGAAAACGGAAGGAGTCAGAGAGGAAGGAGTCAAATCTTATTATAAGTAGTATTGATGATGACATCACAGGAACATTGAAAATAACAAATGAAGGTTTCCTTGATATAACAAGAACGCGTCTTAAGATTGATGGCCAAATAACCGCAATTTCGAAAGCCGATTAGGACAAATTATGTAGAAGTAGTAATCGAGGAACAGGGAATAATAAAGTAGCATTATACGATAATAATGGTAAAATCTTCTCGAGAGGATTTTTATTCAGACCAAATAACGGTAATCTGATTAACCTAGTTCTCGGAGATCAAACATCAGCAAATAACCTCATAATTAAAAATTTAGGAGGCAATGATAGTGAAATAGTTCTTACTACCACCAATCTAACTATAAGTAATACAAAACTTTCACATCGCCTATAGTCTGCAACCAAGATCCGTCACTTGACTAGAAAGTCTTGTGTTGATTAACAAATTTCAAACGAAGATTTTCTAAAACGTGATGGTTCCAAGACTTCCAACTTCATGACGGGTGGTCTGAACATGAACGAGAACCACGTAGAGAACATGCTTGATCCTGTCAACGAGCAGGACGCAGTGAATAAGAGGTATCTTGCATCACAATTGTTGGATTATGTGAAAACCAATGGTGCAAACCCTGTCCTGGTATTTGAATAAAATTTGAAAGACACTGATTCTTCAAGTTCGGCTGCAGAAGCGGTCAACAAAAAATATGTGGACGCAATAACTCAATGCTATTGCACAAAAGGGATTTGAATATGAACATCGCCTGGCCTTTAAACGGGAAGACGTAACAAACCAACAGCATGTAGATGAATAGGCCATTTCCGAGTTCATGTCTGCCTCCTCTTCAAAGCGAGTCTAAGTGTGAAGTTTTTGTTATGAAAATTAGTTTTCATTCATATGTAAAGTAGAACTAATTACCATCACAAAAACTTCGCACTTAGACTCGCTTTGAAGAGGAGGCAGACATGAACTCCGAAATGGCCTATAAGATGATTGCTTATCTTGACATTGACAACTCAATCGATATAATCAACATCAGGGACGATGTAACGGATTCGTCTGCAGTGGTGAACAAAAAATATGTTGACCAGGCTCACATGACTCCATCAGGGCAGCAGAGGGATGCTTACCGATATTTGATGGAAAACATAAATGAAAGTAGCAGTGAGAACAACATCAGTGTTACCCTGGATGCCAGAGAAAAAAACCTCTGGCACCCAGGGTACATCAGTGTTTCAGGGATCGTTGATTTTGACAACGCCTACAGTATGTTATCGCTCACGGATTGGTCACGATGAGCAACGTTAGAGTGACAGCGCAGGCTACAACTATTTCAATCAACAGTCAGACAACATGAACATTCACAAACTACACGAAAACGCTCGTTCAGTTTCATCGATGGAACAGCACTCCACCGCAATTTATTTATTTGCATTTACATGGAAACGCCACTGGTGGTTTCTAGAGTATTGGCTCACATGATTGTTTATGGTGTGAAGGGTTACGTGGCAAACGTTGACCGAAAGTTTATGACGCGCTTTATGCTTTTGAAAATGGCCAAATGCTCATGGAAACTAGCATTAATTTAAATCGGCACCGATTGCGCGATTCAATTCACCACATCCACGGCATTTTGAACACGAAAGATGGAAAAATATTTTCCTTGAAATGTTTTGACAATTAATAATTCCAAACAATAGTCGCATATTCACAATAAAAGCCATGTATTTCAATGTAAAATTCTCCTACCGGGCTTTATCCTTTCATGTTAAATCTAACAACAACTTACAGCTCAACTCAAGCAACTCAGCTTCAGACGATAAATATTAACCTGTCATTAACATTCGGTCATATGACTATTGAATTGGCTACAGACGTTAACAATGAAGAGATTTGACTGTTCGTTGAATATAGAGCACCGTAAAATAATATAAATATATAAGATAATGACTGAAAAATACATCTTCCACTTCAATCATATCAGAGCATCGATCAGGAAAAACTGTCTGAGATCAAAGCATTGAAAAAATTTTGTCGTCATAAGTTCTGGTGTTACAAAAAGGCTTTCAAATATTTTAAGCGATTAAAACTGTCAGCAAATTTAACTTCAGCAACATTGGTTGTTTGTGGCAAAATAGCCGGAGGAATAACGCTTAATCCCGTTGTGTTAGATACTATTTCGGGAGCTGGTGTAGTGCTTAAAACATTAACCGAAATTAAGGACTACAAACAGAATGTTTTTGAAAAAGTCCTGGTTCAATTACGGGCCGCACTAAGAGAGTCTGAATTCAATCATACCTCTTTTGTGAACGAGATGCAGCTGATCGATGAGATGATTATGGATCCACTGATGTCCTCTTGCTGATAGATTTGAAAAACAGTATGGTAAACAATTCATTACGCAATAATTTTATGAATATCATTCTTAATTAACCCATAAGTCTCGTTCCACCATTGATTATAATATTTTAGTGTTCATTATTTATAATATTTTCCGAATCAAAACATTGATACTTATGAGTGTACGATTGCCATCTACTTCCGGTTTCACTTTATCAATCAGTTCAAAGATTTTATACACCATCTGTCTGTTGTCTTAATTCTAATATCATGCTTTTCATTTATTCTTTTCAAAATATTCTCAATATGGTATTTACGATGGTACACTGATTTCCTCCTTATTCGATGCATATTCTAGTAAAAATCAATATAACCAGGCACTAAATTAAAACAGTCTACCACACCGCAGTTTTTACAGACAATCGTTTCATTATCATTAAGCAGTGTTTTATTATTACAACATGGCTTGTCCTTATCAACACTCTTGTATTCTTTCAGTTGTTGACCACAAAATGGACATATCCCTTCATGAATAACTGAAATACAACTGATGCATCATCGTTAGTGGAGACAAATCACATGACCACTTCCAAAGCAGTCAACTGAAACGTGTTAATGATATGCAAGATGCTTTCGAAAATTTATCAGATTTTTCATCAGCTGGGTAAAATTTATCAGATTTTTTATCATTTGTTACATTTATGGTTCCAATTTTTATTGGTTGAGAGAGATCATATGACGGTCTCATGGGTGGAAAAATAACAAAGTTATGACTCACTCGGGAAAGTCCCTGTTTCCGAGAAAAATAAAGAACCGGTATTTCCGGGAATTGTTAAGTTGGCTGGGTAGCAGACACATGGGTTGTTTACCATTTACCTAAAAAATCCGGAAATTTCGGATGAAATGTAAATGGGAAGACTATTTTTTTCTTCCCGAACGGAGATTTCCACGGGAAAACGGGATTTCTTGAAAGGTAGTCCAAAATTTCCAACCGAAATTTCCGAACGGAAAATGTGTGTACCATTTGGGATTTTCACTAGTTCCAAGCCCTACTCCAATTTTGATGCGTGTCACGTGTTATTTAGTAGGGGTTGAGCGAATCTACACGCCAATCCTGATCGGAACTTTTCATTGGGGATTTTTGCTTACCATTTGTACAAACTGTCGGACCAACCGGTTTTCCCATGTAAATGGTAAACAACCATGGTATTTACAGAATTAACTAAACAGTGGAATGCCATCTTGATCCCAGGAACCTGGACTGGTTCAAACCGCTTAAATATGGTTGGGTACCAGCACAAAATAGGTTTGAAAATGCAGATATAGAAAATGCTGTTTATTTTAACATAAACATACAAAAAAAGTATTTAAATTTAAAAGGTTTTTTGCTTGTTTTATGCTCGCAAAATAAGCAGTTGGAGGTACGAGCGCAAAATAGGTTTGAAAATGCAGATATAGAAAACTGTGCTGGTACCCCCAACAGTTACACTACTATCATTGAGGGCAGGTTCTAAGTCCCTTATGGACGATCTGATTTACATTGTAAGATGAGAGAGAATGAAACAAATGTACATGAAATAGAAATTGGCGAGCTTCCATGTTGCTGTTATCAAGGAATTACCCAGAATTCAATTCGGTTGTGAGGACGAAAATTTCAGATGAGTGGGGAAAGCTGTACTTAAAGAGCTTTTGCTCTGCCTGCCAAAGGAGTGAGCAGGAAAGCATGGAAGAGGACAGAGTAGAGGAATTTAACTTTACTGCAAATGTTGAGTTCCGGCGCTCGGAGGAATTTTTGTGCTGAAAACTTTAAGACAAAAATGCGTAATTTTGACGTTGTTCGAGGGTGTTAAACAGCTTTGGTTTTTGTAGCAGAACAAACAGTCATGTTTAAGTGATGGAAATCTTCAGTTGCATTGAGGTTAATGGCTGCTAAAGTTTAAGCAACTAAATATTTGGCAGTAACAACGGTTCATTTGAACGACGCTGACTTTGCCTCAGAATGCAGGAAACCGCGTTTCCGATGACTAAAAATTCCAAAATTTTCCGGGGAAGGATGCCCCCGGACTCCCTACAGGGGCGCTGCCTTCGGCGGTACCTTTCATCGAACCCCCTTTTGTAAAGACCTGGATCTGCCCCAGACTGAAAGCAGTAACGGTGCTTCTGTCAAAAATGGTTCCACGAGGAACCGGATATTAAGGCCCGGCTGGAAAACAGCTAAATTTTAGGTTCTTATACGCGGATTTTTTCTGTATTGCGCGTTTCCTAATCCTATCAAGGGAAGAAGTCACGATGCCAACGAGCCCGTTCCAGGCTCTCTTAGCAGGAGCCTGTACGCTCGATTTTCTTCGCTTCTTTCGCTTTCCCCAAATATCTTAAGGAGGCTGGAAAGGGTTGTCAGCTGCACGCGCGCGCGCAATCTACACTCACCATGACTAAGATGCATGCGTCAGCCGAATGAATCAAAGTCAAGCACACCGGAAGTTGGATACTGCGTAAAATCGCGTGAACCGGAAATCAAATCTGCCGAAATTTTGCTCGGTGACCTATCTTGATTTTTTGGATGGACGCGCCATTGACGATGACACTTCAAATATAAATGTTTCGGGGAAAATTATCTAGTAGATTTTTCTGTAAGCCATAAAACACTTTTTTTTAAATATCTTTAATTCTACTAGATCATGGTTCATACAGGTAAAAAGAGCTTTTATGCAAGGACTTTTTCAGGGACTTTATCACAAAATTCAAGGAGTCCATCCGATCACAGCATTTGCATAAGGCCGTTTTCCTGTCACCTTTGAACGCAGTCACCCAACCTTTGTAGAGGGAATTACGTTCCCAGTGCCCATTAGATATATGCAGTTTCTTCTTTGACCTTTTGAATTCATTTGATAATAAAATGAAGAGCGCCAAAGTTGAATAAATTTCACGCTTCGAGCGACGCGTCAAGCCACGTTTCCCCTGTGGTTTTGTTTGCTTGGAGGGGGGCTTCACAATACACTTGGGAAACCCTATTGGAAGGCGCGGTTACTTGGATCTTTTGAATAAGAAACACTGACTTGTCCTAATATAAAAGCTTTGTCTTTTTTAAGACTTCAAAAGCGTTTCTCGGGTGATGTGATACAATCTTTTTCATCTTTTGATGTGAAAATGAACTTATTTTGCTTTAGTCTCAAGTATTCAAGGACTTCTTCATAACATTCAAGCACTGCACCTACAAATTCAAGGAGTTTTCAAGGACCCACAGGCGGCCCAAACGCGAGATGAGAGGAAATAATTTATGTAAATGAAACGTACGCGAACGTGACTCTTGCCCTCGAGTGGTGTTGTGTTACAAAGATGCGATTTACAAGGGTTTGTATGGGAACTTAACGGGTTTGCTTTAAATACCTAAAATCTAATGTTATGTGAATAAAACTGCCTTACCTTGCTTTCATGTCGTATTCTTTGTTGTTTCACGGTGTCTGAGGCCATTATGAAGCGTTTTCAGCGAGTTAGCGCTGGTGGTAGTGTCCCACTAGAAAAAAACACAATGTGGACCAAGCAGTTTTTCAAGGAGTTTTCCAGGCCCGTGCGAACCATCTAGATAAATTTTGTTCATACTGCTTTGAAAGTTAAAGAATTAAGGGAGTTTCCCAACAAAGGAATAAAACCGGTAGGTCACCGAATTAGTTTTTCAGATAATTTACAAAAACTGGCATTTCGAGGACTTTTTTTGTGGACCTGGAGCGTTGCCATGGTAACTGATATGACGTCATAAGCACCCTTAAAATCTAGCCCAACAATAGAGTTCCAAGGAGACATATAGTTTGGCTACACCATTAAATATCCTTCTTTCTAATCTTTCATCGTTTCGCAAACACTACATCAACGAAAAACCCTTTCGAGCCTCCTTAAGAGCCTGGGACCGGCAAGATGCCTTCTTATTAAGGCCTGTATAAGAGTGATATAGTTTGCGAATATAAGTCACCTTCCTCAGTTTAACGTTCCTGTATATTCTCCGGCACTTGCATCAGAAACGCTCGTACGGGTGTTGAACGTTTGCAGCCAACTCCACTTTCTGAAAAATGTCTTTGAACCGCTTCCCACGACATTTAATGCTTGAGAAAATAACAGTCTCGTTATTTTCTCTTAAAAAAAGTGTGCGATTGTCACGTTGACCTTAAATTTTTTGTTGTGTCAACTCGACAAGAAGTGAAATGATGCGGAGTGTAAGGTAAAGTGATGTGCAAGGGAATATGGTAAGGAGGAGGCGCAAGGTGCAATTCCAACACTAAGATTTTAAGAAACTTGAAAGCAGAGTTTAGAATCATATTTATTTATTTATTTATTTATACCGCCGCACAGCGAGCGAATTATCATATTATACAATCTGTTGTGAAAACATTTAATTCCTTTTGTGTTTATTCCTTGACAGATGCTACTTCTTTGATACTAAGGAACAAGTCCCGTAGTAGTTCTGTCGATATTCTTCTGTCTCAGTCCTTAGCTGCAAAGCTTTCCTTTCCAGACTTCTCTAAAATCTGCAATAACACCGAACGAGTTAACTTTTAATAAAGTGAATAACACTTTGCAAATAATGTGTAGCTAACTTACATGACTTCAGAAACAAGAAGTCGTGGCCCTGCAGACATCTTTCGCAAAATAAGTTTACACACAGACTTGCAACCTACACAAGGAACGCATGATCTTTTTCCGAGCAGAAATACGGAAGGTTTCAACCACTCACTTCTGTAACAACTCCGGCTGCAATTGTTTCTCCTCCGTAGCGCAACATAAATCTCCCAAGGTCTTTATAGTCTTTATATAATTCAATGCAAACTGGTTTGTTGGTATGGATCACTACCTCAGCATTAGAATTCTTTGTCAAACATCTGTTAAATCAACAGATACACAAACGTAAGTACAACCGCTATGCAAGTGGAAATCCACCGAACGCTTTGGCTCATTAATAGTTCATTGTTCACATGACAAGCGGCCTGTTATTCCGAATATTTTACTGCCGAAAGACCCCAACATAACTTCTTGAAGATTCGGTAGGGCCAAAGAAAAAACTAGCAAAAATCAGGAAGCTTGAAAGCCATTCGAAAGTTATTGGAACAACTCTCTCATTACGTCCCTGTAGCCTGCTTAAGAAATGAGAAGTGATAACCAATGACGGCGCCAAAATATCATCTCGCTAAACAAATGTTTTTTTCTTTGGCAAAGGGAACACAAAACAATCTTCATGGTTCCAGAAAGACCGAGGCAAAAAGGGTTTTCCAAAAGCATTCACCCAAATGAAGCACTTTTTCGGACACTACCGTGGCATGCAGGCCAAACACCAATTTAGGTTATTACCTGGGTTTCTTTTGAAGAACTTCTCCGGTACTCTTGTGTAAAACGCTACAAAGTCTTTTGATTGTGGCCGGCTCATTTAGCGTCTTATAGTGAAACAATACCTGTCAACAAAACAATCAAGATTACAGATGAACTTAGGACGCACCATCTGAGACTATTTCCGGTATCTTCCGGCACAAGTATAGTTGGGTGAGATGGTGTTCGTCTTCTTTAAGGACGTGTTCTGTTTAAAGACTACATAACAGCCTTGGAATTTTTTTCTGTTTTGATCTGTTAACAAAGAAAAGTTAACTCACCATAAATCCTTTTGTGATGGGTACACGGATGCTGAAAACTAAAATTCGAGCTTTCAGTTTCGTTGTACATTTGATTGGAGAACTCGGAGAACACAAAACACTCCCCACGCTGAAAACAGAAGAAAAAAAACATATATGTACATATATGACTGAGTGGGAGGGCCAGACGGGAAAATATTTGGCTCGAGGTCATGGCCGATACGGACCGAGCGTAGCGAGCTCCGTGCGCTATGACCGAGAAAAAACGACTAATTTGACTGAAAAAGCGACTAATTTGCACATAAAATTGATCTAATATGTTCTTTGTATTTGCGTTCTGGTTGTGAAATAAACTTACATGGTTAGACGCGACGAAATCCTCTAAAATCGTATCGCGCGGGACCGTACGTGTTCCTAACAGGGCCGTACGGCTTTTTCCGGCCCTGCTCACGCTAATGCGTACGACCCTCATACGGGGATTTTATCAATAGTTTTAGAATGAAAGCGCGCGCGGGGCCGTACGGGTCATATGATAAATAAATAATATACAGCGCGACCGAGCAGAGAAAACTAAAATTAAGCGAGGTACAGAGTAAAGAGACTTATAGAGTGTTTTCACTCATTTGATTTTCAGCCATATTAGTTTACTGAAACAGAAGAAGCTAAGAATTTGGGACACCAACATGGCCGCCGTGACATCATGCGAAAACACTCTTGAGCTGAGATAGGCGAAACAAATGGGGAAGTGGGAAAAAAAAATCTTAAGGGGGGTTAGGAGCATCCTCGCTGGATTTTCTTCTCTCGTTCACACTCGCGCAAAATATCGAACAGCATAGAAGGAAAATCAGCAGAGCTTATATAACAAGCGACTTACCCGACATGCATCATGTCCAGACCTGACAAAGTCAACGTCACGTGATCACCTGCGCATGCTAGTTGCACTGGTTCATCATGAATGGTGAAGGCTAGGAGAAAAGTAAACATGTCACAATAAGAAGCGTATTAAATTTTTGTCAAGTGGACCAAAAAATATTAATATTTAACGCAATTAACGAATTTATAAAAGAAAAGAAACACCTCTAATGAGTCTCCTTGATTTCCTTCAATTAAGACTGTTTTGACAGACAGGAAAACAGATTCAACGGTGGAAATTAAGCGCATTTTAGGGATTTCTGCGGAAAACCAAAGATAACAGGAAGTTCTGCGAACAGGTTTAGTTTTTTCTCACTTCAATTAAAAGAAAATTTACACGCATAAAAATAAACAAGCAAAAAAGAATAACACGAGAAGAAAGGTTTTTGTATAATTGAATTATTTAAAAGCGAGCTTAGAATTACTGGATTTCTACTGAACAACGTCTGAGTACCTGCCAAATTATTTGCTTTGGTAACAACAAAAATTGCCAATCTAGAACCAAATACGTTTTTACGACGTATTCAATTTCTAATAACAAAACATATTTTCATCTCTTTTCGAAACCAGCAGCGGGAGACAAGCATTAAACCACTGCGGCGATGTAGATAATACTCTGCGCTATTCATTGCAGAAATATCTCTGCCGCAAACACCACAGTAAAAGAACCAGTTTATAAGCACTGAAACCAAGCTGTACCCAAGGGGATCAAAGTCCGTGATAACTATTTTTCCCTTCGAAAACCAAGGAACACAACTATCTTTTGATAGATAAGAGAATATCTACTCTGGCTTTGTTGCTGATTATTGGTAAGTTGCTATATTGGCGAAACTTCGCGGGAATAGGCGTTCATACAAATATTCTCAGTTGTGTTAAGGGTAAGTTATGTTAATGCAAAGCTCAGTCTGTTAGAAATGACAGTTATACATTAAAAACATGTCCAACAATCTTGATGAATGTGTCAATAAATTTTTGACCTAGCAATATTACGTGTAAGTGGTGAATATGATTGCATATAATTGCGTTAACAACTGCGAGGATCAGTCTTCATTTGATTTCACTTCCGCAGTTGATATATGATTTATTTGATATTCACCACCCACATTCATCACTTTCACGGGAACATATGAACCTACAATCGACCTGCTCCCAACGTCTGTGGCTTCATAGCTCAGTTGGTTAGAGCATCGCACCGGTATCGCGAGGTCACGGGTTCAAACCCCGTTGAAGTCCTGAATTCTTTTCAGGCTTCTTTACGCAATTGCATACAATGCCCTTGTTAAACTACTGCGAGGATCAGTCTTCATTTCATCAATCTTTATGTATAAATATCATAATCAACTGTTACCATATGTCTTTCTTTCTTTCTTCACTAAAATAACAAAGATCCATAACTATAACACAAGGCTTGCTACAAAACAGTCTTATTATCTCCCAAAAGCAACAACAGATTACGGAATATTCAACATAACATATTAAAACCATTAGTATGGAATGAAATCATCATCGTCTTTGTTTTAAAAGGATATGAAAGACTACTACATATCTGTACATCGCTTTTCCTGGATAAAAATACAGTCTTGCAATTTAAGAATCTTAGTCTACTGGTAGTTAACTTAACCGCTCTGTTTAGTATGTCTACGTTTGTTTGTATTTGTGTCCCTGACCTAAAAGATCCTTTTTTTTAACTGGCTGCCAGCCATTTTTAACTCTCAAGTTCTTTCGGGTAACCAGAACCCCTGTTATTTGGTGCAACATTGTAAATCCTCCTTCTTTTTCTTTTTTCTGATTCCGGGGTAAAATTAAGTATTGTTGTTGTTTGTTGTTATTTATTACATTTTGTATGCTTCGCAACCAATTAAATCATTGTATTTACAATTTCACTCGATATAACAACGACGTTATTCAGGTAACAAGTAACAAAACAGCCCTACTTAATTTAAAAACTCTTGTTTGGGATACAAATTAAATAATCCCTCGTACGACCATTAAGCCGAACTCTAAACACAAATCTAGGTGAAAAATACTGATCATGTCTCCTGTACAAGAAATGATATGTTACCCGACACTACCTTGATGGCAGTCTAAGGAGAACTGAAGTAAGACGTTTTACCCTGGAAATCCTATCTCGACAGAACTTAATTAGACTTGATCGGCGGCTAAGCAACATCCTTGTGGCTAGAAACTGATTAATCAGTCTTCGCACTTAATTTTGTAATGGTAAATTCTCATAACACAATGGGCAACAAAACTTTTACTACACCTGCATTTTCAAACCCCCCTTTACTACATTCAACCGAAATAAGGCACTTCTGACAAAAATATCCCCCCTCCCCCATACAGTGTTGTAAACCATTCGTCTGACACTGTGGTCTTTATACAACAACACGGTAGTGGAAAGAGGGGGTTGTAGAGGATGGAAAATTAGTTTTGAAGATGAGTAACGAAATTAATGCAAAGAAGGGGATGGTTGTTTTGTCGTTTGTGCTCACTAGAATCGCCGGGCGAAGAAAAATTTCTCGCCGCAATGCCCGCGGGCGTTACAACGAAGTCCGGCCTGCTCAGCAGCCAATCAAATCGTTCGTTCTATCATTGCAATATAATAAAACTGGATAAGCACGTTTCTGAGTCACAGGAAATTATCTTCTCGCACCTTGATCCCGAAGTTGCCTTCGTTATCCTGTAATGGGAATAATTGAGCGAGGTACCTAAGGCGTCATGCTTATGCGAGGTTTCAACTCTCAGTACTGATGAGCTTTACTATCCTCAGGCCAGCAAGGATAGCCAGGAATAAACATCAAGTCGCGGAAAACAAATCAAACGGCGCCACCTGTAAGTTTTCCCGTCATGACAACTCTTCATCAAGCGATCAATCGACGCAATCCTCAACAAGTTCGTCTACTCACACATGTGGGATGCAATGTGAACAGACTTGATTCCCGTATGCGTACGCCATTGCGGCTCCTCTGCGACCTAACAAATGAGCACCTGGGGGTATCCTTGGGGTGCCTTTTGCTTCAGCATGGAGCTGAAGTCCACCATAAGGACGAGTTTGGAATTTCAGTGTTTTGCTACGCATGCATCAAGCAGCGGACCAAGTTAGTGGAGTGTATGATTCGTGAGAGAGAAATCACCTGGCTGGACAAAGACCATAATGGCAACACAGTACTGCATCATGCGGCACAGACTGGAAATTACTTGATCACGCAGATGGTTATCGAGCAAATGAAGAAATATGACTTAAATATTGATGAGAGGAACAAACGTGGTGAAACACCACTCATATTGGCAGAGAAGCTGGGACACTATCAATGCGCCGAGTTACTTCGAGGCAGCGGCAAAGCTAGCACTGGAGCACGTGATGACCTCGTGTTCAAAAATGCAGATGAATGGAGACACGTCTGTGTGGAGCATGTGCCAAGAAAACTCTCCCCTTACTTCAGGTTTGAAAAAATGTTTACAAAATGAAGTTTCAACCGAAACAGAGACCTTAAATTTTATGAAAAATACAAAAGTTAAGATAAGTAGCATGCTAAAACGACTCAGCCAGTATTCAAGAAGACAAAGCCGGAATCGCTTTCATTTTGTCTAACTTTTTTACGTTTGCTCAATAAAAGCTCAACAAGAAGAAGAGTAAGTTTCTTCAGGTTTAAGCCAAGGCGCATACTACATTTCGGTCGGCTGACGGACAATCAACAGGTATTCAAACACAGTGATACACAAAAACAACAGGCATGCCGCGGTTTGACAATTGCTGGGGACACGTTACTATTATTTTGAAGCTCGATAGCGTCGCTGGTACTAAACTAGAGCACAGAAAGGAGTGATAAGTCTTGGTAAAGCGTTCATTAAAGATTATTTCCATCTTCAGCAACAAGTTCCCAGAGGTAGCCAAGCAGCTGACAACGACTGTTAACATCAAAAGATCGCAGACATTGCACCAGCAGATAAAACAATTTCACAAGCCAACCAATGAAACTGTTCCCTCTGGTAAGTCAGCTTTAACGGAGCAATTCTAAGCATACACAGGTCAGTAAACAAAATGACGGCAGTATCATCATCCCGATAACAAAAGGTACCCACTCCACCCTAGAGCATTTACTGTTTCGTAAAACATTCCGAGTTATAGGAACTGTAGTGAATTGAATGTGGTGTTAACTATAATAAGTCCCGTTATTCCATCAACAAATAGATTCCATGTTGCCGTGCGTCTGTTCAGTAATAGGGAGCTTACGAATCGACGACTTTTGCACGACGGCGCAGTTAGATGGCGTGACATGGCCACTGCGTTATTCCAGTACGGCAACTCTGGATTTGTTGACTTATAGCATCTAATAAATGTTAAACTTCTTATTCGTTCGTAAAGCTGTTTCGATAAACATCATGTAATACAAGCTCTCGTTTCTTTAAAGACAAGAATTTTGGTTTGAACAACTCGCCTTGTGAAAAAATTAAGACAAACTTAAGAAACGGCGAGAAACGCACAAACGTCGCCGTCTTTACTTAGAATCGTCATTTCAAATTTCTACAGGACGACGACGCGGACCTATGACGTGACCCAACGGCGCCGTCGTGCGAACGTCGTCGATTCGTAAGCTCCCTAATAGATCACAGATGACGTCAAAATGTGGTAAGAACACTGTTGTTCTTACCACATTTTGACGTCCTCTGTGATCTATTACTGAACAGACGCACGGCAACATGGAATCTATTTGTTTTATACAATAAAGAAACGTTTTGTGTCTCGTTTAATGGTGCTCGACGGAGAGGCTCGATTTGAAGTCATTTTCTACAAAGAAATGTGTTTTTTTTCTTCTTTTACTTTTGGAATTTGTCCACAGCGTCAGGAAGACGTTTTTCTACGTCTTCGTTCACTTAATCTGGTAAAATGTCCTCTAAATTTTCACAACTTTCCGCAATTTTAGAAAAACAGAGGGAAACAGTTTCAAGTGATGACGTCATTCGTGCGTCTGTCCTCTAATAGATCATAAGTAAGAACCAATCAAAATGCATCCACAATACAGCTTATATATAAAAACGACCAGAGCCTTCTACGCAGACGTTCTTTGGGCTTAAAGGTTGTGTATCGAGCTTGCGTAGAAGGCTACATCCATCGCGAACTCAAGTGTTAGCATCATGCAAGCTTCACAAAACTTGAATAACCGCGGCTTTTCTTAGCTTAGATGAAGGAAGCCGCCTCAATGCTGCTGACTGATCAAGAAATATTTGCCACCCTCCATTGTAACTCTAGTTATGAATTAGAAAACAGATCATGCTGAACCTCCACTGATTTATTAAACGTAATTATCATTATTGGAAGAGCACACGAAGGAGGGCGTGTCGTTCGTTTTTAGTACTTTGTTTGCAGACTTCGTTAAGCAACTTAAAAATTATACGTGTTTTCACGGGTAAGATTAAATGAGAAGAGAGCAGGTGCCAATCCATCAATAGGCCATTTCCGAGACTGCGTGAGCCTCTATTTCAAAGCGAGTCTAAGTGCGAAGTCTTTGTAATGAAAATGAGTTTTCGCTCATATGGAACGCTGAACTTATTACCATCACAAAACTTTCGCACTTAGACTCGCTTTGAAATAGAGGCTCAAGCGAACTCGGAAAAGGCTCATTTGAATAATATCACGGGAGATCCAAACAAATAAAAATAACACGCCTTTTGCACTTCTAATTTGAATAACCGCAAGCGACACCTCATTGGCCAAAATTAATTACCCACTCGCTTCTGCTGCCTGGTTTGGTGGCTTAAATTTAATGGCCATGTTTTCACGAGCGGTTTTTCAGGTCTCTTAGCGAGTGACAACCGAAAATCGCGTGAAAATCGCGTTCCAACTCGCTTAAAGTTAAGAGAGTCGACAAATTTCAATAGAATTCTCATTAAATTTAAGCCACCAAACCAGGTAGCTTAAGCGAGTGGGTTGCTTGCGGTTATTCAAATAAGAAATGGAACAGGCGTGCTATTTTTATTCGTTTGGATCTCCCGCCATATTATTCAAATTGGCGTGTTTGATAATTCTATTGCTGGTTTGCATGTGATGCCATGGCGGCCACGTTGGTGGTCATAGTCTGTCTCTCCGCTGGGAACTAAACTTTATTATTGTTCTGCGAAAAAAAATTGTATTGTTTTGACCGCGAAAATGGCCGCCTTGTCACGTGGTTGAAAACGAAGAATTCCGGTTGTCACTCGCTGTAAAGCGACCTGAAAACACGGCCTTCGTTAACTGAATCAAGGAAGTGTTTGCTTAGAGGTAGTGTCCACCTACATACACCTATTAACAGTGGTTGGAGCTTTAAGTTTTGAAGAACCAAGAAAAATAATATATGCTTTGACTGTCAACAGGAAAATCGGTGAAAAATGAGACTTTGCCAAGACTGTTGGAGCTGCTTAGAGAACAAAAAATGGACACATTCAGGGCTCCCGCCAAACCTTCAAAAACAAGGCAAAACCAAGAGTGCTCGGAGGACGAAATGAACCGAGCTAGAAGCGATAAGACGGCGACAAAGAAGCGAAAAGCATTCTCACTCACTGCTTTACCCGTGCTAGCTCAACAACGATTTTTCAGCACAAAGAAACAGAATCGATGAAGCTGCTCAGAGCGCCTCGATTTCTAAGGACGTTGGCGAACCGAACACAGTAAAAAAAAATTAAGCCAAACATACACGTCTAATGTAATCAGTGCTATGGAAAACATGGCTGAAGTAGCGAGAGAAAAAAGACTAACACGATTGGATCAGTTGATGAAAAACTGAACAACGGACCAGAGAATATCACTTCCTCCCGTCAGTGTGCTCTTGGAAATAAAGCATGCATCAACCCCGGGCATCAACCAATGAATGCACCTAGTACCCAGACACTGCTGGCAGGTGAGCTCACCGCTTCTACCACCTACAAATGCACCTTTGAATGTCAAAGCTAAGAGGATCAGGAATTCGAGAGGAAGTGGGGCAGTTTATGCGTTTCCTTCTACAAGTATTTATTTTTGACATTTGAATGCCAGCCAGAGTGACTGGAAATAAAAGGACCAGAATGAGAAGATTTGGTTACCTTCTATGGTTGAAAACGAAGGGCATCAATTAAATAATAACTTTCAGTTGGTAATTTTTTTTTTGTCAGTGAAAATACTTTCATTACTTTTGACAATTCTTTAACATTGAGATCTAACTGGAAGGTCAGGAGGATAAGAAGCAACGCTTGCACTCTTTATCTTTATGATGGCTACTTTGGAGAAGAAACTAGTCGAAGAAAGGTTATTTAAGTGCGAATACGTTTTCGAAAATCCAGTTAGATATATCTCTTATTATAAAAAAACTAAGGAAAAGAAAACTCTGAAAGATCACAAAGAACCAAATCTGTAGCAAGTGCCGTAACTAAAAGTGCTGCCACTTAATTCTGTGGCCCACTGAGATTCCCCGCCGGTTACTCAATTTTCACTCACCTTTGACCAGACCTTGTTCTCCAGCTGGCATCACCACAACCTTATCACCGTTTTGTAGTTTGCCAGCCTCTAATTTTCCGGTAAGGGTTATTCCAGTGCCCATGCCTGCAAATATACAAACCCAGTGAACTCACAGCATCCGAGTACCTCTAAACTGTCAGTATCAAACTGCTGACTTTGGGACAAATGTACAACAAGATACACAGAAGTTCAAGTGAGCCTGAGTACCTCCCACTGAAGTACAACATATCTGGGTAAAAGAAAATCTAATAAACAACAGGTGCGAGTCTGACGCGGTTAAGCTGAAAGCAAAAAAAAAACCCAATTGGCCCTGCATATGTACCAACGGGTGACGTTAACATACGGTAACTGATGTTCTTACTATGTTATGACGTCCTCCGTATGTCACCAGAATACTCACGCACTGACAAATGGAATCTACTTGTTTTAAAGATTTGTATTATGACTTCTTTGGTTGATGACCTCATTCATTCACCTATACTCAATCGCAAACGTCACTGTCCATTGTATAGAACAACAGTCCAAAGAGAACCTACACATTCTGCAATCACATTCTTAGTAAATGTACCTTTATAAACATCTGAAACGCAGAACCTAAAGGGCTTCTCTAGTTCACGCTTTGGAGGCTTAAAATTGTCTGCAACAGGAAAAAACCAGAAAAAGAGGACCAGTAAGACATTAGGCTTCTATCTGCGTTTTTGTACGATAGTTTCAAAGAGAAAGGCGTGAAATTTGTGCAGCTATGGATGAAGAAGCTGCAAGTAAATATCTTGACTTAGTAAACGCTAAAAGGGTTGGTAGTCTTTGCTTAACCAGTGTCCCTGGGAGAGTCAAAATGTGACCAAGATAATTATTTGTTAGTTTTGTTCAGAAAATGGAATTTCTAATTGCGGCGAATTGGTTGAGATTTTTGAGCCCACTCTTCACTCATCCTACACCAGGATTGTTCTTTCTGTTGCTTTGCAATTGCCATCATTTAAGGTACCAACCTTTTTTCAGAGTTTAAATGAAAACAGTTGAGCAATGCTTTGCTTTGGTGAGTGGTGACTGTTAACGCACGCAAGTGACAACTGTTACCTATTCTGTCCAGTAAGGTAGGCCCATCATACCACTTCCTGAGAAGGGGCTCTTTACAGGGCCCTAACAGGTTTTCACCACTGAGACCACTACATGGTACATACACAACGTCAGAGTCCTAAACAAGAGAAAAAGTAAAACACGTGACTCCAATAAGAAAACTACTTCCGGCAATCTACAGACAATCTTGTATTGATTTAGAGAGAGAGAGAGAGGAACATCAAGAATATTCTGCATATAATACGAGCTTATGGAACAATCACCAGATAAGCATCATTACAGTACGTTGCCCAGTATTCGGACTTCACTTAAAACCTGCTATAACTTTCCTTCCTCTGTCGCAAGATTTCTGAAATTTGGCCCTGAGGCAATCCATTTAGTCTTTAATATAAAGATAAAACGTTATTCGTTTTTACGTTCGTATATCTCGTAAAATTTGCATTTCTGTTGAACTACTCTGTTGCCCAGTATGCGTACAGTGAGCCCAGCTGCAGTATCCGGACACAAACAAATATCAAGGTAATCAAGCGCAACTTTCAGCAGATTAGCGATGTATAGCCTCCCCTTGCTTTTACAAAGTAGTTCAACTTTCAATTTCGAAAATATACATTGACTTAGTTAATATAATAAATCCCTGTTTTGACTTCCCGTTCTGGTTACGCACAATGCAGTCACACGAAAGTAATTCGCCTCGACAAATAAAACAAATAAATAAACGTGGAACGTTTCCATAAAGAGTTGTGTAGTATGACATTAAATGCATATCCTAAGATAAAATTATAGTTAAAGATGATAAATTAATCTTCTACGAACCGTTTACGCCACCTCTTCAACGATTTTGGAAAGTAAAGTAAAAACTGTCCGGATACTGGGCATACTAACTTAAAATTTACTGAAAGTTTCCGACCTTCGTTATTTTAGAAAAATTAAATTTCGATATCAATATTCTGACCAATAGACCTCTTTAGTGTTGTCGTTTCAAATATCACACTTTAAAGGCCTTTGCTCGAACAGCGGTAGTTTCACAACACAGTGAAAAGTGTAAATATTAGCCTTGCAATTTTCACTCACCCGAACAGAATGGCGTCTTCTGCAGGTGTTTTGTAACCTAAAAGCCCTTTAAAACTTACATTCCAAAGCTGGAATGTTTGACTTCTTTTCGGAATACTTCATTTGCCAGAAATTAATAAGCGCGTTGCCGGATACTGGGCAACATACTGTACATATCACATCAAGCATGAGAAGACACCGGTATTATATGGATCACATGGTACACGATTGTCATACATTCCCACGAACTTCACTGTGACAGAAAAATATAAAAAAGCCGAAAACATCCTATCATTTAGCAGTGAAGCGGTTACTTTAATATGTGAATGGAGTCAAAACTGAACACACTTTAAATCCTGCTTGTTTGAGAAAATGCTTGAGCTTTCCAACAACATGATTATATCTATCTTCTGACCAGCCAACCTAGTGAAAGAAAACAAATCTGTATTATAATACTCGGTTAACGTGCTTTTAGGGGCCCGTCAATAATTAGAGGTGGGGAGGGGGGGTGCAAATAGGGGATAGGGTCAGCAAATTTTATGCAAGGATAAAAGGGAGGGCTGCAAAAATGTTTGTGGGTGTACTGACAATTTTTCTCAAGACATAATTGAAGTATCATCAGAAAAACAACCAATGCTATTTGTATTGAAAACAAAATGTTTATTTTATGTTTCTTTGTGATAACAATTATTGTAAAATGAATTTGTAAACATCCCTTCGACTTTCATCTGACTCATCATGTGTCCTACAGCTTTAGGGGGTCATAAAAAAACCAAACATGGTATACTCACTACATTGTACGTGTAAATTGAGATGACACAAGTACAAAGTGCCTGTGATTACACTGCACCAGTTTACACATTGGTTTCTTGTGGTTGTGCTTGTGTCTATGCTTATGCTTGTATCGTACGTGTAAACCAGTCCTTAGCTTTATTAAACGCTACCAATAAATTCCCCTTACATGAACTGACTCGGTCCAAAACAGATTTTAAAAATACTCACATTATCAAGTTTATTGACTGCCACAATCAACTGTGTTACACCCAGTGACCTCACCAGTAGTGCATGCTCTCGGGTCTGACCCCCAGCTTCATATCCAGACTCAAACTCACCAGTGCTGGAACCAACCACCAAGATAGCTACATCAGCCTGAAATGAAACAAGTACTGATGTCTAAATGAAAAAAGATCCTGAGGCAACAACAACGTACAATAAATTAAAACCAACTATGCTATTCTCAATCATTTGGTTTCTTTACATCTCAAACTTGGAACCAGGAAAAACCAGGAACTAGGAAAAATTTCTAAAAGCAACTATTATTCAAACTTACGAAGCTCAGCCTAAATATTATTACCCAACAATACGACAACAACACCTAAAATTGTCACTGAAAACTCTATAATACTTCGACAAATAAAGGGTATGTTGAACACAGAGGAAACCTCAGAACTCTACAAAGTCCAGCAACCCATACAAAAGAAGAGGTAATATCACAGTATAGTAATCAGCAGGGCTTGAAATCAACGTTTTCATCCATTCGCCAGGTGGAAACAAGAAAGAAAAATCTGGTCACCAAATAAAAAGGTTTGGCCACCAAAACTAGTCACCAGTGCTAAATTTCTGGTTGCATTGGTGACCAGTGAGTTGCAATTCCGAGCCTTGTAATGAGCACATGTTTAGGGGGTGCCTGACAACACACCTGTGCTGCTCCAGTGATCATGTTGGGGATGAAATCTTTATGACCTGGAGCATCCATGAGTGTGATGAGCTTGGTTTCTGTCTCAAATCGTGTTAAACCAACATCCATGGTAATACCCCTGTTGGTCAAAATTGCACAAAGACAAAGTTGACAAAATGGGAATTTTGAACTGAAAGTAGACTGAGGAAATTCTAGACAAATCTTAGCCTTCAGCGAAATCTTAAATTATGATTTTTCAATACTATGTTTTCTGAACTAACTTATATTAGTGTGAATGATGTATATGAAATCAAATAAATCAATAAAATCAATATATTTTGACGACTTATGAGTTCGAAGTACATGTAATATAGCACCAAAGTCTGAGTGGTTCAGCATTCCTTTTACCATTCAACTCAGAAAGGGCCACACTTAGCCTTTGATAGATACTTTGTTAACTGAATGCCTGACATTACCAGCTACATTCTGTGTTCCGTTTAGTGCCACTAACCCCAGTCTTTTCTTTCATCATCATTTTGTTGATAAACTGTCATACACTTCTGCTTGTTACTAAATGATCGAAGTACATGGTGCATAATTGATCTATGGTACTCTTTGGCTTGTTTTATTGATAAATCCAAATCAGCTGAGTTTTTGCATGTGCATGTGGGGATATAGAAAAAACAGCTGGGAATCGAGTTGCTATAGTGAAGTCAACATGCTGGTTTTATATCAAAGTAGCTGAGGATAAACCTCAAAATACGAGGGAGAAATCACCAGCCCCTGGCCCTTAATGACAACCCTGATGTGGCTTTTCATATTATAATAACATTGTTCTGTTTCATCAGTTTCTGCTTGTTTTTCAATAAACAACATATGCAAAAACTTAGTTTTCTTCAGACAGAAGAACTTCTGATAAGCAACAAACAAAAGGAGTGGAGTCAAGACATTGCCTGGAAAAAAATGAGTTTTGCAAACCGTTATTTATTGAAAAAGACAAAATTGGCAAAAAGATACAGGACAATGTTTTTCTTTGAAATCATAGGCCACATGCAAACATTTAGCTGATTTAGATGAAAAACAAAAAAAAGTAAGCAAGTAAGCAGACTGTGTGGTGACAGTCAGCTGATAGTCAACAAGCATTTTACCAGACAATTTAAATGATTACAGTCAGATGAAGTATCCACTCCGTAACAAAATTAAAAGAACCACCAGGGCCCTAATAGCCAATCAAAAGGTTGTGATTTTGACCAACAAAACAAACATTCAAGCCATGGCATACCTTTCTCTTTCTTCACCCGTTTCATCTAGCACCCAAGCATAAGCAAAAGAAGCTTTACCAGCCTTTTTAGATTCAGTTTCATATGTAACCAGGTCAAGGAAATCAACACTACAGTTTGAGTGTATGATCTGTCTTTTAAAGAATAGTTCCTGCTTTTACGCCGGGTACCAGTGAAGCAATTTTGTTATTTTGGTTTCTCTCTTAGTTTTTTTTTTTCTCTTTTCAACTGAAATTTTGAGGTACGAAAAGGATATTTATGCATTGATTTTTTGGAGACATCACCAAGACGATATAGCAGATGGCCCATAAGTGTGCTCTTCCCAGCATCCACATGACCTGCAAATAAAACATGTAAAGAACATCTTCCAACAGCCTGTTTGATAGAAAAAGTCATTTCCATTTTCATTTGCACTCACATTTGATTCACATTTGATAATTATATTTAATACTATAATTTACAAATCAACTTCCACAAAATGTTGCATAGACCATGACTTATAATGGAAGGGATAGAGAGTATGTTATGTATAAAATTTGCATTTAGGCATTGCGTGACTATCTGGAACACTCTTTCGTGTCTAGAAGATTCTCGCGCTATGTTTACATTGTGTCAGCATGAAACAGTAGTTTTTGTCAGGTGCTTATGGATGGTGCCTACTTTTGTTAGTGCGCACACATTCTGCGCATCACGTAAGCCATGGTTTAAGCATGCACGCACTGGAGTTGGCATTGATGCAATCAACTACACCACCAAGTACACAACTAAAATTAAAGCAAAATTTTCCTACTGTGACCAAATCAATTTTAATGAACCCTTTACTTAAACCAGGAACACCGGAATAGCAGCATATCGCTAAGCAATAAATGTTAACGTCTTCCACCTGAAAACCTGGTTGTTATCTTTCGGAAATTACACTGAAACCCAGCTGTAATCATGTGCCTGCAGATGGCGTAGTGTGCGCACAAAAATGCAAATGTCTTACTTACTGGGGAGGTGACAGGAAAAAATGTAACAGGCACCGTAAAAGTTTTCAAAAAAGATCAATAATTTTAAAAAACACGTGGTTACCCCTACATTTTATGTTGCGAAATGGAAGTGGCAAGCCTTTTCAACTTATGACTAGTTTCTGGTTGTGAGCAAAAGGAATTTAGACTGTATTTTAGCTGAACCAGAGGAATGCTGTCAGAGACGCTAAAAGCACTTTTGCAACAATTTTGTTGTTAAAAATGTACCAAAATTGATTTTAATGTTGCCATTTGCCATATAGTTTAAAGATCTTTTAAAATGTGTTTGCCTTTCTGTACCAGTAAAGGCGAATTCTAAGGAAATCTGTGAGGAAATATCCTTTCCCTCTTTTTTCCGAAAAATGCTGATGTCAGCATTTTTGTTGAGATTCAAGGCTAATTATCTCGAAAAACTGCTTGGCTACCCCTATTTTTCTTTGTGGATTCCAATAGCCCTTGCAAAGATCTACTTTTTCAGCGTGGTCCTAACCTGGAGCAAAAACGTTTGTATTTAGTAGGCACCGTCCTAATGTTGTAATGCTAATAATTTTAGCCTTTTTAGATGGTTCTACAATTTTATGTAAAAAGCATATTAGCCGCCAAGCTTGAGGTTCAGTGAGTGAGTAGTGTTTACAAGTTGTAAAGTTTTGGCAAAAGCCATGTTTATTCAAGTGGTTGTGTGTATATTTGGCAGAGGTCATGTTCATTCATGTGTGACACAGGTTGCAGTGTAACTCACAAGCCTTGACTTGTCAGTTGGTGTAGACATTTCTTGAGCAGTATTCACTATGTTATTTTGGAATCAATCTCCTTGCTACTGTTCCAACAACCCTGCATTCCACTTGGACTACAAACTACATTCCTCTAACAACAATGGACTCATAACAGAGTAGTAAATGTATTAACAACAGCAAGGTATCTTTGAGCAAAACTTTGAGACTCTGGATTTCACATAATACTTACTTATGAAAAGTCATTGCCCACCCTGAACAAACTTACCAATGACCACTAAATTGAGAAGAGTTTTCCCTCTCCGGCGTTTATAATAGTCTTCATGGGCTTCAGCAAGTAACTACAGCAACATAGATATTGCCGGTTAGTCATCATAAAAAAAATCAAGAAAAAGAAACAAAGGTAAAGAAATCATATGAGACAAAACCTGTTCTTTGTTTTTTCCAGCCATTTTCTGCTTGCCACTCTCTGCGGGTTTTTGTTCCATTTCGCCCTCAGTTGGCCATTCAGGAGAACTAAGGGAAAAAATAAAAATTATTCTAAGGTTTCCGCTGTGTCCAGTTTAATGTGTTTGGAAAAGTGGATCATTGGTACTAACGTTCAGATTTAGTTTCTGTACGAAGGAAAAACAGGAAAAAAAACTGTTTGTTTTGTTTCTTTTACCTTTGGATTACCGTATTCTCTGGCTATTATAACCTACAATAGTGCATTCAAGTAATCTAACATCATTTTTTCTCTGGCATTTGGTCATAACTTGCTAAACAAAAATCACCCTGAAAGTCAACATAAGAGAGTTATGCTCTCAGCCCTTCAATTATCAGCCTTGTTTCCAAACTCCTTCAATCAAAATTTTACGTATGTTTACCACACTGTAACAGTATGAAGATGCCTGTAACAGGTATTTAGTGCACCATGTCCTTACCTTTCTCTTGATTTTTTGGTGCTAACTGGAGGAGTTGAGAAACCAATGACAGTCTTCTCTGTCATTGGTGTTACCACAGGAACAGCTGAGTCTGCTGATGACTCCTTCTTGCCAGCATCACAAGAGACATGACTCACCACTGGATGCTTAAGTTTTACCTGTCGTTCAAGTTCTTTTCTTGAAGTATGAGAAGGGCCTGAGTCATAAGTTAACACAGTTATTCAAAGGCATTTCTACTGTTGAGCCAAAAAGGTCTCTACCTCCCCAAAACATTTTTATAAAGTAATTTCTTGCACTCAAAGCATAAAAAAGGGTTAAAAATGGATTTGTTTGGCTCAACCAAACTAAATTAGCCACAACAAAAAATGTAAATGATAAGAAGGGTTATATCATCTTCATTAGGGTCTCTGGGCAGGGATCCATATTCATCTTTTTTTCTGAGTCGTCAGCCCAGCGAGTAAGCATGATGGCCTACTTGCCCATTCCAATTTAGGTCGTCCAGACAAAAGTGCAGAATTAAAGAAAGAAGAGTGAATGGCTCACTCTAAAAAAATGCTAGCGGTTAACAACATGAAAACTGAGCCTGCGATCATTTTGTGGAAAATACTGCACTATCAAAAATGGTGCCCAAACATACGACTTCATTACAGACAAAAAGTTGTATGTTATTCTCCATTATTCTTAACATTTTAAGTGGATGAGAAGTACCCAAACACAGGTGAAATGTACATGATAAATTAATAGATTTAATAGAATAGGAATTTGTGGAATATTTTGTAATTGAGCAAAACCTCACTCGTCCAAAGGACAACTTTTGGGTTACCTCAGTCGTCCGTGCCAGATTGTAGTCGTCTGGGACGACTGGACAACTGTGAATATGGATCCCTACTAGGGGGATAAAATAGTCCCATGAACAAATGATGGTAACAGATCCCTCCCTGTAACCAAGAGAATAAAATAATGCAGTGAGATTGCACCTTATGACCATCAAATGACACTGGTAATCACTCACAATTTTACCAAATTTAACCATCTATTAGAATCAGTTTCTACCAACCAAGTTTGTTGTTAGAAGTTTGTTAGAAGCTTTATTCAAAACAAAGTGTTGCTAACTACTCCACTTACATCTCAGTGTGACACTCTTAAAGATATCACCTACACAGAACACTGAAAAATATTTTACACGTGCCATATTAAAATAATTTATAACTATTACATAGATGTATATACATTTAATATCTTATTCTGTGGCAAAACTGTGAAATGGTTCATTAGACAATTAATTCACCATTAATAAGGAAATAAACTTTAAAAAACTACAGTATGTACAACTTGTTTAAGATACAGTAGAGCTATAAAAATTAATAATGAAAGCTCTGTATGCTAAAATCACATACAATATTGATAGTTCACTGATAAATGCTCTAACTCATGGTTCCTGTGTTATCTAAAAAAAATACAGGTCTTGTACTACTTGAAGACCTTCACATGTAGAGTGGTAAAGCTAGAGAAAAGCAATTTTCAAAAGTGTTAAAGCATATTTGAATGTTAGCATACAACTGTATGAATTTCGCATACAAAATCTGAATTTTTCACACTTAAAAACACTGAACAGAAGATTTAAAAAGTTGCTTTATAATGTTCTACCTTTGGTAAGTAACACAGACTGAGAAGATAACAGTGATTTCACTGCATACTGCTGCAACTAAATAACCAGTTTTCATTAAACTGTTTTAAGTCAATATTACCGTTTAATGATGTAAACCTTTCAATGAATTACTTCTTTCTTGAAAAAGCCCCTTTTTGCTTGTCTTTAACAATATCATCAGGTGATGGAGTAGAAAAATCAAAAGCAGTTATACGTAAACAATCTGAATTGTGAAGTTCATTAACAACTCGTTGCACAACAACTTTAGTGGAATCATTCTCAACAGATAAAGAATAGCAGAGGGCCAAACCAAATAATGAGGGCTTAGCAGTCAAACCGTGAGTATCACTCCATCTGCTTGACACCTGTCTTTTTTGTTTTGAAGCAGAGACTTTTTTCTTGACACTGAAATGCTCTGATTTCATTTCTTTCTTCTCCACTGATAATTCAACTGTGGAAGCTGTACCAGAAGTGGAGTGTTTGTGTTTATGTTGAATGTTTTGGTCATAGTCTTCCTTTCCTGCACTTAAAGTGCTGGAACTCCCAGGAATATGAACGTTTTTCAAATTCTCAGCCAAATATTTAACATCTTCTGTGTCATCAACCACTTGCTCCATTGGCAATGGCTCAGTATTGCCAAGCTGCCCAGATGAAGTGAGTGGTAACGAACTCTGTACAGAATGCCCAGTTTGTGACAAACTACTGAGTGGTGTTGATAATGAAGGTTCTTGTCGAGGTTCGTATATAGCTGTTGCAAATGGAGTTTGTGATAATCTGCTCAGTGGAGTGGACAAAAGAGTGTGTGAAGACATTGTCTGTAAAAGGGGGCTTTTTGATGTAGAATGAGGAATTCCAGTAACCGAGTTTCCTTGCTGAAATGACAACTGTGATAGACTACCAAGGGCCAGTGAGATGGATGATTCCTGAGGTCTGGTTGTGGGGTGAGCTGAGAGACTACTGAGAGAAACTGAAAGCAAAGGACTATGAAAGGGCTGCAACACATCCAGGGATGGTGATGTAACTGGAGAATCCGACAATGTCCCTTCTGACTTTGTCAAACTGCTGAGTGAAGTTGAAAGTAGAGTGTTTTGGGGTGACATTTGTAAGAGATCCATGGGCTGCAACTCACTGAATAATGACCCCCCAGATGGTACCATACTGCTACTAGAAGCTGACAGCTTCGTCCTTTGAGATGAAGACTGTGAGAAACCAAGGGACTGTGATGTCCTTGGATGACCTGATAGTGACTCTCCTAACTGGGAAAAACTGCTAAGGGGAGCTGACATGAGGCTTTTTTGAGGTGAGGCTTCTAAAGGATCAAGGGACTGTGATGTAACTGATTGACATGACAATGAACCCCCTGACAAACTGTTGAGAGGAGTGGACAACAGTGTGTTTTGAGATGAAGCTTGTAGTAAGTCCAAGAAGTCTGTTTTTCTTGTTTGAGCACATGATGATCCTCCTGACTGTGTTAAACTACTGAGAGGTGCTGAAAGAAGGGTGTTTTGAGGTGAAGCTGGTAACAGATCAAGAGGCTGTGATACAGATGACTGATGTAGTTGTGAGAAACTGCTAAGAGGAGCTGACAGCAGCTCATGGGCCTGTGACATAGCTGATTGACTTGACATTGAATGCCCTAATTGTGACAAGCTACTAAGAGGGGCAGACATTAAGGTGTTGTGAGCTGAGGACTGTAACAGATCCAGTGGTTGTGATTGCACTGACTGTCCAGATGATGATTCTGTTGCCTGTGATGTAGTATAAAGGGAAGAAAATGTCTGGGTAATGTGAGTTGAGACCTGCAACAGATCTAAAGGATGCGATGCCACAGATTTCTCCAATACTGGCCCTCCTGACTGTGGGAAACTATCACCTTGTGCAAATGTGTTAACAGATGACTTCTCAGATGCATTTCCTGATGGATGCCCAATAAGAGACTTTGATGGCTGTCCTCCTGTTACTTTTAGGTTTTCACCATCTTTACTAGCAGAGTTTACTTTCATGTTGTTTTCATACTGGACAATTTCACTTTGTTCAATATTGGCAAATAATTGAGTTTTACAAGAAACAAAGCCTTACCTTGTGAGAGCCACACATCATCAGACAAATAGCACATAATGAACATAGGAAAAGAAAAAGAAAAAGGGCAAAAAATAAGCTTTGACCTTCTTTGGACACACTCAGCTAATAACACAATACTCCTTAACACAAAAAGCCATCTGATGATGGTCATAACAAAATCTATTCATCACTGAATTCAAGCTCACCTTCAGTTCCAAATGGATCTGAATTTGCCGTCTTTGAGTCTTGTTTTTCTCCTGGAAACATCACAGACAAATTAAACTTTGCACACCACCTGTAGTCAGCAATAAAGTTGCCCTGGGATCACATTTGTTCATAAACAGAAATTATAACATACAGTGTATTCCCAGCAGGAAACAGTCACTTAATTTAACTATTCTTGTTTCTCTGTTTGTTTACATATTTTTCTGCTTGTTTGTTAGAAGGAATTGGGAGAAGACCCTAACATAATGCAGATCATGTCAATTAAAATTCTCAGAATATAATGAGGATTAATGTCGCAGTTTCCTTGAGCATTTAAATTAGTGGCAGACTATAATAAAACACAAAAGACATTGTTTGGTGTTAAGTGGGCAACACCGCTCCACAATCGGCGTGACAAGCAACTTCCATAGCGTGACTAAAGCCTAGACTTATCTCCCTGATGCATAAGAAGAACCCAGCTAGATCGGACAATTTGTAGGCCGGTAAAAGCCAAATTAACAATATTAAAGCCTAAATCTCCACTGCACTAGTGGAAAAAGTGTAGGCAGTTAAAACTAGCCCAAACATTATCTCCCCAGCACTACGAACCGACTCCACCGGCACGTGCTGGATTGGACAAGAACAAAGGCAGATAGAGAGTGAAACATAGCATAGCATGAAAAACAACAAAGCTTGAGGAAGTCACTGTGAGACTTAACCAAAGTCTGTACTTAGAGGTGAACCCAAGACAACAACAACAACTCCAAAGGGGAGGGTGGGAATAAATATTAAATGGTAAAGGTGCTCCTTACAGTACCCTTAAGAGCTCAGAGAGTGATACTTTGCACTTTACTAGACCTTTTATACTGATTAACGTACCACCGGATACAAGGACTTCGTGCAATGCTGAACACAACATGAATGGGGGTAGTTGTTCCTTATGGCCATACAGAACAAAAGATATAAATGTAGCACACAGTATTGCAACATGAATAGAGGATCTCTGTTGTATTTGTTAGGGTATAGAAGTCCATTCATGTCTCGTTTGCATTACATACTGTTTATGAATATAATGCGACAGATGGAGGGCAGCCCTAGCGAGTCACGCTTCATTTTTCCACTGTGTAGAAAGCAGAACTGATTGATTATTACAATATTGCCAAAATGTTCACAGAAGCCCAAAAAAATCAAGCTTTCAAAAAAGGTACATGTATAATGAAAATCATTGACTAATCATTAACTAAATTTAAACATACATGTACATTTCAGAGTTATCAATAAATCTTGAGCCACATATTGATTTCAGTGACATGAAACTACAACAGTCTAGATCACCTGTAACAACAAGGTGACAAGTGTTACTATTTACAGTGTACCTTTTAAGACAGCCCTGCAAAAGAATATAGTTATCTAGTCTACCGAAAGTCTGCCCCAGTCAACCCACCAGTAGTTAATAATCTACTACAATAATCATTGTTACCTTGACTAAAAATCTGGTCCAGAGCCCTCTCCACATCATAATTACATTGTATAACAGCTGACACAGCTGTCGGTTCATGCAAGTTCTCTCCCAAAATGGAGTGAAGCTGATCCAAACAAGAAGACAACTTGGCTGAAATTAAAGAACCCTCCAACAATCATGATGTGTCTAATCATGCTTATAACTGCATTTCTTATTCTCATTATAACACCTAAATATAGAAGCTTTTGAAAGAACTACGGAAAACGGTATATATACAGCTGTATTCCATGTTTACTTGGTTAAATTGAGTGATACTAGTAACTTCCTGAGTGATGTTTTCAGATTCTTCTTTACAACAATCTTGCATAGAAAAGACAACTGTCACCCTTGAAGCATTTCTCACATAATTACAATGAAAAGATTAGGTCAAACATGTAACTAGCGGTTCATCCAGGCTGAGAACATCGCTTACACTGTACGAGTTCAAACATTTTTTTTTAATGAAAGGTCTTACATGTACGTGTATTTAAAACACTGAGTATAAGCTACACTTTTTTGCCCATAATTTTGACTCTAAATCAGGGGTGTGGCTTATCTACAGAACAACTTGGAACTTGGGCTTGCAGTTACCAAACATCCAATAAGAATGTTAACTGCAAATGGCTCAATCCAAGGCAAACTTTTCCATTTTGTTGACATACAAATTTACATGAGTAAGTGAAACAGTTTGATTTCGACTTCAATTTGAAGTTGTTTTTCAGGTAAAAAACAAGTTAACAATGTACCTTCAGTTTAAGATTATGGCTTCTTTGAGAAGAAAAATAAGGCATCTGTGATTTAATTTTGCTAATGTTATAATTCACTGGAAAGGAAACAACAACTGTATAGTAAAATTTACCTTTCATGTTTTCAAAATAAAGTTATTGTTTTTTCTGTCAAGGTGCCATACGACCTTCCTTGAATGTCCAAGTTTGGGATGCCATTGATCTATGGGTACTGCTTACACACAGGCTTCTACAGTACTTATTTCTTTTCTATTAAAACAATAACATAACTGTGGGGTTTTTCATTAACAGTTTCTGATATGTTAGCATACCTTCACTTATGGGATCTAATTGAGGTCTCCTGTAGTCCTGGGAACTATTTAGAGGTTCATCCTCATCCTCCTCCTCTTCATCCTCTTCATCCACTCGGCCAAACCTGTCTGCAATATATGCTGAGAGGTTTGGGTCCCGGCTATTGCTACGTCTGAACATAAACCGCTCAGCTAAAAAGAGACAATCATACAATAACAATAATAAAATTATTCTTAATTTAAGAATATATTCACTATTAAGATTCTAACAACTTTGAGTTTTTATTGATTCATTTTTATTTATTTGTAGCATTTAGGAAATACATCCAAGGAGGAACAACAAGAGGACACAAAGTCCACAAAGGTTGACCTCCAGTGGTCAGACCAGTCAGCACTAGAGGTGATCACAGCCGGGGTTTGTTACGTCCCTAGTGGTTCTTAAACATCCCACAGAACCAATAATTGTGAAGAGTTGTGAGACAGGACCTCCGGTTTATCATCGCTATCTGAGAAGACTAGGAAGTCTAACCATTTGCAGGAAGCACTTTCTCCTCAAGTATTTAAAGACCCTTAGTGTTGGTCCTGCCATTCTACCAACTGAGCCAAACGGTCCACGGTTAAATAGTTTCTTTAATTCTTTAAACCCCAAGATGAAGATTAAAATTCTCATCTGTTGTCCCTACACATTTCCTATAGAAAGAGTGGAGAGAAGTTGTTAAAATATCAAGCAAAGTCGTTGTATGTGATCTTGTCCTTGTCCTCATGACCACTCTGATCTATAAGGTGTTGAAATACATGGAGAAATTTGATGTTGATAACTTTTAGGGTCTAAAGCCTTTTTCCATTTGCCCACCAAAGCTATGGAATCACCTGCCATTACATTTAAGGAACTGTGCCTCTTTTAATATTTTTAAAAGTAACTTGAAGGTGTTTTTACCCAAGTTCACGTTCTGCTTATGATGCGTTTTTAACTTACTTAGTAATAATTTTAATTGTTAATTTAATTATTACCTTAATTAAGGTTTGTAAAGCGCCTAAGAACATTTGGCATTATTTAAATTACATTTATTATTATTATCAAAGGCCTAAAAGATAAAGAAACCTAGCAACAGGCATTATAGTTAGAGCAAGACAAAAGAAGAAAAAAAAACAAGGAATCCCTATGCCCCCTGCTTATAAATGGTATCTTGGATAAGGTATGGAGGCCCTGAGAACATTGTATGTGGCTTCAATGGAGCTCTAAAAATCAGACCACAATAAAATCTGAGGAAGAGCCTAAGCTACATGTACACCAAGCTGATGTAATCATCTATAAAGTGAAGAACAATAATTATCTATTCACTTGTGCTGGAAAAAGTAATGTTTAAGTCAGCTGAAGTTCACGTGTTCCTGGCCATAATAGTAACAACAACTCTGTATATCAGGAATAACACCTTCAGAGCTCCTCAAGAGGGACATTATCAGCTACCAAAATGGGTTTGTATTGAGTCATGACAGCCAACCCACTTAAATTTAATCATTTCAAAATTAAAGACATTATGCAATGGTAGGGTCATTCTTAACAATAGATGCCATTATTATAATGTTAGGGTCCATTGTTTTCACCTCTGATCTACTGTTTTTTGCTACAGTCAAACTGAAGCTTCAGTGAGGTATGACACAACTCTAGTATAATGATGCATAATGTCATTTATAACACTTTGATGAAGGCAAGATGTGGTCAACGTACATCAACACCATATAAGTTTTGCAAAGGTTAATAAAACATCTCAGGTTCATGGCCATGTTTTATGTTTACAACAAAAAATGGCCACTCTCATTGTGATTTCTGCATGGAGGCTGGCTTATAGGTAGTAGACAAAGAGTCATTATTCAAAATACAGTTGGAACTGAAGAAAGGATAACTGGTGAATAAAATAATCACCAAAAACATCTTGAGATCTTTCTGAAGTCTTCTTGTGGTGAAAGTCAGAGTTGCAGGCAAATGTGTTGTTTACAGGTGTTTATATACATGTATGTTGCCGGCATAAAAAGAGAACCCCAAGACAACAAAAAATAATTATGGCTGGTTCCTTGAGAGTGGGGATCAAGGGAAGGAGATAGGCAACTTGAAAGCTCACTGGTGGCTAAACAGTCCAATGCATGAGGTGCAAATGCTTTGGCAATGCAGGCAGGTGAAGGTTTTAACTAGTGAGGTATATGCAGCCACCCTTTATTTACGTTGCCTGCATTTTTCCTGAACAGCATTGCTCTTTTCAGATTTGGACCTACAGCTTGGTTTCCTAATTACTCAGCATCATTCACCCCATGCAAAGGCTTCCTCCTACCACAATTCATGTGGAATACCAGCCACAGCAAGCTGAATCTTAAGCTGGTCCTTAAAGTGCCTATAACCCCAAAATATTTTTTTTCGCTAACATGCATCTTTGCACCTTTTCGAAACGGATTGCAGCACTTTTTGTCCTTTTTTCTCCAAATCTTGACTTTTATAGGCTTTGAAACAGAGCATCATTTGAGTCACAACTGAGTCAGAAGGGGAGTGGGTCTATTCCTGATTTGACGTCACAAACTGATTTGCATGCATGTTTACAAAGAGTTAATGCAATGCAAATCAGTTTGTGACGTCAAATCAGGAATAGACCCACTCCCCTTCTGACTCGGTCATGAATCAAATGATGCTCTGTTTCAAAGCCTATAAAAAGTCAAGATTCAGTGAAAAAAGGAAAACAATGCCACAACTTGTTTCAAACAGGTGCAAAGACGCATTTTAGCGAAAAAAATATTTTGGGGTTATAGGCACTTTAACCCATTGACTACCAGCTGTTTTTACGTTTTCAGAGTGATTTTCCACCTATAAATGATCCATAGCATTTCGTGACTCTTTATTTGAAACTACCATGGAAAGTGGTGCTGTCCTAGGGCACTGGAGGCTCAAGGTTTCTGAAAACGTCATTATGACATAGCTATTTTTCATCCGTGGAGCTACAAGAATGGCCCAAGTTGGGTTTGCTTCCAATTTTTGCTAAGTTTATAGCCATTTTTCATCTGTAGTGGCTGCCTGATGAGCATCATTAAGCGTGACGGTAGCTAAGAGTCCACTTTCTCAAAGAACCAAGCAAGGTGATGTACTTTGTTGTCCAATTTGGCTTGGTACTTGACGAACTGGGAATTTGGCCGGTTGGACACTTAGTACCTTTGGGACTCGACAATTGATTAATTTCTCCACCTACTGCCACATATTTGGGAATTTGTGAGCACTGAAGATCACCAAAAGCAAGAATTTTTGGCGGTAGGTCAGAGTGGCTGTAGACTTAGTTTATATGTGAAAAAATTGGGGGAAGGAACAGGCGCTGTCAAAAATTCTCGTTGTTTCCCAGCATGCAATGCGGTTGAGAAGTTGAAAATGGTGGGAAGGTCTGAATGCACTGGAACAAAAGGCTGTATCTACGCTCGGGAGAAGAATATGAACAAAACAAGTCATTTCTAAGCTAGAACAAGGACTGAATTTTGTTATAATCATTGAAGTTTGGTAAAAATCGCTACGTTTCTTGCATTTATTGGATATCCAAATTTATTTAAAGGACATTCCATTTCGTGCTGACAACTGACAATTAAGGCAATATTCGTGCAATTGAGAAAGCTGCAATGTTTTGAAGCGTGGGAGTCTAGTACGGCCAGTTTTGGCTGCCAGGGTAGTCAGTGGGTTAATGATGAGTCCTGTTTAAAACATCATGTCTAAAGGACAAGGTTTTCAATAATTATTAGCAAAGAGTGTTCTGGAGGGTTAGCAAGAAAACCATTTGATCCTTACCAGTTGTTGGTGAGACAGCCATGTCATAATCCTCAACTGAATGTCCGTACACATCATCAGACATGTCTGGAATGAGAAAGCCTAGTTTATGGACAGTATATCTTAATTTGTGCAAACTATTTTAAGCTTCTTGAAAGCCCATTTTGACAGTGATCTTAAGATCATGAGCATCTTAAAAAATACCATTCAAATATTAAGTGCAAGTGTAAATGTATATCCACCTGGATTTTTAAAAACCAGGTTGCAAAAATGCATACTGACCCTTGTTTATTGTAGTACTGAGGTGTGTCTCCCCCATCTACTTTTCTTTGCTTTTATTTTTAAGGGGTGGGGGGGGGGGGGGGATATTGCAATTAGCTTTTTAAGAGAAATGTAATGTTAAAAGTTACAATAAGCTATTTTTCCATCACATACACATACAACGGGAGTTCATACATACAATGGGAACTGTTGTGTTATTTATTGGCGAGCGTAAAAGATCAAAACGACGCCATTCATTCAAGAACTCAAGTGCCTTTACTCAAAGTCACGTGACTCGGTACAAAGTACAAACTATAACGATTTCAACATCACAACATCTCCCCCTTAAAAACTACAGGGCATAGCCAAAACTACTAAACATGAAGGTAATAAAGTTTGATCTAACTTATAACATAAACTGTGTAAACTTAGAGATCGGACTGTTCAGTTCATGAATTTATCCCGCACAGTCACAAGTCCAATCTTCTGGGAGCACTGACTACTCGCCCAGATCTAGTTGTGGTTGCACCAGCTGCACAGGCAGCTGCCGGAACATCCAACTTGATCGCCTCTGGAATTTGCTTGCTCGAATCAGGACTGCTAGGACCTTGCTTGCTCAAATCAGGACTGCTAGGGTACAGCGGAGTAAGGTCCTTCCGGTTCCGTCTGATAGTTCCTCTGGGGCTGCTAACAATGTATGAACGAGGTGTCTCTGCCTCTTGAGTCACAGTCGCTGGAACTTTCATGTCTCGAATCCAAACCTCGGTCCCCACAGGAATCTTCTTTTGATCTCTTGCACCATGATGAGAATCAAAGTAAGCCTTTTGCTCTTGCTTTCGAACTTCCTCTTTACCTCGGACTATAGACAAATCAGGCCAACCGGGTTTCAGCTCCACCGCAGCAAGTGGAACTCTGGATCGTATCTTTCGACCAAACAGAAGCTCAGCTGGACTGTAACCATTCTCTAATGGTGTTGAGCGATAGGCAAGCAACGCCTTAGCAGGATCATCCTCCTTCTTCAGGACATTCTTTGCGGTCTGCACCGCACGTTCAGCCATCCCATTTGATTGGGGGTACTTTGGACTGCTTGTCACACTTGCAAATCCCCATTCCTTTGCAAATTTGATGAATTCAGCTGAACTATACTGAGGACCATTGTCAGATCTGACAGAGTCTGGAATTCCATGTCTCGCAAACATAGATTTCAGTGCCTGAATGACATCTTGCGAAGTCTGGGATGATGAAAGCAAGGCCACCTCAATGTATCGGCTGAAGTAATCCACGACAAGCAAATAGGTGCGGCCCTTTAGCTGAAGCAAATCTGTTCCAATGATCTGCCATGGCCTGTTTGGAACCACTGAGGGAATAAGGGGTTCTGCACGGAAAGATCGGTGTTCTGCACATTTGCGGCATCCCTGAACCATATCCTCAATCTGCCTACTAAGGCCTGGCCACCACACAGACATCTTGGCACGGCTGCGACATTTTGTGATGCCCTGATGGCCTTCATGCAAGCGATCAAGAATCTCTATCCTCATGCAGGACGGTATGATGACTCTGGAAGCCTTCAGAAGTAATCCACGAACTAAGGTAATTTCTCCTCTCTCACTCCAGTACCCTTTTAGTGCCTCCGGAACTCTATCTTTTTCTGGCCAGCCAAGTTGGCAGTAGACTGTAAGTTGTCGGCACACTTCATCCTCCTCTTGGCGTTCCCTTATCTCTTCCAGATGTCTGTCGCTGGCCGGAATTTCACTCAAAACACTGTGCGCATACAGGGCTATTTCTTCTTCTTGTAAGCCTGACTGCTGCTCTTGGTTTATCGGAGCTCTTGAGAGGGCATCTGCTGTTGTCAAACTCTTGCCTGGAACGTGTGAGATGGAATACTGGAATCTGAGCAGCCTCATTCGTAGACGCTGAATTCTTGGTGGCATCTCATTTAAGTTCTTTGACCCCAGGAGAGGAACTAATGGTTTGTGGTCAGTTTCAATATGAAATGGCTTACCGATGAGGTAGTCCGATAACCTTTCGCATGCCCATGTCACAGCTAGGGCTTCCTTCTCAACTTGGGCGTACCTCTGTTCTGTTGGCGTCAATGCCCTGGATATGAATGCAACGGGTTTCCAACCGCCATCCTCTTGGGCTTGGGTGAGAACCGCTCCAAGACCAAACAAGGAAGCATCCGATGATACCCTTGTCTCTTTGGCTGGATCATAAAGGGCTAGTGTTGGCACAGAGACTAGGGCCTTCTTTACGGCATTGAATGCTTTCTGCTGAGCCTCAGTCCAGAGCCATGCATTGTTCTTACTTAGAAGGTCCCTCAGTGGCTTTGTCATGTCCGCCAGGTTAGGAATGTACTTCCCTACTTGATTGACCATGCCCAGGAACCGCCTTAATTGTGCAATGTCAGTTGGTTCCCCCATCTGTGCGACAGCTTCCACCTTAGCGGGGTCGATTTGCACTCCATCTTTGCCGATCACATGCCCCAGAAATTCCACTTTATCTGTTGAGAACTTGCACTTCTCCAGGTTAAGGGTAACATTAGCATCTGCTAACCGCTCCAGTACTGCAATCAACCTCTTATCATGCTGCTCTTGGGTCTCTCCAAATACTAAGATGTCATCAACTTGACACTCCACCCCATCGAAACCTTCTAGGATCCTCTGCATCGCTTTCTGGAAGTGCTCGGGTGCTGAAGAAATACCGAAGGGTAGTCTTGTGAAACAGTACCTTCCCCATGGTGTGATAAAAGTGGTAAACAGCTTTGAATTCTCACTTAACTTCCTCTGCCAAAATCCACTATTTGCATCCAGCTTAGACATAATCTTTGCACCAGACAGTTTGGCTAGAGTTTGTTCAGTTGTTGGCATTTGGTGGACCTCTCTCTGAACAGCCTTATTTAACTGGACAAAGTCACCACAAATTCTGACACTGCCATTCCTTTTGGGTACAACAACAATCGGAGAACACCACTGGGTAGGTTGATCGACCTGTTCTATCACTCCCATTTGCTCCATTCGCTCGAGCTCCTCCTTCACTTGAGGTAGTAAAGGAATAGGAATACGCCTTGGGGTACACAGATTAAATGGAGTGACTGATTCATCCAGCTTGATCTCGTAAACACCATCCATGCATCCTAACCCCCGAAACAAGCTGGGGAATCTCTTCTCATAGTTGCTGTCCTTTGAGTCAACACCAAAATTCTAGCAATTGTCCCGAGCCGGCTACACGCACTTCTTCCCAACAAGGACTGCTCAAGGCCAGGGACCACATAAATTTCGTCAGCACAGCATTGCAGGTTATGCGTAAGGGATGCTGTAAATTTACCTTTGCAGAACAGTGGTACTTTGCATGGGCCATACAATTTCTTATCGGGTGGAAGGAGCTTTTCCTGAATTGACAAAAGACCAAAAGTCTTTTCTGATATGACAGAAACATCAGCCCCACTGTCAAGCTTGAAACTAACTGGGACACCATTTACCAGGATTTCAGCTTTCCACGGATGTGCACGCATGCTGTCACCACTGATCTCTCCAAGAAACACACTGGTGTCTGGATCTTCAGAAAACTGATCCTCGGTTACAACTTCTTCAACCTGTGGGGACATGCAAACTCAGGCATAATGACCTTTCTTGGAACATTTATGACAAACAGAATTAAGTGCAGGGCAATTTCCTCTGGAGTGATTTGCAGATAATCCACATCGTAAACAGCTACTGGGGTTTGACTTATCTCTAGCACCAACGACACCTCCACTTTTCTTTGGTGGAAACTTCTGTAACTTTGCTCTGAATTTGGCTCCAATCTCATCGATTTCGGTGGATGTCGACCGCTGACCACTCCTAATGACTTCTTGTTGTTTCTTGACTGACTCGCTTTCCCTGGCCATTTTCACAGCTTTTTCAAGAGTCAAAGTCGATTCCAACTGCATCTTTTCACTTAGTGTAGCATCTTTAACTCCCACCACAATACGATCCCGAATCATCTCTTCTTTCAGGGCGCCAAAATTGCAATGCTCGGCCAAGCAATGAAGCGACGTGATGAATTCCTCGGCAGTTTCGTCAGCCTGGGTTCGCTGGTTGAATTTCGCTCGCTCGTAAATGACATTTCGCCTAACCAGGAAATACTGGTCGAACTTTTCCTTTACTTTGTCGTATTTTAGCCGGTCTCCCTCATCGCCAAACACAAATGTAGTCATAACATCGTCGGCGGCATCGCCCATCGCGTATAGCAATGTGTTTACTTGGATTTCTTCGCTTTTTTTGTGTAGATCACACGCCATCCGATATCGACCAAACCGACGAATCCATTTCTCCCACTCGTCTGGCTTTTTGAAATCGAACATTTCGGGTGCAGTAATCTTGTTAGCCATGATTTCTCCAGAACAGTAGGACGCTTACTTCCCGGGTTTCTTCTGCTGTCGCGGCGAACAATTTCTCTTTTGTCAATATTTAGCTTCGCTCGAGTGACCTCGAAGAACTCTCCTGTATTTTCCTCTGAGGGCCTCGGCTATCCAGCTATTCTTCTCGTCAAGGGACTCAAACAACCACTTCTGACACCATGTTGTGTTATTTATCGGCGAGCGTAAAAGATCAAAACGACACCATTCATTCAAGAACTCAAGTGCCTTTACTCAAAGTCACGTGACTCGGTACAAAGTACAAACTATAACGATTTCAACATCACAACAGGAACAGCCCTCATTAAATCAGCAATTGCACCACATTAATTTAAGATACCACATTTTCATTATTATTCTCTGTTACACCATTATATTCACCTTGTACTAACTTAATATTCCAACTGATGAAGGCAGAAGAACTACTGAAACATGAATCCTCTAAAAAAAATTTGTTTCCTTTCTAAAAATCACATCATTGCTGCTATTATCAAGACAACATGGATTATAGTTTACACATACTGATTAATATTAATTTACATGTTTTAGGGAGTTGACATGATGTAATACGAGGATTAAGTTCTTCCTTGTCAGTACCCTTTTTGCTATTTGTTATCCTTTGCAAATAAAGTTTAAATTTACATTTACATAAATTAAGTCGGTACAAATCGGTAAGACATCACACTGACCATAAAACTTAAAACCTTAAAACTCAAAATCTCAACTAATTGCTTCAAAAACGCCGACAAATTGGATTTTAAAATATCTAAGGAACTCGGAATAAATATAAATAAATAAATAAATGACTAGGTAAATGACAGTGAGTGAAACCATTAATTCATTGGACTTTAAGTTTCAGTAAAGCTTAAGTTCAACGCTATGTGTAAATGACCAGCAGCCAGTCAGTGGCTTTATACCTCACTTGGTTAGAGCATCGCTCCGGTATCATGAGATCACAGGTGCAAACCCCGTTAACCCTGTTGAAGTCCTGAATTTTTTCAGGCTTCTTTACGCAACTGCATAAATCGCGTTCACAACAACTGCGATGATCATTCTTCATTTCATTGTTCAGTTGTATCAAATCAAATTCTAACCCTTCACTCATAATGTCACACTTACTACCACGATGGCAAAGAATATCACGGTACCTTTTGGACCCCGACTGCCGGTCATTTAGTGTTTGAAAAACTTCTCCGGGTGCCGGAGCAACAACGGAAGTATCAGCAACGATAAGGTAAAGAAATAATGACATTACCGTCTTCGTAGGCATAATTTCTGTAATTCCTATGCCTTGCCATTTTATGGACGTTTTTTCATTTACTAATGGTAATCAGTTCTGCATAAAAATTGTATCAAGCCATAAGGCAAACGAAGACACCTTCCACACAGTGTCGGACGCCATCTTGGATTTAAGAAAGAACGAAGCCTCGTTTTGGCTCCAGATTTGACCTCCCAGGACCCTGAGGAAATTGGGTCGGTCAGTCGAATTGCACTTTCATTTACCTCATCCCCATGCTCAAGGTTACACAGTCAAAAGACAAGTTTGATCGGATGAAAAACCAAAGTTGCAGGAAACTTGCCCAATATTTCGGCCTTTTCGGAGCAATAAGAACAAAATGCTGCATGAAGGTCGAAAGGTAAGGGCGTTAACAAAACCAGGATCGGATTGACAAAACCAGGATCAGATCGGATCGGATCGGACTGGCAAAACCCGGACCGGATCATGGAAACATTTAAAACGTTACGTGGCAAAAAATATTTATCCAATTCTGGTGCCTTTGGCCTTACAATTCTCACGTTCTCTGTTCACTGCAACAAAATATCAACTCGTTTCACCGATATAACTCCACGAAAAATCTGAGCTAGGAATTTTAAAGACGACGTCAAATTGTCAAGTTGTAAATCTAACGGTGGTTGTAAACGTCTTGTTGAAGCCTTTGCAAATTATGCATAGACTTGTGACCACTGAATTTAATAACGCCTCTATCAACAACAAAGGCAGTCATCGCACTTAGAAAGTTTGGAATCTTGGCACACCATGACTATCTCCAACGCGGACGTCTCTTACAATTGTCTACATACGGGACAATACAACAAACTTATCACCAAGAATTTTTAAGTTTATGTCCATAATTTGATTCTTTTTTTACTCTTTTCATTACACTACTTTATGAGAATTCTAACCTCCTCTTTGGTCGTTTCACCCGTTGAAGACTGCAGTTTAGGCAGTCGAAAGCTTGTGTTTCTTAAAAGACTCGTTGATCCGGTCTTGGTTTTACCAGTCCGATCCGATCTGATCCGATCCGAGCCTATCCTGGTTTTGTCAATCCGATCCGATCCGATCCTGGTTTTGTTAACGCCTGTATTTATATATGAAACAGATGACAACGATGGGTTTTATCGGCCTTTCATTTTTAACTCGGTAAGTGGCTTCGCCAATTCTAAGTTGTGGGTTCGCGGTGAAGCTGTTTTCATTAGTTTCCCCAAAAGACTATTCTCCACACACTATTATTATCCTAACATTTCACTGTCGCACTTGAGGTGGTTTGGTTATTTGAAATGCTTTCCTTTCTGAAACTGCGTTTTTCTTACTAAGAGGGTGACTATATGACGTGGTAACATGAGGTATATACCTTTCAAAAACTTGGCAGTAATTGCGTACTCCCTCCCCCACCCCCTTGCTTTCAGCGGACGTTAATTATACCGTTAATGACCCTTAAAAAACAACGCTCGTTATTTACAGCATAAAGGTGTCATTTTCTTTAAAATTCCAATAATTCCTTTGTAAATGTTATTGACCCCAGAATTCTTTTTAGAACCTTTAACAAGAAAATCGTTTACCTTCTCCGTCACAAAACTAAGAAATGTACAAAGGAAATAATCAGCCTTCTTGGTTCCGGGCCTTGCACGACAGCTTTCAAGCTGTTTCCCACTGAATGTAAAGGACTTGTACGTATTTTTAGACAGCAGGTACTATGAATAACGTACCACAAATTTTAAAGCTTAAGATAATATCAACTTACTTTAAATATTGCTTTCAAATCTGATATATGAAGTGTGTTTATTAGCACAATATGAGTAATGTTGCTTGAGTGATCACTATACAGTGGACTGATAAAGTGCTTCATGTATTTCTCCACGTATTTCAGTTCCTTTTCACTAAGTTGCAAAGGTGCTCATGCAATATCTGCATGACAGCGTCGAAAGACAAGGCACTGATTTGACAATGGACGGATTTGAAGTTCTGCCTGCAAGCAGTGTACAGGTCAGTTTAGACTAAAGCTTGTGCTTTCTTCACAAACATGTTTATCTTACTCGACTGGTTTCCGCTGTACCACCTCAAACTTCCCCACTGAGACTGAACCAGCGTGAATTGTAATCATTTAATATACGATATTTACAATTATCAAATCCACTTCGACTAACTCTAGACTGTAAACTGTATCGGTCTATTTGAGTGTTAATTTTCAAGGATATGTGTGTATTCATCAGTGAACTCTTTCTTTAATTCTTTAACACTGCCACTGAGGCTAAACTGTTCTAACGGCGTATAAATGCCATAGCGTGCCTCAGGTAAGTTCAGGAATTCTGAAATGCTCATCCCACAAACTGAATCACATTAACTAAAGCGCATAATTAAGTTAACTAGTTCCCTTGGTTTTCATAACCTACTTATTTAGTCAGGCAAAGCCCAGCTACTGTGCCATGCGCACAATCGAGACGACAAATTATTAACAGCTGTGGTATGAATATGGCGGGAGTCACGCGCAGATGTGTCGTTGTTCCTGGCTATGCACCAAGGAAATGATGGTTTGTTGTTATTCGTAATACGAACAAGTCCAGAAAGAAAACGATACTCTCCTTATTCTTATTCTTATTCTTATTCTTCTTCTCCTCTTCCTCTTCTTTTCCTTAGTTCTCCGTTTTGCTTTTACTTATATGGCCTTCTTAAATGGCCTTCGTGACATGCGACATAACGCTACATACAACATGGTTAGTCAAATAGTTTTAAGTACTGAATCCAAATTCTCGCGCACTACAACCTGTAATAATAAAAACATAACATCTGTCCACCCTGCATGCACATATTACCACGGCAGCTACACTTAAGACCAAGGCAGTCCTGGTTGACTCGATGTGTTTCGAACGGTTGATCACTGAATTTGTTATGAGCAACTGAATTAGGAAAAGATTGAAAAAGTTGATTTTAAAAATCAAAACTGTATCAAACCAAACCAATAGAACACGGAAAAATGAGCACAATAAACAACAGTGGCACAGGTGCAACCGCTATCACAAATGGACTCTGCTTATCGCACTTCGCCTGCAGGCACTAACAGTGTTAATGCACTGTCACTGACAATCTTGCTTGTGAATTGCTGTCATGTTCCTTAAAGAAATACTTCAACTTGATTTCCGATAGGGGAGCAAGGATAGCGCAGTGGTGAGAACACTCGCCTCTCACCTTTGTGACCCGGGTTCAAGCCTCGATCGGCTCGGCATCACATGTGGGTTGAGTTTGTTCTTGGTTCTTGTCCTTGCTCAGAGAGGTTTTTCTCCGGGTACTCCGGTTTTCACCTCTCCTCAAAAATCAGCATTTCCAATTAAATTCCAATTCAATCTGGAGTTCGAGTTCCACAGGTTTGTCAGTCATATGGACTGTTAAGTGTCACGGTCGTTAAAAAAAAGCCGGTTGATTTGATTTGATTTGGTTTGATTTTTCTGGGAGTTTATCGCCGGATTTATTGTAATCAAGTCAATAAATTTAATTTGCTTGAATAGTAAACAATGATAATTCAGAAGTAGAAGTGTTCATGGAACACACGTAAACTCTTCCTTATTTTGCCAAGGTGGTACATAAGTGGGTATATGTTCCTGACAAATTGTGTGCTGAATTATGCGGGTACCAACAGAGCAGTGTACTCCAAAGGTTTGCTGAAAGCAGAATAAATCAGCGAAACTTGTGTGAGCGGAGTGTTTAAAGGGGTAGTAACAACACAACCCAAACATTTGTTTGGAGCAGTGTCACATTAAAAAAAATTACAGTTTTCCTACGAACTACTTGATATCTATGGCCACGGAGGGGCCGACCAGGAGGGGCGACAAGAAAAAGTTGGGCTAATCCTTTTCGAGTTTCATAACTGTGTCGAAGCAAAATTGCATTAAAATAATTGTAGTTTCTTTACTGTCCAAGAAATCGTAAAATGTTACCGTCAATCTTACATCAGTCTGCAAACTAAATGACTCCTCTATGAAATCGCCAGTAACACCGTCTTACTGTGAAAGCCGCGCAATACAACTTATTGGCTGGTTGACAGGCTTTTTTCGACTTAAGTTTGATAATTACAAAACGCCATTCCTCTGAGTTGAAAAGTACCCTTAAATGCCTAAAATGCATTTTATAATTGCAACATAATCTACGCAGATATTGCATTCTATCTACTTTTGAGCGATAACGTACAAGCAAACTCGTGGCATACCCTCACTTTTCCTTTCGTACTGAAATCAATTTTCGTTCAGTGGATTAAGACAATCCGAAGCCATTGTGCCAAATAAGCCCACGCGAAAATCAAGAGATAAGGTTCCTTGTCCTATGTAATTTACCTTGAAAATATGTTCTGGTTAATCAATATAAGGCCAGTATTGAAACACCGGATCATTTCTTCTCGCCAACGTGCTTGAACTTCAAATTAGTCAATTGCGGTTTCTGTATTCACTTGTTCACAAAAGAAAAAAACCCTATGCGATACTAAAACAAATGAGCTCAAGTTGCAGTCAGTGACAAGCGCGGGGAAATCTTACAACGAATTTAGTCCAAGATCGCGTCTCTTCCTATCATTTTGAAAAACAATAAGGCATGGACATCACGCGCCACTTTAAAATCAGAGTGACTTTGACGAGGTATGATCATCACGAGTTTGCATAAAAATCCAGCATTTAAGCACGATTTCCATAGAACTGTCAGCTCTCAGTTTAAAGAAGTGATCATTGACTTTCTCGACAAGTCTAAAGAAAAACATTCTCCAAGACATGTTTGTGCTAGCGACCAAATTTTTGGGTCTCATGAGAAATTTGTACACAACATAACAACAATAAGGGCCGATTACTTTTATTTTAAGAAATATATTGATATTTTTCATCGAAGTTGCAAGTAAATTGCACTTTGAATGCTACAGTTCTAACTCTGGATTTTTAGTAGAGAACACTCAACGTTGTTGCATATGAAGGATGCCATTGCGCCAGACTTTGCAAATGGTTTATTTCCCATCCACATACGATGTTAGGACTATGCCGGAACGCCTCCATCCAGTGCCTCAGAACACGCTACAAAATGCATCGTTCTCCACGAACAATATACCAGGAATATATGACGGAGTATGATATATGATTGCATTCCTTTCATTCCATAACAAAAGGAGTACCCGCTGTGTCGAAAATTGTACCATAACCTTTTGACAGTGTAGTTTGAAGTGAAGCCTGCTACCTGCAGCTGTGTTAGAAGGCGTGTGATATCTCTTTGTGTGTTTAAATAGCTAGTAACTCTCGGCACTCCCTCGGGTAATTTAAATTCAAGAAAGAGAGCATCACTCTAAAAACGCATCAGAGCGTGTAGCGAGTGAGTAGCTTGTCAATAACTCACTGACTCACTTCCATTCTTCGTCGCTGTAAATAACCATGTGTTGGGGAAAACCAGCTTCATCGCTCGAGTAGCGGCTTGCAGAGGTGTTGTATAAAGTTGTGGTAGGTACCAATGTAGCTCACTTATATTATTTGACGAGGCTGGCTTTTATTTGTTCCTGTCGTCCGTACATCACGTTTGTTGCATCGGCTAGGTGAGTGTTGCTCTGGGCTGCCATCTTGAAACTGTTCTCGTAGTATGAGATCAACTGTAATTGTACCCTGCTAAATACTCTAGTCCGATTTGGTGTTCTTAATCCAACATATTTTGTCCAGGGCTTTTCCGACACTGCTCCCGTGCTTGAAATACATCTACGGACACCGTTAACATGTGTTCAGGTGTCACTGATTTGAGATTTCACTGGCAATAAACGTCGTTGTGCAGGACATTATGATGGCCAATTTGTTTTAGCTCATGTTGAGTATCGATGTATAAAAGCCGTTTCCTCTTTCTGTTTACAAATCCTCGCTTTTCTAATTAGGATTTATGTTTGCACGATGTTTTGAACTTTTTTAAGCGATTAAGGACTGCAATAATTAGTTTGCTGTTGCGATTCGTGCTTCTTCCACTGAAGTCACGTTTTTAATAAATTCAATTTACAGAGATATGTCGCATTAAAGTATCTTTTCCCTTTTTGGTCAGTATGTTTAGGTTGTTGTTGTTACAAGGCGAATTCGACGTTCGGTAGTCTTTGCTTAAGCTAATGAATCTTGCAAACAACGCGGGTAAACAATGGAGTGTACAACTAGTGTTAACAGCAATAAAGGTTAAACTCGCAATCCGATCAGCTTCCGATATTTAAGTGAAAGTGTCGACAGCATGCAAGTGAACTGATTGATCTTAGGTGCACAATTCTCGTATCCTTTATTTCATATCTTGGATAATATTATCGTCGCTGAGTAGACCACAAGAGTGAGTTCTGTAGAAGATCATAATTTGTGTTCATCTAGCATGATTTAACGATTACATATTGTTTGTTCTAACATTAGTGGTTTAGTGAACCTTGAGTGATCTGTCGCTAACTGCTTCTGGGGATACTGTTTAAAGTTAGTTGAATTATTTTCCTTCTGTCCTTGCAAAATACCCGACGCAGCGTTATTCAGGCTTTGTTCCACGAGATCGTGAATCAAACACTGATGATGCCCTCATAATGGATATCTTTATTTGTCGCTCTACATTATACTTGTTTTTGTATTGTTGTTTCTGAGAAAGAAATCGGTAAGCGAAATATATACATTTTTTTTTATTTTCCTGAACCCTTCTCTCCGATTTATTTATTCTCCCAGAACAGAATGAGAGCAAAACTCAAACAATTACAAGTTATTGTCTAGCGGCTTTGTGTTTCAAATCTTTGTGCCGTTATGCGCGGACAAGTCAATGAGGTGGTCCATATATGAGGTGTGATAAAGTACGAGAGTACAAGTTTAATTATTAAAGTAAATAATATTAAGTGTTAAAAGGTTCAAGTAGGCTCGACTGTTTAACACAAATACCTAACATGCTACCACGAGACTTGATGACGGTCCTGAGTGCACAAATTTAATTTGCTTACGGCTTATTTACCCCCATGATGCGCTTCTTTCGGAGAGAATGTACACATGTACTTTGTTTTTTCGTGTAGTAACAGTTTCCCCTTTTTCGTGATTTTACTATCAGACTGCAAATCAAAAACCTGTTCGTACATCCAAACTGGACAAAGAAAAAAAAACCTTGACGAGACTTTCTGTTTGCTGTTCCTTTTAAATGATGTCATTATGTTGCTATGCTTATTTTGACTTACCGCTACCGCTATGTTAAATGAGAAACTTTTTTTACGGAAACAGTTAGCACCTGTTTTCCGACCACGAGTACAAGTTCCCTTGAACGTGAAAATTTAGTATTGAATCTTTCTCTCAACGTTAAAAATACTGAGAAACAGTGCTCCATGTTTCATTGTCCAAAATGCAAGACCGAGTATATCATGCGAAACTTGAGAAAGTGCTCATGGTGCTTTTTGGGGGCGGGAAACGGTTTATTTACAGTAAACGATACCATCAGGAAACTCAAGAAACTTCGACATACTTTTTGCTTCCATACGAAATTGCTTGCCGGAGATTACGAAACAGCATAAACGTGTGTACCGTAATAGACATATATAACGTTAGTTCCAAACGTGACGGTAAAAAGCCCAGAGGCCTTTGAACTCCCACATTCTCCTACAGGCTGCCGGTTCTCTTACAATACAGTTCAGAAGGTAAAGTGGCCTGTGGCCGAATTAGAGATAGACCGGCTATTTGGGCACTGCTGACTAAAAACGTGCGTAACGAACCTTCCACATATTGAGGCACCTTTCGTTTTGTATGGGTTTCTGGCGCACATAGATCCACCCATGCATTAGTATATAAAAATGTACGTAAAATCTAATGCTGCACTTGCAGGCAATGGCCGAAGGTTTCTGCTCTCTCAAACCGTAATGAAGAGCATTAGATATGACTTTTGACAAGTCTGGGAGAATTTGCAATTCAGATGCGCACCTGCCTTATCAAAAAACAACTTTTACAAGCTTCTCTAAAGGTTCAATATCACTGGTTTGTTTTCTGTTCGATCAAAAGAAAATTGATTCTAAAAATAACTCACAATTTGTTTGTGTGTCAGGAAAATCCTTCTCAAAAATCGAGTTTTGGGGCAACAATTCGCTTCGTCAAAGAAAAGAGGTTGAAGGAAAAATATGTCAATGCTTCAGAGCGATGGTCAGATGACGAGTCTGGCGTGGAATTAGAGGGAACATCCAATCAAACGAAAAAAAGATCTTCTTGGAGGTTTGCTGCCATGTTTACCAAGTCACCGAGCGCCTCTAGACAAGATAAAGGTAAGCTGAACTTTTTTAGGCTTTTTACGGAGTCTTCCGCTATAGAAGGAGAGAAATCCAAAGAGCATTGCAAAATGCGATAGGTTGTAGCCTCTTGTACAGTCAATTCGATCTGTTTTGTTTTACACACTTTCCTGCGCTGAGGTGTCCAGCTGTGTGTGTCCGGTTCACGCGGATTCAATCCGCTTTACTCCAGCAATCCAGCTACAAGTGCAGCAACAAAAATAAATAAACTGTGGAGAGGCCTGTCCCTTCAGTTCTTTCTTGATCTCGGCTTTGCCTTCTGCTCTTGGAAATAAATGGCACTCAGCATAATCTTCGCGAAAACAGTATTGTTAGCTATAGGTAGACAAGAAAAGTAATCTATTACGGCTTTCTAGTGACGGAAAATCTAATATGTTGTCATAACGTTTTTCTTCACTTGTATGCAGTAATCCTGTGTCATCTTTTTGGTCCTTACAGGGCCTTCAAAACAGTCGGTTTTCCCTAACAATGGAAACATCCTAAAGAAGAAAGCACGCAGTACGATATTATCTGTGTTATCTAAACGCCAAACACAAGAAAAGCAGTTTCTTGGGGAAAGGTCTGAAGGCCAGCAAAATAACTCTATTAGTTCCTTGGAGCCGGCGTTGCAACAAGCAAAATGGCCCTCTGAGGCAATGATGGTCAATCCACCCTCAACAAAACCAAAACCACAGAGGTCTGTTCCAGTAAGAAGCCAGAGTTATCAATTTGCACCTCCAAGCCAGGCTTGGACTTCTCAACAAGACATCATCGCCTCTTCACGTCACGTTGAAACACAGGATATCGCTCGCACTGGATTAGATGTCTTAGATGGCAACTCAAATGTTGGCAAACTAAGCTCGCGATGGCCGCCACAACCACGCTATCCGGTCAGTGATAGGGGGTCACTTGGATGGCGGAGAACTTCAGCGCCAAAACACCTGTCCTGTCCATCAGACATGGAAACTGCTTTGCAGAATTCGGACGCCATGGTGGTTTCCATGTCTCCATCATACACGAGTGTGAAAGACATTACACAAGAAACCCCAATGAGTCCTAAGTTTGAGTCAGATTCAGTTAAGGTTTCCATACCTTTCCAGGTTCAAAGTCAGAATCAAAAGCCCATACAACCCAGCCAGACCTCAGATGCTTGGTCATCTTCTGTGTCCATATGCGTGCCATTTCAAGTAAACGAGAATGGTGATAGTGTGTCTTTACTGTCGCACGAGCCTTCACTTCCGGCAGACAGTGGTCACAAAGGAAAGTCACCTATTGTTACGGGTGAAGATGAAAAAGATGGAGCGGATACCAAACCTCGTGCTGAATCCTCCCCCCAACCCGGAAGACGAAAGCCACCAAAAGGTACTTCCAATCGGATATTTATTTTCTTAACAGAGACAGCAACTCCCAGTTATATGAGGCTCAATCATGCTAAACATATACTTGATGCAAATCGAAAAAAACTTCCTTTACCACTGTAAGTTTCTGAACGAAAAAGAGCACTGCTTAGAAAAAAATAGGAAATTGTGCCTGTATTAAATTTCATTTATTTCTTTCGTTCTTGCAACCAACACTTAATCGTGTGATTGGATATAAAGCAGTCTTCCATAGAGTGTGCCGGCAAAGCTAAATCCAAATTAAATTAATCACGCTGGTCAATCATTTGAGTCAAAAACAGCACGGGGAACAATAAGAATTCGCAGCAAATACAGTTAACCTGTGCTAACCGCACAAATATTAAATATTAAATATTATTATTATTATTATTATTATTATTATTAAATATTGATGATGATGATGAGGATGAGGATGAACGAGACTATTAAAAATAAGACTCAACTGACGTGAGGCTTTACAGTCTAGATAATATATAAAAATAGGATGGTCAGTTTTTTTACAATAGTTAAAAAATGTGATGAAACAAATGTAAAAAGACATCTGTTAATAACTGCCCATCGAATGCAAACAAAATGCGATGATTACTTTTTTCCTTGGTCACTGATTCAAAAACCGTTTCACTCAAACTCTTTTGAGGGGCAGGCCGTTTCCGCGTCGTATTATAAACACACTGACTAAACCGTGTCATCAATGCTTAAATGATGACCGACGAACTTACGTAATACAAGTACGTGACACTATGTACAAGGCATGCTTATATTGATTGGCCATTACTAAGAGAACGCAACAACTAAAAGTCACGTGACAACTAAATTAGTTCCCAGGACATCACAGAGAACAACACAAAAATGTGAGCGCCATCTTCTGCTGAGGAAACAAGGTTTATCCAGCTGTGATTTGAAACCTAATAGACAAGTCACCTCAGTGAAGGTCAATATGGGGGCGCTAGTGGAGTCGAAACTATCCGTAAGAAATTTAGTAAGTAGAAATGAATAATTAAATAAATTAAATTAAATTAATATAATGAATTCTAGCCGACAGGTAAATTTTGCCCAATTTTCGCGATCAGTGAAATCCCAGCCAGACCATGGAGTGCCTCTACGAATGACTGATTACATTTACATCATATTCGAATGACGATTGTCGTCATTATTAGATTATGCTCTGCCTCGGAAGTTGAATTTCCTTTATGTAAGTAGGATTAAAGAATGAATTGGACTGATTTTCGCATTGTTCACCTTCTCCATCTCGTCCCATCCCGTCGATGTTTCATGGAACTAAAGGGAACGATCTTTGACCCGCTCTGTTTATCACTTTTTTTGTCGAAAAACAAAAGAAATATGTTCACGGTATTCCAATATCGTTGTTTCAGTCTGTGAGTAAATCAGTAGAGCATGTGAACGCGTATTTGAATAGCGATTAGTTAAAATCATGCAAACCCCTTCTGCATTTATAAGTTATGTTAAATAATCACTAAAACTGACGAAACGTCTTCAAGTCTTCAACAGACATAAAGAAGGAAAGGATTAGGGCGAGTTTGTAGTAACATCGCGTGACACATTGGATTTATTCAAAGTGCAGATGCGTGGCACAAATTCCAAAGTAAAATATGTTCATACATGGGCGCAGACGGAAAAGCTTGTCGCGATGCCGTAATTGTGCTAAAAACAACAGAAAAGCCATCTAAAACTAGCTGTCGCAGGTCACTAAGTCGGCACGACTTTTCACTCAACAGAAGGTCAATCCAGGAATAAGAAAGTAACAAAAGATTCGCTGAAGACCATGGGCAAGGAAGCAAGTAAACATAAACCAATGGACAAGGCAGTGTCCTCCACCACGGCTCTAAAAGTTTCACCAGGAGGTAAATATGTTGATGAACTGCTAAAAGGTTAACATGTTGCCAGACCTCACTATTCTGGCACATTCATCACACTATCATGTTCGTGGTTGAATGTTTATATTTCTAATTTAGTCTGACAGCCAAGAAATAATGTTTGTTTTCGTCCTCAAGTGTCAGCTAGCTCTTATTAACGCTTCATTTAAACTTCCCTGACCACGAGGATGTTGCCACTGATGACAGAACCTCTGCATCAGCCTGAGAGAGGAGCAAAATAACTTCGGCTTTCGTAAAACAAAATCTCTGTGTTCCAGACGAAAAGTGATACAAGGATTTGCGTATTACTGATAGCGTGACGTGGAAACTGAAACGTTTCATGTGAAGTTAAAAGAATACGCTCCTCGAAGAGATCGATAGATTCTTTGTGGTTCTTTGTTCAATGTGATAACCTTCGTGTTGCTAAGTAATGTTCCACAAAGGAGGTAAGACAGTATATATCCCTTCCTATGCCGTGGTATTATGTAAACTGTCACTACATGCCTGTCATGCTTTTCATTTTTGACTTAGCAGTGCGTGTTCATTTTGTATTTCATTTTGTGACTGTATGGCAAATCTGCAATTTACATTAACCAGAAATAATCGAAACGGTTTCTGTTCGCTGAATCAGAGCTGACATATGACCCGCTGAATTACGCAAGAGAGCAATGCGCTACTTTTATATCATGTTTATTTCTGATTATCGCCGAGCCAATATGTACCCTGTTTGTCTTTAAATACCATTGCAGTGTTAGTTCGAACAGTATGTCCTCTCTATGTGTAGATAATTCATCTCTACAACGGTCAAATGGCTGGCTGTACTAAACAAGAGCGTCAATAAGACACAGTTGGTCTGACAGAGGCGAATATAGGGTCATTCCTCTTTCCGTAAAATATCTTGTATTAAAGCTGACATTTCGCCGGTGGGAAGATACGTAATTTCTCAAAATAGCACACGTCCCATACTTCACTATGACAGATCGACGTTTGCTCATCAAGTTTTAATGACGCTCTCTGGTCTTCGGAATAATGAAAGAAAACATATTGTTTTCCTTTGAAAATTAAATTCAGTAATAAAACTTAATAATGCACACTCTCAGGTCGGCCATGCGGTGAACCTCAAACATTCATCGTAATAATACATTGATATCTTTTCCCCCTAAAGGCAAACAAAGATCAAAATCCTTCAATGCGGGGGACAGAGTGAAGCTTGCCCCAAGTCCCACTGGAACTCCACCCAATGGAACTCCGAGATCAAGTCCCGGTAATTCCCCGAAACCCCCGAGACGTCACGCTATGTCCAAAGATATGATCAAGAAGAGACCCAGTGATCTGAAAAAACATGACGCTCAAGGCAGGCCTCACTCAGACCCCATCATCGCTGAAAAGTACGTTTTCATATTTTTCCCGGAAGTTGAGCTCGACCCTATCCACGTACAGCCTACAAGACTGAATTCTTTTTTTTTCTATTTCCACCGGTTTGCGTTAGGCCGCTAACCCGGAGGGGTTGGACAAGAGCACGCATGGACTAAATCACTGCTCGCTTGTTGTTCGCCGCTTATTGGCGACTCTCCTTTTACCATATTATGTGAGGCCCTGTTAGGGGTTTTAGGGATAAGGGATAACTGGCAAAATAATTTTAGGGATAAGGGATAACTTACTAAATAATTTTAGAGATAAAGATAGTTTTAGGGATAATAATAATAGTAATAGCTTTGATTTCTCAATTGTCACACGTTTGGTCACTTTTGCCAACGATTTGCTTTACTGTCGACTGGTAAGTGCGAAGAGTAACGGGTCATTTATCAGTCCAAATTCAAGCAAGATGGGTCAGATGTCAAATTCCAAAGATAAGTAGTTTTGGGGATAACAATCTCGGTAATTTTAGGGATAAAAGATAACTGCACCCGGAATTTTAGGGATACGTGGATGTCTAACCCCCCCCCCCCCCTAACAGGGCCTCTTATGTTGCTGACATTTGAAACTGCTTTTAGAAAGTTCAGTGCTAGTTATCACGGTCGTTTCTGTTACCATCGTGGACTCCATAAGCTTTTTTTTTTCTCGGAGGATAGGTAAACCAATAATTTGACGCTGGAATTTGATTCTTTAATCTTGCAGGGTTCATAACAAGAAGAAATTTCCTGGAGGTTCTGCAAATGATCCTTCAGCAACAGGTATGCATCAAATGTTCATAGCAAACGAGGAGGGGATGGGGGAGCGAAGGCTGCCACGAAGGGTAACCCGGGGAAATTAGGCGAATTCATCTTTTCTTTTAAATGTCGGTCGGTAGGGGAAAAAACGGAATGGGGTGGCTATACAAAGGCTAATTCTTTAGAGTAACAGTAAAGGAACAGGGATTGATCGGGGACTCGCTGTTGCAACAAAACGCGTTCAATCGGAGTCTCAGCTTAACGCTGGTGTCCCTATAGCCTGTCTCAAAGAATCAGATTGTTTCAAAGTTCCTATATGCACAGTTCTAAATAAACTTGAGTGATGTGACAGTTTCGGTTGCTGCTGTTACTTCAGCCGCAATTCGGCAGTCATCTCATTATTAGTTGTATTTCCGCAAGTCTCAGTTTCTGTAACTTCGTAGTCTTTCATTTGTGAATGTTTTAGTTCTTATCTTTCAACAGGGAAAACAACCGAGGTAGAGACTTTGAAAAGCAAAGTCAAAGATCTTGAGCAAGAAAACAACAAATTGAAAGAGAAAATCCAACCCATGGAACACAGGCTGGCAGTAGTACCACTCTTAGAGAAAGAAAAGCTTCATTTGCAAAAACAGTTCAACGAAATTATGCAAGAAAACGAAAAATTAAAAAGTGAACTGGAATCTATTAATTTGTCCACGAAAAAGCAAAATGAAGAAAGACTAGAACTTCAAGCCAAACACGATAAACTGACAGAAGATCTGGAAAATAGTCAAGAAGTGGTTAAGGACCTCAAACACAAAAACCTTTTGCTGGAGGAGGTAAAGTCTACCCTGGAACGGGAAAATGAAGTAAAAGAGGTAGCAATGGAAAGGTACCTTGCCAATATCGAAAATCTGACCAGTTCAAACACAGCATTGTTGCTGCAGGACGGTCGATCAAGGAACAAGATTTCAATACTTTTGGAAGGTTTACAGTCGTTTAAAGCCTGCGTTGTAAAGTTAAAAGAGGAAAACAATGGCTTACATTTGCAAATTATTGAAAATGGCAATGAGCTTGCTCGGACAATGAAAAATTGCGTTAGTGGTCTGGGAAAAGTTCTTGATGGGCTGGAAACAGAGAGAAGCGGCAAACTTGACCAGGAAGTACAAGTGTTTATTGATACGGAAAAGCTTGAAAAAGATACACAGTGTGGTGATTTTCAATCAGTAGAATTGATTTTATTGCAGCTTGAAGAAAGTAAACAGTCAGTCGAGTGTTTGAAAAACAGGATTAATGAACTAGAAAGTAGGACGGTGGCAAATGAGGAGCAAGGGGAGAATGTGGACAGTGAATTGTTCGCGACAACAGTTGAAACCACTTCAGACCCACAAAGAACCGTACAAGAGGTCAATGAAGGAGACAGAACCGGTAACTGTACCGGATGTAAGAGCCTTCAAATGAAAATGGAGGCGCTATCAACCGACTTGGACACAGTCAAGGCTTCTTTGCAGAAATCAGAAAGCGAAAGGGATGACGCTATTGAAGAAAGGAATGAGCTGAGACGCGAGGCCAAATATTTGAAGTATGTGCTTTCCTATCGAGAGGACGTACAAAGTCTGCAAGCGAACAACCAACAGTGCAAAGAACTGGAAAGAATGGGCACGAACCTCGTGGAAGCAGAGAAAAAAGTATTGGATTTGGAAGATGAAGTTGGAAGACTTCAAGAAGAAAAACAAACTTTGCTACTGAGCATTTTAAACCTGTACGCTGGGCATGAAGTGGAAGATGTTAAAGAAGAGGACGAGGAAGAGGCAGAACACGAAGTTGAGGGCGAAACTAAAGATGTAAACACAGACAAAGAGGATAAAGATAATTCCAGCGAAGTGTTTGCGAAGTCGCCTTCAGTTGGTGTAAGCCCTCGAACTCCCGAGTCTTCGGCTCGGAGGGAACAACTGAAATTCCGATTTCAGTTATCTTTGTCAGAGTCCGAATACAGTTACAGTTCCGATCGAACAGAAGGAGAGGAAGAAAGTGACAGTGAAGATGTCAACTCACCAACCACGGTAAACGTGCAGGCCATTAAAACTGAAAACAAGCAATTGAAAACAAATTTGTTTGAAGCCAACGAGGAAAAGGAAGAGCTTTTATCCAGTCTGGATAAGCTATGTGAAGAGTATGACTCGCTTAAGGAAAGCCATGACAAACTAGAGGAAGAGCATAATCTAATGTCAGATAGAGCCACGAAAGAAAAGATCGCTCATCAAACTCGGCTTCGCCAGGTTGAAATGGAAAGAGAAAACATGCGGGACACTTTGAGGCAAGTTCAAGACGAGAAACTTGCACTTTTGAAATGCCTTGAAATGAAGAACTCTGACGCACAACCGCTGTCTCCACTGTCGGATACTGAACTAAGCAAAATCGTTGCGTGTGCTCAGTCTCTTACACAGGAAGAAAGCAAATCAAACGAATCAACTCCAGTGCAGAACCTAGAGATGGATAAAATTATTGCGCAAGCGCAGTCGTTTACAGAGAACGAAAACAAATCGGACGAACAAACTTCAATGTCAAACGTAGAATTGGACAAAATCATCGCGCGCGCACAATCTTTTACGCGAGAAAAAAGTGAGTCCAGCAAACCAAGTTCAGTGCCGAATCAGGAATTGGACACGATTATCGCACGAACCCAGTCGTTAACCAGAGAAGAAAACAAGTCGAGCGAACCAACATCGAATGAGGAAGATTCTGATGCGTCACTGTCATCTGAGACGGAGGATGACGAAAAGGCCTATAATAAACACATCCTTCAAAAGACGCCTAACAATGAAGAGGTTTCTGATACCCAGACCACACCCACCACCCCTGAGGATAGAGACCTGGCTGGTATAGTGGCTTCTATTGAAAACGACCTGAGCAAACTCAAGGAGAGGCTTTACAGAAGAGATACACTGGGTAAGAAAATGCCAGACACTTTTGTTGCTTTCGTTTTAAACCTCTGAACATAAATGCTTAAATAGACGTAAATTCTTTGTCGCGCTATTAAAAAAATTAGGGACAGTTTTGGCTACTCGGAAAAACAGAGGAAATATTACTCAGGCCAGACCAGGAGCCCGATGGGCTCCTGGGCCAGACGGCCAGACATATTTAGGATATAATGATTTCTGAGAGCGCCTGGCTCGCTTTAGCCGACCTTTTGTTCGGGAAAAGCAGTGAAGGCGGGTGACACCAGTTTCCACCATCTTTCCAGTCTAATTGCTTGATGGACCAATACTAATACTCTGTCGGGTTGGTCAGTCGATAGCATGTTCATAGTGGTATCAAACAAACGCCCGATCAGTATAGGTTATCGCATGGGGCCGAGTAAAATTAAGGATTAATCATCGCTTGCGTTTTCAGAATTTCGGCAACTTCTGAAAAAAGTGATGATTAATCCTTAATTTTACGAGGAAACATGCGATTACTTGTTTATCACTAAAAGGGCAAAATTTAGTAGGGAATAGTGCATGCGGTTTACTCATTTCTCATTGGAAGCCCGCTTAAAGTGCCTATGAAGTAAAAAATGTATGTTTGCTCATTTGAAAGGCCTTTACAAGTGAATAAGAATGGCCCTTTCTTTTTCGAAAGATCTTCTTTCATTCCCGAGAAATTCAAGTTTTTGCTTAAAAATTGATGACACCACAAATGGTTTAAGGAAGAATATACATCACAAATCAAGAATATCTCTGGAAATATTTGACTGATGCAATTCAAACTTGGCACCAGTAATGTACATCACGTAAGATACAAAATGACACCCACTGTGCTGTTACCATGGCAACAGTTCGGCTTCCCAGTTTATTTCATGTGAGATTCACTTTCCCAGTTTTTGTGTTAATCAAGCATTGTTCAGCTAGTCAGTAGACGTAAAGTAATCGGGGTATCACACCTGTTTTAAGTATTACCATCTGACACTCCTCATCTGGTCAAAATATGGGGATTTATTATATGGAGGAGTGTTTTACTGGAAACTAAACCACTCGTAGATTCCATACGCCACTTCATCCGGGACCCGAGTGGCGTATTCCGTATGTCTCCTTTGTGAGTGTCGTATCGTTCAATGACGTCACGATTCCCGCCTTTTGCTTTTCAGGGCTTTTGTTGAATTGGTTTCTCACGTCGCGTTTGTTTAGTCTCCATATAATAAAAAGAACATTACACGTTGGCTCGAAGATATGAATTTTATGTTCTTGCCACTCGAACATAAAATTCATATCTTCTCGCCACCGTGTAATTTCCTCTATATAGGATTCTTGGCAAACAAGCCCTGCAGCCTAGGCTGTTGCCATGGCAACATCATCGGGGGTATCATTTTTTATCCTACCTGACGTCACTCAAATATTTCCAGAGATATTCTTGATTTTGTGATGTCATTAATTTTTGAGCAAAAACTTGAATATCTCGGGAATAAAAGATTTTTCAAAAAGGAATGTACCATTCTTATTCACTTTTAACGACCTTTTAAATTAGCAAACTTAATTTTTTACTTCGTAAGCACTTTCATGCAAATACAAATTTCAATCAAATCTAACCAACCAATCGATTCAATGGTCAATGGTCAAAAAACACCTGTTTCAAATGAATCACGTTGGCCATTGTAAAGTTTGTTTGAACTCATTTACAAAAACATAGTAGTCGGCTCTCTTGACTACAAAAAATGCCCTTTATTAAGAAAAAAATGCCCTCTGTTTCAGCCAATCAGCGTTCCGGCAGTAATTTTTTTCCTTATTGATAAGTTGTAAAATCAGTGGGAATGGATTCATAGCCATCTTAATTAGAACCCAACCCCGCCATTTAACACGACCCGTACCTCGGACCACGAGCTCTGAAAACCATATACAAGTTTGTGGCAGGAATGAAAACAGTCCTCCGGTAACTTTCTTCGCATTGTACCAGCTATTAGGACCATATTTGTTAATTCTCGACGACGATCACTTTTAAACGTTGGTTTGCGGCATGGGTGGGAATGGTTTTGTGAAATTGCCCAAAATGAGGTCAAAACCATACACTACAGCTTTTGGTTAAAAAATACACATAAAACGATCGTCGTAAAGGTGATACATTTCTAGACATTGTTCTCCCCAGCATGTCGTGAAACCAAACTTCAAATGATTCGTCTGGTACATACATACATACATACATACATACATACATCACCTTTATTTCACCTCGGATTTACAAGAGTAGCTGTATAGTTAATTTCTCCGAGAAAGAAAAAGAGGAAAAAAAATAAAATCGTATATTTTTTACAGTACATTAAACTACTATTTAAATAAGTAACAATTGCATTGATGTTCGAAAGAAATTTGGCATATTTTAGCTCTGAACTCATTCAAGGACGTTAATGACCTCAGGTCCTCTGTTAGTTTGTTCCACATGTTTGAAGAAGTGTATCTGAAGGAGTGAAGACCATAAGTGGTTGTATTAACGTATGGGACAACAAGTTTGCTTGATCCTCGTAGGTTGCGTTCAGCATTTCTCATTTGAAAAAGACCACGAACGTATTTCGGCATCGTTTCAAAGTGAATTGCCTAAAAACTGTTTTCATCATGTCTTGGCACCTAATACAATACAGATCACTAGTACTGAATTTGCTCAGTAGCTCCTGATAGTGCAGAGACGTCTCGTCCACAACAATCCTGAGCGCCCTTTTGTTAAGACTTTCTAATTTATTTCTATTTCGAGCCCCGCAAAAGTGCCAAACTGCCGAGCAATATCTAAAATATGGAACAATGAAGGCCTTATGAAGTTTACATTTTACATCTGTCGGTACTATTTTTCGAAAACGAGAAATTACATTAATTTGATTGTTGACCTTTGTACAAATGTTTTTTAAATGGGTGTTGACCTGCAGATTCTTATCAATGTTCACTCCTAAAAGGTCAATGTTGTCTTTGACCGGAATATTAATGTCATTCACTGTAAAACTAAAGGTGTAGTTTGTGTTCCCTAAAATCATTGCTTGATACTTATCCGGATTTGTAATCATACCATTCATACCAAACCATTGGTCAGCTTCGAGAAGCTGGCATTGAAGTTTCATTTCTAACTTCACTGGATGTATCCGGCCGAGGCATAAATTTGCTAATCATCAGCATAGGCATTGATACAAACTCCTTTCAGGAAGTAAAAGAGATCATTCATAAATATATTGAAGAAAAGAGGTCCAAGGACGGATCCCTGAGGTACCCCTTTTATAACCTGCAGCCAAGAAGAAAATTTGTCGCCTACTTTAAGGGCCCGATTACATGGCGAATTTCAGCCCGGGCTGAAATTTCAGCCCGGTTAACCGGGCTGAAATTTCATCCCGGCTTCTGAAACAAATCCTCTGAAAATCAAATCGTCGATTACATGAGATTTTTTCAGCCCGGGCTGAACTGCGCCCCGGGCTGAAAAAATCTCATGTAATCGAAAAGAAATTTCAGCCCGGGCTGAAAAGCAGGAAATAACATGGCTGCCTGATTTTCCCGAGACTCTTCGCGCCAAATTTCATATTTGGTGCCGAGACTAATATTTCAGCCCGGGCTGAAGTTCATCATGTAATCGCAACAAAATTTCAGCCCGGGCTGAAATTCGCCATGTAATCGGGCCCTAACTCTCTGTGATCTTCCAGACAAATAGTTTCGCAACAGAGCAACGCCGTGTTCGGCCACTCCATACGCCTTCAACTTAGCTAGCAACAACTCGTGTGGTACACAATCAAAGGCCTTTGAAAGGTCTAAAGATATCACAGCAACCAGTTCTTTATTATCTAAGCCAGCCCTCCAATCTTCTGTTAGACACAGCAGTGTGCTCTCACAGCTATGATTCTTGCGATATGCAGAAATGAAGTCAGACAATATATCTTTGAAATATACCGATAATTGATCAGACAAGACTCTCTCGTAGATGTTATTTAAAATGGGTGGTACCGTCACCGGTCGATAATTCTTCTAGTTAAGTTCGTCTTCTTTTTTATATAACGGTGTTACTTGGCCCATTTTCCACCTGACCGGATAACAACACAAGATGATTGAGGAATTGATGATTTTTGACACTGGAAGCGCTATAACAGGAGCAGATAATTTGAGTAGCGTCGGATGTAGCATATCATGACCACAAGATTTGCGACTGTTTATAGAAGATAGTAAGAGATCCACCTGAGATGGATTCACAAGATCAAAGTTGAAAGTTTCCCTTTCCACCTTATTGTGCATTATTTCTCTGATACTTGGATGTTCAAGGAAATCTGTACCATATTCCATTTCCGTGATCTCATTTGCATCTTCCAGAATGTTTACAAAATAATCATTAAGCTCAGCAAGAATTGGTCAATCACAACGACGTAAACAACGCAACGAACCAATCAGAATTTGAAGCAAATACAATGTACGTACCCGGCGTCAAGCGCGGGAAAATGGATGTGGGCACGTGACGATTGGGGCAGTGGGTCAAATAGAGTCAGTTTTGATAATCATTCTTATTATATCTCTCGGTTAGTACGCACGCTGTGATTGATCAATCTTGAAAAATTGATTAATTGAAAATTTCCTTTCCCGCGCGCCCGATTAACCTCAGATATAATAAATATCTTACTAACCTCGTTTTCTCGGTCCGTACTGTAAGTTACGGATCCTTAAACGGACGGGAAAAAACTCGGTCCGTAACTTACAGTCCGGACCTCAAACTCGGTTAGTAAGAGGTATGTAGAGCGAAGTAAAGCGAAACCGATTCAACGCAAATTGTTTTCGGCAAAAATAAAAACTGCTTTAATGCAAGGTAATTACTGAACACCGTTCGGCTACACACGTTAAAACTTTGGCGCGAGTATTAAACTGCTGCTGTTAAAGTAGCACTTAACCTTAGTTACGATTATGATAGCAGTTGAGACAAGATAACGAGACCTTTTGAGCTCTAACTAATATATCTTGTTTGTCCCGCAGGCGATGGCTCTGAATCGAGGCCCAGTAAACCACCTCCTGGTGCGCGCATTCTCAAACGCCAGGCATCAACTGTCAAGTCGAACTTAGATCGGGTGTCCCGAGAGAAACAGCATCTACAAGATGAGGTGGAGTCTTTAAGGCGATACCTGCTTAAACGAAGAGATTCTGCCATGGACCTCACAAAAAAGCGCTCCCGAGGGAGCCTCAAAAGGGACTCCGCCTCAGAAGTAGAGAGTCACTTGGAAGGAATAAAAACCTTACAAGCCTTGCTGGGAAAATCCGACGAACAGCTCCGACAGTCGAACGAGATAATTTCCCGACTCGAGGCGGTTAATGATGAGACAGAAGAAAAACTTCGAGAATACGAACTGCTCAAAGATGACTTGCGACGTGCTGTTCAGATAGCAAATAATTTCGCGATGGAGGAACAACAGAAAGCAGAACAACTTGCACAACGGAACGAAGACTTACTCAAACAAATTGAAGTTATGAAAAAGGCGGGAGCTTTACTGGGTCAAAAGGACGTGAATGACGATTCAAAAGAAATGTTTGCCCCAAAACCCAAACCCAAACTGCAGCTAAAAGGAAGTAAAACTTATAATCGCAATATCAGCGAGGATGACTACGAAGACGATGAAAGTAACTTGACAACAGAAGGTGAATCAGATTTTTATTCTTCGCGTCATTCCAGCATCAATAGTGAATCAGATTTTGTAAGAAGCCCAGGGGATTACTCGCCACGTGACATGAATTCTAGTGTGGCATCACTGAATGGAGAGGAAGACATAAAGAACCAAGATACAGAGACTGAAGGCACCAGTCAGCACAGCTCTACAGTGGATACTTCAGACACTGACGACGATAAGGAATAAACGACTCACAGTGGCACTTCATTTGAACAGTTTCAAAAACTGAATAGTACAAAATACTCGACCACGAAGAATTAAGGGCAAAAATCGAGTCACAGTTGCTTGAAGAACGTATTAGCTAATACCAAATTAGTTTTGGCGTTACATTTTGACCATATGCTCTCAAATTTTACCGGAACTTGCTCGAAAGAATTTACCAGGCTTCGTCTCTGTAGTGAAAAGGTAGCTGGGTAATTTTGAAAGTGGAAAGAATTCACTTACACAACGTTAATATTGATTGCAATTAAAAGCCGAAATTAGAGGAAACTGGCCATGGTTAATCGATAAACTTGGGTATGCCGATTTGACACCAATTCAGAGTTGGCGTAACGTTATTGTAAGCAACTGGCCACATAAAAAAACAAAACACAGTGGGAGATTCCGGTGTGGATTTCGCTTGTTGGGTAACAATGAATTTGTAGGCAAGATAGTCTACTTCTCTTAAAGATTTATGTCTGGAATTTAACCTGACATAATCAGTTTTAATAGCCTGGGTTCGATCTCCTGTTTTCTCTTCCAGTTGAATACATAGCAGTTCATGGCCTTGTGCTAACTGGCTGGTAAATTAGCTTTGGCACTCGGTAACTGCACACGAGGACTCCGTATCAAATTCTTTTGCTATTCACGTTACTACAGATCATTCAAAACTAACGATAATGCTTAAATGATTCCCCCAAATAAAAAAAATTGACATTAAAGATACGTCTCATACGAGTCTTGGGTAAGTTTGGTTATTTGCGGGGTAGAGAAGAAATGAAAGGGTGGACTACTTGCAGTTCTATTCTGGAGATTGGAACAAGGAGAACAGAGGGAAGCGCCTTACGCAGACCTTCTCAGGGGTTCGTCATGCGTTCTTGACCCCTCGTGGAGGACGAACACGAGACGAAACCCAAAGAAAATCTACGCGGGAGGTTATCCCAAACCCTGCTTCGGCTCGTTCGTTACGCGTTTCAGAATTTTCACGCGCCGCGCCGCTCCGCTCGACTTTTCAGAAAACTAAGTCGAGAAGAGAAGCTTCCTGGGTCCCAGTTGAACAGACCATATGCGCGTACGGTGACTGAAAGATATCCAGCTATCTAAATTTCTTAAAACGTTAGGCCTTCCCTTCGTGGTGAAATAACGAATAACAAAAGTACACCCCCGTACTTTAAGATGGAAGTCACGTTAGTTAATAAAATGGGACCTCTTCTCTGCCAAAGTTCTAAAATCAACTGCAATCAGTAAATGCTCAAGGTACTATAGTTTTTTTGACATACTAGCGTCAAACTGACGGCAACAGTAAGGTCAAAGTTACGTTTATTGAATGTAATCCATCTGCATTAACGAATAGTATAACTCATTCAACTATTTGCTATACAATAAGACCCAGTGATGTCCGTTATTGCGACATTACTTAATGAGAAGCATATAAAATGTGTGTTTTGAATAACAAGATGAATGGACGACGATAAATGGTGCGAAAGAAATAAGAATTATTCGTTAAGCCGTAAAGCGCGATTTTGTTATGGCTATTAAAAGACTGAATAAAAATTACTAATAATCTTTCGACAGACCTTGGTTCAGTCATTAATCGATAAGATAGCTCGTTTGATTATGTGGAACCGGGTTCCTTCACAAGCAGTAAAAACCATTAACCCTATCTTTGATTTCAGAAGCCTAAATGTTCGAGTTTGATACTTAAATACCAGGCCCATGTAGCAAGGCTAACGTATAACTGGGGCGGAGCAAGTTGACCAAGCAAAGCTACCCCCATCCCACCCACCCCGTCGTAGACGTAATTGATAAGGGAGTTTAAGGTGACATGACTACGACGCAAGGGTTATTTAGGGAAATCATTTTTTAACTTCCATAAATTTAAGTGGGGGCGGAGGGGGTCTCAAGTCCCCCTGCCACGGGCCCGACCACACACAATAGTTTCAAATACTTTTCTCCTTGTACATTAATGATTATAAAATGTTAGCATTTCCTCTTTATTCCCTTGACGCCAGTGTCGCAATTCACCGCTGAGAAAATATGGCACGTGACAGAAGGCGGCACGCGACACATCTCCTTAAAAGGGGTACTTTATTCGAAGCTGGTTGAGGTAGGAGCTCAAACCTGGGTTAGTCACAAGCTCCTTCCATGAAGAAAACTTACTCAGAATTCTACTGAACATTCTCACCATTAGTGCATGTTATGTACTTATTGGCTGAGTGGGAAGGCCGGAAGGGAAAATATTTGGCTCGAGGTGATGGCGTACGGACCGAGCAAGGTCCGTGCGCCATGACCGAGAGCCAAATCTCTTCCCGTCCGACCCGACCTAACTCAGCCAATAAGTATTTTATCATAAGGCCTCCTTAGACTCTTCATGAGCGCGTTAAAGATGAAGTTTTTATAAAAAAGCGACTAATTCGCACATAAAATTGACCTAATATGTTGTTTGTATTTGCTTTCTGCTTGTAAAATAAACTTACACGGTTAGACGCGACGAAATCCTCTAAAATCGTATCTCGTGGGGCCGTACGTGTTCCAAGCAGGGCCGTACGGCTTTTTCCGGCCCTGCTCGCGCTAATGCGTACGGCCCTCATACGGGGATTTTCTCAATATTTTTTTAATGAAAGCGCGCGCGGGCCCGTACGGGTCATATGATAATAAGAGGTTTTTTCCCCATTACTTCGACGTTTCATTTGATATTAGGAGTACAGTTACTGGAAGTAAAGTTCTACAGTGAAGATTTAATTTCTTTAAAGCTTGTAAACCTCGAAAGCCTGAAGGGTAGCATATCATACAACACCTTCTCACCCAGTGCCATCTGGGACAGGATCTTTCCGATAACAGGTGCCATTTTAAAACCATGACCTGAGAGCAAATTCAAACAAGAAAAAGGAATAAAAGTCGAGGAAAATGTGACGTTCTGTTGAAGTACAGAGTCTGAAATGAAATCAGGACTTTTCCAACACCAATCGGATGGCCCGCTCTCCCTTGATCATTATACAATGGACAGTGTGCACCTCTCGCGTTGATTGGTGTAGATATGTGCGAATGAGGTCATGAGTCGAAGAAAGTAGAAAACACAATGTCACACAAATAGATTCCATTTGTCAGTGCAAGTGTACTCTGAAAACACACAGAGGACATCAAAATGTGGTAAAGACCCTGGCATACGAGGCACATTGTTGTGGACACATTGTTGCTCATTATGTTTTTTGGGCGCGCAAACGCGCAAGACACAAAATGAATGTTGTGTGTCCATGCTGAGCAAACGGGGAAACATTTGTTGCGCGCGCGGGCAATCGGGGAAACATTTGTGTCGACAACAATGTGTCAGCAACAATGTGTCCTCGTTTGCCAGGGCCCTAAGAACGCTAACCACGCTACTCTCTTGTGGCTCGTAGTGATGTCATCCGTGTGTTTTCCGAGTACACACGCACTGATAAATGGAATCTACTTGTTAAATCTTGTTCACAATATTCGCCATGTAGCATACCATTTACTTACCTGAGAACCCAGCACCGATTATGATGTTGTTGAATTCAGGGTGTCTATCCAACACAAACAACTGATCAGGAGTTACCTAAAGCCATGACAACATTTCATTTGTTAGAGTCATGGAACAGCCTGGCTTTATGATACACGTGGAAACAAATTTAAAATACTGGCATCAGTGCACACAAGAATTAACATTTTCATAGAAAAAACTATGAAATCACGGAGAGTCAACAATTTTTTTCCTACCACTTTCAAACTGCAATATCTTTCCGGTGTTGCTATTGATAACTTACAGAATACAAACAGGTTTCTATAATGCTTGGTTGTGCTTTCACACCAGGAAAGTAAGCTTTAATGAGCTCAGCAACTTTGTCGATGTAAACCTGACCCTGTTGCTTGGAAGGAACATCCCTGAAATCAGGGTGATTTATCTCTGCGCCCTTATGAGGACAAATCTGGAGATAAAAAGAATTGGACTCATTACCCGTATTTACATTTTGGGTGACTCAGATGTCAACGGAGTCACACTTGGACATGTTTGAATAAAAAAAAAAAACCGGAAAGACTACTGACTAAATATGTCTTCCGATCACTTTTTGTCCCCTCTCTACAATTCCAACTAAAATCGCAGAGGACATGGGTCTGACTACTGCACAAGCCTGAATGTTTTTCAGGCTTTATTTTCACTACTGCTCAACAGTGGTGTTCAAGACTGCGATGATAACTCACATCCTCATTTTAAAATAGTCTAAAATACTGCTGAGTAGATAAGTATTACAAACAATAAATTCTGACAGTTTATATAAGTTCTGTGCAAAATCTACCCAAAAAATACTACACACAGCTCTTTCAAAAATGTCAATAATTCAGAGTCAATAACAAATCTAAAACACCATACTTGATCGCATTTTTAAAGTCTGAATAGAGTTTGAAATTTACATGTCAGTCTTGAACATCATGAGCTAGATTTCAGACTTCCTATGGGAATACCCTTCATTTATTGTCAAATGTTGCAGTGTTTAACGTTTTCAGAGTAATCATCAAGAGTTCATTCAAATGCTAGACATTACAAAGAGGAATTCAAATGTTCATTCTCTGAAATACTGGTCACGAGTGATGCAGACTGACTGTGACATGATGTTATTGAAAAACCTAAACATAACAATTTGCCCTAAGAAAATCTTATTTTCTCCAAATTGGTTGTCATTTTTCACAATAACTGTAAGTACACATTTTCTGACATGTATTAACCTATGTCTTTGGTGAACTGGCTTATTACATTTAGTAGAAAGGAAGGGAAAGGAAAAGGACCAATGAACAAAAGAATCATTTATTATAGGACTCAAGAAATAATAAATTATTACGTTTTCATGGAACACCAATAATTCTGTTAAGAATTAAAACAAACAAACAAAACAAAACAAAAAACAAATGTCACTTCCAATTTCATTGGCTTTTGGAATGACCAGAACCATGGAAATTGAGGTGACAAAATGTTGCTGGCAAGAATATAATGCACCTATCAATGTTAACCTGCAGTGGGGGAAAGGCCAGGCATAGGTGACGTAAGAAGTCTGCCCGTGGCAGGGGCTTTTGGTCATTGCGACCTGGTCTGTGGGTCGGGACATTTACCGTTAGTGGGAAATTTGTACTCTTTTGAACAATGACAACATCCCTGGGGTTGGGCATTTGAACGGAAAAAATGAAGAAAGGTCAAATCCCCCACCTATGCCCCCCCCCCCTCCCCCTTAGGCTTAACATTGATAGGTGCATGATGTAAACCCTCAAGATTATACTTTGATAAGTGACCAAATGTTCCAACATATATAAGCAATAATTGATGTTACCTTAATGAGTCCAGGATATTCATTTATAGGGAATCCATATATATGCATGTCATTATTTCCAAGGGGTGTGCGAAATATAAATCCAGGAAATTTGTCAGCAGAGTAAAGCTGAGGTTCGTCTGCAGGCCAGTAGCAAACATCCAGTCTTTCAACCTGTAAATGATACAATGAAACTTTGAATTTGAAGGGGATGGGGTTTCTAATATATAAATATCATGGCAACTTCTGTGGACTGGTACCACTACTAGCACTAAACGAAAGTGACCAGCATGACTTTGAAAGCAGGAAATGAAAATCCTCTCTCTGCATTCATAATAAACCCTGCCATCTAATCACAAAATAGATCACATTATTTTTTTAACATATGATTGTTACAACACCTTTTTTTCAACACCTGTAAATTAAGAACAGAGAACTACAAACACTTACCGTGATTGGTATTTGAACACCGAGAGGTTTGAGAATGCTGTTTACCCATGGACCTATAGCAGAGAAGACAATAACATTTTAGGAATGAAAGTTTAGAGCATTAAACAGAAGGCAAAGTCAACCTTGGTCCTGAGCTCTCTCTTCTTCCCATCCCCAAGGAAAAGGGGAGTTCCTGGGAAAGAGGTTGAAAGTAATACTAGCAAAAATCAAAGGTTATGAAGTGTGGGCAAGGACAATGCCAGGTGTTGTTGGTTAAATAAAAGTCATATTTCTCCAAGGTATAGTCAGTGGTGGGGGATGCTATGTACTTCGTCTCGGGGATTATTCCACAATATTCACCTCGCCATCTGCGAATAATTGTTAAATAGTATTTTGCTTAATGAAGCCTCCAAGAATACTGTTTTTGGACATTAAACCCCAGATCATTTAAAAATTCAGCTTTATTTCTTGAACAAAAGTTAAGAACCTAATTAAGAACCTAGTTAGCCTAATTTTACACTAAATACCATTTATATAAGAACCTGTTTAGGCTAACTTAGAAAAACCTAGGTTCTTATATGCGGGTTTTTACTGTATGGCATGACGCAGATGTGCTTATTCTGCATTTATTCAATCACTCCAGGGATACCATTAAGGGTCTGTGGGACACAGGTGTCCTAGATGTTTTCAATAAAATTACAACCCTTGCTACTTTGATACAAAAACTGTACATGATATGTCACAATAGCTGGAATTCCCAGCTAAGTACTGTTCATTCCTATTTAATTGTCATTGATTAACATATACACTTACAGTAAGTATATATTTCTTCATTGTAATCAATATTAAGTTTCTTATTATTTACTTATTATCTCCTAAGTTTCTATCAGTAATACCATGCTTTGAAATACTGGAATACTGGAATAAAATTGTTGTATTTCAACAATTTGTGGCAGCCCTGCACTAGTTTAATATTGTCCTGAAAGACAGATGAGCTTACCTGCAGTAATAATAACACTTTTGGCTTTGTAACAGTTTTTGGTTGTTTTGATGTAGATAATAGGACCTGGCCGAATATCCAACACCCTCTCACTGTCATGTAACGTCCCTCCAAACTCCACAAATTGCTCCTTTTCAATCAAATAAAATAATGCAAAAAAGTGTATGTGATCAAAAACTTCAATCTACTCTGCCATTCATGACTCCCCATGAAAAAGGCTTAGTGTATGTGATCAATGCTGAGAAAAATATTATTCAAGTCAAACCACAGCTCATCTATACTCCAATTTATGGAAACCAGGCTAACTTGAGAGTTAAGGTCGGCACACATGCAAACCAGTTTGAATTTGTGGAATACGTCCCTGTGACTTGTCCCTCAAACCTCTCATGTGAACTGTTCACAGATCAGCATAATATTCATGTATCCATAAAGGAATTCCCTGAATTGCATTGCACTTCCTTACTATATATATGTTGTGGTTCAAATTTAGGTATATTTGGTTTAAAAATTTTCAACTAATTTTTGTTTTCCTTTGTCTCAGATTATGGTTAAACTGGTTTGAAATTTTTTAAACCAAAGAAAAATTTGAACCACAACATATACATGCATTATTACTCTCTGCTTCAACGTATTGAGCACTGTTCCACGAGAAAATCGACTTACAGACTCCCTATATATATATATAAATGTAGTTGATGTTCACCGCTGAATCCCGGATAGTGCTCTACAATAAAGGAGCTGTGATAGTAATAGTAGATGGACTACTCAATATGAGTACATACGGAGTTTAACAAATTTGTATTAAACTCCGTATGTACTCATATTGAGTAGTCCATCTACTATTACTATATATATATATATATATTTACATTCTTAAGTATGATTGATTTACATTAAACAGCCACTCATAAGCGCGCACGTGCATCTTCAAATTTTCAAATTAGCATCTGTTGGCAGTGTTGCGCGATCATGTTCCGATGTAAACTTAACAATAGCCCAGTGTGTATGGGGATTAACTGATGAGTGGATTAACTCTGTTGGTCTACGAAACAAATTTGTATTAAACTCTGTATGTACTCATATTGAGTAGTCCATCTACTATTACTATATATATATATATATATATATATATAAGGTGTATAAATAAGGTGATGCCATGCCTCGTTGTAATATTAAATAACTTGTGAAGACTTCTTAAGGCAAATTGATTTTGATCGAACATCAAACGTTTCGCCAGTTAGGACTTCATCAGTGACTGATAAGTTATTTTACAAGACAGAATATATAAAAAGTAAAGAACAATGGTCCTAGATAAGGTTCATTAAGTCTACTATTGTATGGTCAGGACACGCCCAATACAACCATTGATGATGGTTTCAGTGTTTTTCTTTCTGATTTTGAGTGCTTCAGTGATATAAACTAAATGACAGTGTGTACATTCAATTATGTACATGCAGTTCTTAGATAAGCATTTGTTTGTCTTCTTAGCAGATGTGCAGGTCTCACAAGTCTCAGGACACTTCTGTTGTTCCTTTGGTGGTCTAAAGATACTTGAGAGCGGGTGACCAGTCATATAATGAACTTTGATATTTTGGATACCTGATCGCTTGATTACTGCTTGCGTTTGTTGTTTTAGGCCCTTGTTGATAAATGGGACTTTTATATACACTGGGTCTTGTTCTAGTTCTTGTTCTGTGGGTTGAATATTGCATGTCCGTAGTGTGCGTTTGATAGTAGAGGTCACGAATCGTTTAGGATATCCATTCCTCTTATGCAGTAGATGAGATCCTTTCTTTGAGATGGTTTCAGCATACTGTTGAATCATATTGCTGAATCTACAGGGATAACTTGTTCATCTCAGCAGCAAACACAGTCCCTCCAAACCAAGGCAAATGCTTCTCTGTCTGCATTGGAACACTGCAGTAATCTGTAAGGCATCTGCAAGGTCAGAGGAAGGTCTTCCTTTTCAACTTAAAGTTCTGCCTTGCAGTCAGCTGAATTCATGTTTTCTGGACTGAAAACATTGTACAACTGATAGCCGAAATCTGGATTTTTTGAGTGATAACAGTTGTATAATGAAACAAATTCTTCATCAGAAATGTCGTGGTCTGCATAGCTAAGCAAAAGTATCTCTCAACAAGTCTTAAATTTGTTCATTTTCACAGACAAAGATTTCAAAGAACTTGGAGAGTTGCTAAAGGTTTATATTTTGGCAGGAACAACACCTTCCTCACCAAAGTCTATTTGTTTTCGTCTGCCAACATCACTGCCAAAACCTCTTGGTGCTAAAGGTCTGTATTGAAACTTTAATGGTAAACCACAGGTGCAAAAATCACCACCAGTTTGAGAGCTTAAACTCGAACAGTGATGTATGTGCACTTGACAAAATAAAAGCTATATCTCACTGTTTCTGTCCCAGTTTTTCTAAATGATACAGTTTCAGACCACTTTCAGCCATCTTAAAACTGTGCTAGGAATTTTATCAATGCCTCAAAGCATGGAAATGGACTTGCGGACCCTCTCTTCTTATTTCATTTCTTTGATGTTCCTTTCCCCTTGCAAAGTTTCAAATAAAATCAAATGTAAACTATATTTCTGGGGAATGACCATAAGAACTCTGTTTCAAGATGGTAGCTGATGTAGAGGAAGGTGTTGATGCTTGGAGATCTTGATCAACTATTCGCCCCTTTTTGTTTCTGTATTGGTTATGTCCAGATCTGTATTAACAAAACACTATTTTCTGTTTATATCTGGACTGAATCAGAAAAATTCAAGCACTGAATAATTTAGTAGCCAGAACATTCTGCAGTTTGTATAATGTGCTGATATATTCCAAAACCACATTGTTACTTAATTTTGGTTTCACTTTGGAAAAGCCACAAAGTGAAAGAAATATACCTTTTGCCCCAAGTTTTTGTTAGGTTCCTGTGCAGTTAATCACAAGGGTCTAGTCCCCTGATATGCAGCTCCAGAGAAAATCTATACAGCTGTACCTCCCTTACAGGAGGTCAATGGAAATTCCAAGGGGGAGGAGGTGTTGCAAAAAGCAAAAGTTTTTCAAAACAATAATTTTTATGGAACTTAATTGGAATTAGACATGGTTTGATGCTACTCTGGTTTGAAAATTGATGAATGTAACTTGGGTCATGAATTGTAACGTTTTAAGTTACATTCATCAATTTTCAAACCAGAGTAGCATCAAACCATGTCTGATTGTCCACCTGGTTGCAGTGTGAACTTGAACATACCTTAATTGGAATTTTCAGAGAAGTAGGGAGTGCAAAACAAAAAACATTCTATGAGGGGGAGGGGGAGGGGAGGGGAGGGTATGGATTTTTCTGGAACAACACAATATTTATCAAAATGAAAGAACTTTCAAGTGCGTGGCTGCAAAATGTTGGTTTCAATAGGAAAACATTCAGGTCAACTGTCCAAGATCACAAGAGTTGTTGTTTTTAGTTGCCTGAGAAATTTAGAGCAAAGTATTTCAGTCTAACTACAAAACATGTGACCATGTTGTTAAAGCACTACCAAAAATTAGTCATAGAAACTTGTAGCAAGCTAGGGCTCTCCATGTAAGACCAGTGGGGATTGCTCAAAATCAAATTTCCATAACATCCACTGATTGAGTGATTGATTGTTGATTACCGGTATTATGGCAAAATCAGCAATGACCTCAAACAATCACAAAGCTTTCTTTACCAGCAAATGACTGCTTACTGTCTACAGTCACCATAAATTGTTAACAAAAGTAAATAAGTCTGGTCATATATGTTTGAAAATGATTGAATGACAGCCTCTGGCCGTGTGTTTATAGAGATATAATTCTTATTAATTTTATACCATTCAAAATTTTAAGAATATACAATACTTTCTCAGTTTTAGCAGCAACAGAAGGGTCATGTCCAAGCAAAAACATGTTTGATCAGACAATATGACCGGTGCCTACCGGTTCCTTATTTCAAGCCCTGCTTTCTTTCCCCTCAAAGAGGGTTCAATAAACAGAGTTTGATCCTAATTAAATCTGTCCATCTACTCTGCCATAAGGTATCCTACTGCATTTGAAGCCAGTGGACATTGTGCAAAGTATCATGAAAATAATATGTGCATCACTTCTAGTGTAGTACAAGCATTCGTACCTGCAAGCTTTTAAGAGCAAGATCTGCATTTACAAATCCACTTGTGGGCTCAAGACAACCAAACTCCTGGGAAGATACATTTAACCCTGGAAACCGCTTATTTATTTCATCTGCAGTGAGCTGCACACACTCTTGACCAACATTCCGCACATTGGTAATAATGCGTGACATTGCAGCATAAGGTGGTTGGTCTATTGTTAACAGTCCCACTTGTCTGAAATAAATTGATAAATAGAATTCTTGCATGTCTTTCATTTCTAGTATTGTAAAAAGTAGCAGATAAGCTTCACCTCAAAACCCAACAAATTTGACCTGTGCACCATAAAAAATAAAAACCTTCTAAATACAGTGCATCCCAAATATAAATCCCCCAAACCTTGGTATTGTTTGAAGATACTACTTCCCTTTTTTCCTCTAGACCCTCCACCTCTAACTGAAAGGAACTTCCAATCCAAAGTTATAGCTTCCCAGATGCATAGGTATGCTCTTAATGCAACAATTATTATTTAAAATACACCTCAATCGTAGTTACATATGTAGCTTGATCACTGATGTACAGATGTATAAAATACATGTACAGTGCTTTGACTATGAAGGATAGTTGGGCCTCTGTGAATTTGACCTCTTCAACTTGAAGAGCAGTTTTGAGCACAGCTTATCTGCAAGTACTTATGGTCATTAGACTGTATATTGGAGAGGACCTCACTGAAGATGAGGCCAGTTTGATTTACCTTTTCATCAAAGTTGCACCCTAGGAGTATTTTGCTGACCAGTTAAGTCTCAGTGTATACTAAAACTACATTAACCAGAAAGAAGAGATTTAACCTCTATTGTACCATTGTTTGGTTGAAGGGAAGGTGATTCAAAGTTTTAGAGGTCACATGCCTCACATCATTGATAGGTGCAAAATAAACAGATCAAAGATATATTTTGAAAAATTATTGAATGTTGCTAACAGCAAGATGAGTGTTTTTAAAATCAGATTGAAGCAAACATGCAGCTGAAGAATTATCTATTGTATTATGGCCTGAATCAGTACCAACACAAATTTTCACTCAAGCAAAAGAACAGCAAAAAATTTAAAGACTGATGAATGTAAATAACTAAATACTGTACAATAAATACTGTACAATAAACCTGAACAAGGTTCTCCCAGATTTTTTCTCCACCTCATCCCACATTTGAAAAGCTTCTGGCATTAATGCTGTATGAAATGCTTCTGGATAACCATAACGCACCAGCCTACTGTGACCATGTGAGCTGCCACGGCAATGCGGAAGAGGAAACTGAGTAACAGAACAAAACTGAATGAAGTTGGGGTGTAAAATCTTTAGTTGGTCAATAAACTATCAATTCCCCAAACCTTTTTAAAATGCAGTAGGTTGGTTAGCTTGAGCCTTATCCCCAAACAACTTTTGAAATTCCAGTTAAGCTTTATATTTAACAAAATAACAATTATTGTTATGAAGGTGTCACAACTAATTTGTGGTTATTCCATCATGTTCAGCTTGTATAAATTGAGCAAACCATATAGCAAGTAAAGTGGTGGAAGCAACATCACGCATCACTGTTAATTCCACAAAAGCTTGAATCTCAGGTCATTTAATGTTGTTGTTTAGCAGAAGACGGCATTGAAACCTAGCAGATTCACTAAAGCACGTGCAAAGCCACTGTTTTTGCTCCTTAAACTGACATATTTTGCAGTTCTCATTAATGCTACTGCTATTGCCGCAGTCACTGCTCAAACTCCCTTTTGTCGTTATTGGCACAAAGTTTTAAATCACATATTCACAATAAACATGAATGTGCCCTTTAACACTTGGTGTATAATAATTATTAGGTCTTATGATGTAATTATAATGATATTAGAAAATTAATTGGAATGTGGTTCAAACCAAACAAATAGGCCATTTCCGAGATCGCTTGAGCCTCTATTTCAAAGCGAGTCTAAGTGCGAAGTCTTTGTAATGAAAATGAGTTTTCACTCATATGGAACGCTGAACTTATTACCATCACAAAACTTTGTGACATTTTGGGACATTGCTTCATGCATATACATTGATGGATAAATCAATATGCCTTGATGATGATAATGATGATAGTGGAAAAAATAATTGCTATAACAAGAGGATAAGAGAGAGGCCACATGATATTCCAGCCCATTCAAACAGTTTTTCATTTTTCATGCAAACTGATAAATGGAAAAACAGAACAAACACTGAATAAACCTATCAGTGAGCATGCAAATTTGGTGGCTTACTATGTCACACTGTTCAGGGAAAAAATCCCTGAGTGTCAGGAAAAGCAATAATAACTTACCGGTGAGTTTAGGCCACACAACAGCGATCTGGGGCCAGTTCCTGAAAGGTGTAATAACTCGATCTATTCCAGGGATAAATGTGCCTTATTCCACGGATAAATAACTAAGTAAGGCACATTTATCCCTGGAATAGAGTTATTACACCTTTCAGGAACCGGGCCCTGGTATCTAACTCTATTACCAAAAGCTTAGACTCTACCAGAAAAAGGCCTGAAATCTGGGGTTTACAGTTGACAAACTTGCAATTGTGCATAATACATAATACCCTGGGAGAGATACTGAAGGATATCAGCTATGTGACGGTGCAAAGGCTTTTTCTCGGGTTTGAAACTGGAATTTTTTCGGCAAGATTTCCGCACAGCCCCCTACATTAATTATGCATTCCGTCTTTGTTCCATGAAAACAATAGCGATAACAATAGAATACCTCAGAGACTAGTTTTCTTCAAAAATCTTGAAATTTTTTTTGTTAAATCATTTTTTACTTGCACGTTTAAGCTAAGGCGGAACTAGAGAAGCAGGGAGAACACCCAGCTGACCAGCAAAAGCTATAAAAAGCGTACAGTACTCTGCCACAAAAGTTATCATCTGTTAATTTCAGTAATTAAAATAACTTCATGACTAGGGATATACCTGTTCCAGCAGAAGTGCGTTTTTGCCTCTGGAAGCAAGGTACCTAGCAGTGGAACTTCCTTCTACTCCAGCTCCTACAACACACACATCAAATACTTCCCCACCGGTCGCCATCTTGGGGCATATCGTCTCCCCAAAAAGTCTCCCTTATTTACCTTACATAACTGGGGAGTACTGGAAACGAATTAGACCGCTCGCGCGCGACAGGCGTCCGTATCTCGCGCTTCGCGCTCTGATATCGATAGACGCTTGTGCAGGTTGTTACAATCATCAGTTTTCCTCATTCGAAAAAAAATAATAAAGACATACAGTGCCAACCAGTCTCCACACACTCCGCTTTAAAAAATCTTTTAAGTGAACCAACAAAACTACGTCAGTTTTTTGTCGTCTGTACCCTTATAGACCATATAATGAGGTCATTATTTTATTTAATAACTATTATGTTAGATTCTTTTATTGGAAATTTTTAATCTGATGTTTAAACAGTATATACGCTTTTGTATACCTCATTAATTGAAACTGATGTGATCCAGTCATTCTGCTTTATCAGGCAATAAAATAGACGTAGACGTCATAAACTGTTCAAAACGAGTCGCAACCAAGTGACCACGTTTACAATGTGGCATTCAAACAAATCAAAATTTCAAAGACTTCGTTTTTCCAACCACTTTTAAGTTTAATTGATTTTTGTTTGAATAACATTAAGTTTTAAGGGACGCCTCGCGTCCACGGGGGCGAGGATAAAAACTTGTTGCTGTTGGCACAGAAGACCCAAGCTCAAGATAGGAATATACGCGACGAACGGCACCTTTGCGTAGCTGCAAGTAGTGGTGTCACAATAAAGTCGACATAAAATAAATAAATAAATAAATCCACAGAAAATATCTCGGAAAGATTTCAGCACGGCATCAACATCAATTACACATGCATCACCGTCATACTAACCCTGTTCCAAAAACGAAAAGAGTAAGTCACAAATGCATGTATGGGACTGTGCGCAATATCCCTACTGGCCCGTCGTGAGACAGGTTAGTTTTATCCTACTGACGAAGTTATTTTTTTCTACGAGTGGAAGATTTCCAAAGAATTATCGTGACCTCGCTCATATAGGGAATAACCAATAAGAGAGAGCAGGATTCCGTACCACATGACCCAAATGGACCAATGAAAAGACGATCCATCTCATTAGGGTTTTTTACAAAATTTTGGCGGGAAACGGAGTGAGTCGGACCAATGAAAAGACGGGAAAACATTTTGGTAGGAAACATGGTTGACCCAAATGGGCCAATGAAAAGACGAACCATCTCATTAGGGATTTTTGGAAAATTTTAGCGGAAAACAAAGTGGAGCGAAACCAATGAGAATGCGACCCATCTCATTAGAAATTTTTTATGTCGCGGGAAACCTGGTGATCCCCAATGAGATGTAGTTGGTAGACTTGAAAGGAGACAGAGTTGGAGAACAGCCAAAGAGTTTTTTGTGGACAAAACCTATTGTACAAGAGGGAACGTAGTGGGGCGTGCCCAAGTGGTCTCTCCGTTCCTGGCAACATAAGTCACGGCGTGGCCTGACGGTGATCCTGCACCTGTTGGGTTCGGCGGGCGTCCGCACGACGATGCCAGCTGGCACGATTGGCGGCACGTATCTCCTCCATGTCCAAGGAATGGCGACGATGATACCATCGTGCTCGTTCAGCAGCACGGCGACGGTCGGCTTGCTCGGTGCATTGTCGGGCGGTGTCATCCTTGACACGCTGGAGCCGTTGCGGGGTCCTGTCGTGTCATGCCAGGGTCTCTGGGTGAGTGGCGAGATGACCGTAGGCGTACGAAGTGGCGGTGGCGGGATCGACGACGCGCTTGTCGGAGACCAGTTGGTACCGTTTGGTCCTGGACACCGTCATCAAACGGTGAAAGGCGTCGTGCTGGATACAGCAAGTATCGTTGATGGGAATCTGACGCGGTTCGTCCTGGGGATCGTGCAACTCAAGCAAGACGTTGTCTTTCAGGATGTCGTAATTGAGTTGCCCGCTTCCATGGATGTTCATGGTGAATCCCCGCACCTTTCAGATTTTCTTGCCTTGACGAGTCTTGTACCCGTAATTTTTGGGTCGGCCGGACACGAATTCCACGATGTGGTCGTCGGGGTCTCCCAACTCATCGGTCATCTCGCCGAGGAAGTTACCGAGGGGAATTCGAGGACGACCGAAAACAACAAACTCAACCAACATATGACCACGAGTCCGGGGATCGAACCCGGGCCACATTGGTGGAAGGCGAGCGCTCTCACCACTGCGCAATCCCTGCTCCCCACCCTGCTTTGGGTGGCCTCGTAGTCTGCGTACACCAGCAGGGGCTTTTTGTGGCGCGGATCGTCGTCACTGCCGCTGCACTCGGCGTCGGAGTAACTTTCAAAGATCCGCAACGTTCGTAATCCGGCTTGGGCACCAGTGGTCGCCCCGTGTCGCTTCTTTTTCTCCACCACTTTCTGCATGTAGCACTGGTGAGTGCGCAAGTCGACGTTCTTGTGGCAGGTGGGGCAGGCCGCGTGTCCGCAACCATGGGTGCGCTGCTGGTCGCCTTTGATCTCCTTGCAACACTGAGGGCAACGGGCAAACTGGTCACAGATGCGGTTGCGCAAGACTCAAATACTAGAGACCTAATAAAACTCAGCTGTAAACATCATTTAGATAAAAACGTTAATTTAAATGTTTTTACTTGCAATTTTCATTGTACTTATCACATGGCAATCTCACCCTTAATTGTTAATTCAAGATTATGAGATTTTTTATCAATGTTTTGAGTTAAAGTTTTTTCTCCTGCTGTCACATCAGTTGACTCAGTAATCTAAGAGGAATCAGAGGACGCGAATTTCATCCTTAAGCAAACACCTCTTGGCATTATGTCTTCAGATGGTTCGTCTTTTCATTGGCCCATTTGGATCAACCAGGTTTCCCGCCAAAACGTTTTCCCGTCTTTTCATTGGTCCAACTCACTCCGTTTCCCCCCAAAATTTTGTAAAAAACCCTAATGAGATGGATCGTCTTTTCATTGGTCCATTTCGGTGAAGTGGTACGAAATCCTGCTCTCTCATGGGTTACTTCCTATATGAGTGAGGTTACAATTAAGTCTGATCCTAACAACTATAGATCTATATCTATTCTACGAGATGTCAGAAAAACAATCGAAAATATTATTTTCAAACAACTATATGAATGCTTACAGTAACTCACAATAATTTGCTGGCAGGTTCTCAGCATGGTTTCAGACCGATGCATTCTACTTTGACTGCCTTGCTTCAAGCTACTGGTACTTAAATATCGATGATGGCCCAGTTAACAGTGTACTCTTCTTAGATCTTAAGAAGGCCTTTGATATGGTTGACGACAGCATATTGTTGAAAAAACTGCGACTTTATGTCCTCGACCCGAATGCAGTTTAGTGGTTCAAATCATACTTATCAAATCGCTTTCAGGGTGCATATGTTCATGGACTCTATCAGACTATCTTTCTATTAGTTGTGGGGTCCCACAAGGTTCTGTGCTTGGACCCTTGTTGCTTCTTATTTATATAAATGACCTACAAGACTGTGAACTGTCATCATCTGTACTCATGTTTGCTGCTGACACCTCGCTTACCATTTCCGCTACGACCCCACAACTCTTGAAGAAAAATTAAACAAAGACTTGGATGAGGTTCAAAAGTGGCTGAAATCCAATTAACTCAAATTAAATGTCTAAAAGACAAAATATCTGATTATTGGTCGTGTACTTAACAAAATAATTACCTACTCGTCCAATAAAAAACTATTAATTATAACTAAAACACATTTCTAAAACCATTCCTAAAGATTACAATTCTCAAAATCAGCCAACCAAGTAAGAAACTAATACAAACCGGCGAACATTAAAATTTAAAATTTTACTTCAGTCTCTATTTAAAAATACGTCAGGTAATCAGTTAATCTGTTCCTAACCGTTAAACCCGGTAAACCGGTGAAGGTAAAAGCTCCTGAAGTGATCATTTCTCCTGAGGTCGATCCTACCTACATTTTTGACATGATGGTTAACAAAGTTCCATAGCACTGAACCTCGATATGCTAGTGAATCTTTTGACAATCTAGTATTGAATCTAGGTGAGGTGATTGCTTCTTGATCTCCCAGTCTTAGTGAATAGCTACATTCCAGTCTTTTGAATATGCTATTAATTAGACACTCAGGTAGTAAGACTTTACTTGCTCTGTGATATAGTTTAAATATTTGAAATTTGTAATCTAAACTGATCGTATCCCATACCGCAACGTTGAGAGCTTCACTAGATAATAACAATAATAATAATAATAATAATAATAATAATAATTTACATTTCTACAGCGCTAAAATTA
>OX419345.1:10803500-10858500 GCA_948470475.1 Galaxea fascicularis
ATAAGCAAGCACTCACCAGAACTTTTTATTCTTGAAGGTAAAATAATACATGTAACATCCAAACTCTGTTTTGCCCTCATAGAATTTCTCCCGCTCCTTAGCAGTCCTGTAATCAATGAGCTCACCAGCATATTCACATACAAACTGTCCTCTTGTAAAATTTTGTGTGCTAAATACACCCCTTCCTTTGCCTTCTACTTGTTTTACCTGGAAAAGATAACGTTTTCAACTCAAACGTGGAAGGTAGCTTACACTGTGTGATAAGCTATCAGTACAACCACTGCACTTTCTCCGGCAAGTTCTAAGAAGGCGGGATGGCCGAGCGGTTTAGGGCGCTGGATTTCAATGCGGTGGCCCGGGTTCAAATCCCGCTCAATAACTGTTGTTGTTCTGGGTTCGTAGTATAATAATAGCCAACTGGTCTGCCTCCCGCCAGTTGGGATACTTAACTCTGTTGTGTTCATTTGTGTTATTTGTTTCATTGTCCCTGAAAAGCCCCTCTAGCAATTTAAGTCTATATCAGCTACCAAAAGCCATGCACTTAATGAGACTAATTTTCCCATGCACTGTATTACATATTGTTAGTTAAAATCATTAACAATTAAACTGTTCGTGAGTACACCACTACTTTAGTAGCTAAACAACTGTGATTTATTTTCTACATGATTTACCTCCAGTCCCTCTTCCTTGCCTGACAACAAAGCTTCCTCAAGAACTTTTTGTTTTTCATTCTATACACAGAAAAACATCTTGACTTACTAAAACAGTTCTTACAATAATTCTAGGTATTGAGCAAAGAAGAGAAGTTATTCTTGTAGTGGAACTGCACACCACAAATAATGCAAGAAGAATACTCCAATTTTGGCCTGCATTCTGAATAAGCCAACATCACAGCTGATGCTTAGGTTCAAAGTCATAACTTACAGTAATGTTTTTGGAGGACAGGTAAAAAAGGGTGCCTTCCTTTGAAATACAAGACAAGACCAGGGCCCACAGTAATTGGCTACCCCCTGTTGCAGTGTCACTGCCTCTATATATATTTTTTGTATTTATCAGCTATGTAGTGGAAAAGTTAATAAAATAAAATAAAAATAAAACAAGACAAATAGGTGGTCCACTGAGTCTTAACAAAACATATATGAAAAAGTACGAAAAATTAACTGGAGATACTAACTGACCAAGCTGTACATAGAGGTTGGTAAAATATGAAGCCAGGAGGAGGAATCTTACTACTACCACCACTACCACTACCCCTATCGCTACCGCAGCCGCAGCCGCAGCGACTACTACTACTACTACTACTACTGATAATAATAATTAACTAAACTTTATTTAAGTCTCAAATCGTTTTAGCCAAACACAAGTGCTCTACTAATTGGAGAGACTGTACCGGTAAATATAAACTCTAAATCAAATCAAATCAAATCAAATGTTGTTTTTTCAGGAGAGGGGAAAACCGGAATACCCAGAGAAAAACCCCTCAGAGTAGAGTACAGAACAAACACACTCAGCCCACTTCTGACGCCGAGTGTGGGAATGGAACCCAGGACACATTGGTGGAAAGCAAGTACTCTCACCACTGCACCAACTCTGCTCCCCGCTCTCCCTGCTCTTGATATACTTGTTGCACTGACAATGAACCAAGACCTGTCGGCAAGCTCTTTTACATAATGAAGACATCAAAACCTACATCCGTAGTTAGGTGAGCATAGACAGCAGCATATACAGTGTAGTATAGCTACATGTAATACTTTTACTCATACACTATATTTTGTTTAACAAAATGATAAGGGGTAATCCACAGTTCACGATAATAGTCCAAGTCATCGATCCATTCATCCCACAGAAGCAGTCAATGAAATAAGGTATGTTCAAGTTCACACTGCAACCAGGTGGACAATCAGACATGGTTTGATGCTACTCTGGTTTGAAAATTGATGAATGTAACAAAACACAACCCAACATTTCGACACTCCTGTCTAGTGTCTTCATCAGGGGTGATTTAGTGTTGCAAAAAGGACCCTTTTATATGCTTACTAATTAACGACCTTTTGTTTTGATGAGGTGTAAATAGGTGTCAGGTAAAAGGCCGCCATCGTCACGGTTTAAAGGGGCGTGGGCAGAGTTGATGTGCCAAGCCTCCAAACAAAACCGTTGATGGTACCGCCGGTTAGTGGTGATAATTTTGGAATTATCCCAATGAATGAATTATCCCAGTCAATGAAATGTTTTACCAAAGCAGCCACTTTAATCATTTACTTAATTGACACAATCTTTACCAAACACATCTCAAATATCCGCTGTCAGTTTTAATAAAAGAGGAAATCTGCGTACCTGAACAACAGATTTGCACTTCCTACCACTTCTCCTAACCACAAAGTAATCAGACACCTCTGTCTGCCTTGTTGTCTTATCTTCAATCCTTTTTCTGAAATATTTAACAACTTCCAGTTGACCACAGTTTTCATAGTAACATACAAATTCAACTTTTTTAGTAGTCCTATTTCTTCATGAAACATGTTACTGTAAGAAGATGGTGTTCCATGCTCCCTATGTAAAAATACTCGTTTATACATTGTTTAATACTACAGTGTTGTGATTTATCTACCGTGTGACACGGTTACAATGAACATGTGTACAATTTTAGCAATTTTTGCTTTCACGATACTTTTTTGGCGTTTCTTGGTGGGACCCAAAGCCTTTGGCATTATAATTAGAAAATGTTTTCTTAAGTATTTCCCAGTGTTTTTTTTGGTAGATAACAGATGACATTCAAGTGTCCCTTTAAATAGAAATCTTTAAATGAAAACTCTAAAAACTTCAGCAAATTGAACTTTTTTCTATACTACTGCTGCAATAGCCATCACCTCATTGATGTGACACTAAAACCAAGCAAAACACTTAATGTTAAACTGCATGTTGAATAAAGAACTAAGGAGAATTTTAAATACACACTCATTAAGCTCCTTATATTAAAAATAACTCAGCCCTAGAATAAGTCAACCAGCAAATCCTCACATTCTAATTTCAGAGATGAAAGTCCTTCTGTAATCAAATACTGGTCTTTATAGGTTGTGCCACCAATAAAGTTGCCATAATATTATTGTTAAATTCTGAAGTTCATGGATTGTTGTATATCTAGCTGTTGATCACCATTAACACAGTTTTTGGCCTGCCCCATCTCCCCTCAAAACAAGGTCATGAAAGAGAGTCCTAATTGTACATCAACATAGCCCTTGTGCTGATTTTCAAAATTTTACAGCACGGTACATATAAAAATTGACTGTTGTGAAGGTGAATTTCATACCTAGATACAATGTTTCTTTCAAAGTCAGAGGTCACTGACAAATTTTAATTTTGCTGATCTTAACTCAATGTGACAGTTAAGAAAGCAAGCTTTCTCAGATTTTTGACCTGAGTTGTGTCTCTTATCTGGAACACTACATTACATGATGGTCAACTTACTCTTTCCTCCGTTTCCCTTTAGCATGTGTTGGTTGTTTGTTGGTCCACTTCAAGAAATTCAAACTAGACTGTTTGGTTGTTTTGGTCTGTTCAGCTTTCTCATCTGATTTATCCATTCCTTTAATTTCTCTAAGTTGAGTTGCTGTTGCTTTTTCAACCTTGGATGATATTTCCTCTTGTTTTGCTTCCACCTTTTCTTCCGTAGGATGGTCAGTTAAATTGTCTTGTGAGCATGATTGGTTGGTGCCAGTAACATTGTTCTGTTCAATATCCTCTGTTAAAGGTTTTTCTTGCTTTTCTTGTGAAGCCTCTGAGGGAACTGGGGACATTTTTTGTTCACTTGAGCTATCATCAGATAAGGTCCTAGAAGTTGTGATAACCTGAACAATGTTTAGAAAATAACTATTAATCACAAAGACTTCCTTTCAAGTTTTAATGTGAATGTGTGCTCAAGTATATTGTTTCTGGTAAAAGGTGAATCCTTTAGCACAGCATAGCAAGTGGGGAAACTGAAACAAAGAGAGAAAGTTTAAATGACTGTACATTTTTTAACAAACCATTTGAAACTCTCTTTTTAAATAATGTTTTGATGTCACCAAATATGATCAAGGCTGAGCTGTTTGTAATGCTGAGATAGAATTTGAGTGATTTTTAACACAGATCTCAACCAATCTCGATTCAGTAATTGTCAGCCTAAGTGATAAATCTGTACAAATTAACTGTTAGTAATTTTGTTTGAATCGCATAGCTAAAGGTAAACTCGCAGTCTGATTGGCTATTGAAGAGAGGGTATTTAGCGTGGAATTGCACTTGTGCATGAAGGGATATTGCTGACGTAAGTCGCGAGTAGAAATTGTTGCTGTCGTGAAAACAAATATGCAACTTGTGCTACAAAAATATCACCACAGTGGAAATGGATGAATTTACAGAAAATGAATGTCTGCCAAATTTTGAATTGAAATCTAAATTTTTAGAAAATTTGAGGAAACCACCCACACTCAAAAGTATGAGAAAACGCATTAAAGAAAAAAACAAAATGGCAGAGACGAGGGAAGAAAGCCAGACGACAGTTGTTGCCGCGGAAAACCAAACAAGTATCGCTAAAGAAAACCAAACAGGTATCCATGCCGAAAAGAGTCAAGCATTTATACCGGAAAACTAAACCATTGTTACCTATACAGATGACGAACTGGTCTCTTTTAAGAAAAACATGGTTTCAAAAAACACTAAAAAGAGCACAAGTACATCCGTACATCGTTTGCAGTCTTGGTTCTAAGCTTTTTTAAGCTATTTTTGTAGTAGTTTACTGAGAAATTCCAGTCTTAATCATTACATTTTGCATGCAATTTTTATAACTGTAAAGCACATACCGGTTTTTTGTAGATATTGTCAGATTTTAATACCGGACGCTTGAAGTTTTCCTCTTGCTTGAGCACCGGTTTCAGTTGTTGATTGTCGGCGCCACATTTTGCCTAGTTGTATGGTAGCAGGCAAATCCAAGATATTCATTGAATGAAAGATTTTTCTATAAAATCTTTGTCTTTGTCTTATTTTGACCTTCCATCTTTTTTGTTGAAGATTGTAAAATGTGAGGTACTGCTTTCTCCACGAGTTTGAAATAAAAGTGGTTTTCATTCTAAAAATACCTTGTTTCCTATTCGCTAGATCTTGACACCTGACTTTGAAAAAATACAAAACGTTTGGTTTCCCTCAGGGACTGGCTTTGGCTATGCGATTCAAGAAAAATTCACTGCCTGATGGGTGAATTCCACGTTAAATTTCACTTGAAAAACCTATATCGGTTTTTCGCGTGAAATTTAACGTGGAATTCACCTGTCGGGCAGCGAATTTTTCTATAGAATTCAAAGAGCCACCATACATTTTTTACAAATACAAGCACAAGATATCCCAAGCACATGACATCCTGGAATATGTGTACCATTTCTGGATTTTGCCTGAGAATACAATGTACCTCATGGTCAAGTTGGCTTGTGGAGCTATGTGATCCACTGGTTGCTCCTTGGTCACTGTCCAATGCAGCTCTTTGGATCTTTTCATTTCTGGAACCAATGCAACTCTTTACTGTCCCTGAGAAATAAAGCAGTAATTAAAACAAAATAACATAAACAACAGAATGTTGCACACATGCCACAAGTAGCCCTCACAGCAGAGTGGTTAATACACCCTGTGCTGAACTTGGGATGGGATAAAGGTAAGTGAAACGCAAGGTTACCTCCAGTGTAATGCCAAGAGACAAATTCAACTGATGATTTCAGATGGGGATCAAAATCTACAACCTCTAGGTCAGAAGTCCATGCCTCTGATCCAACATTTCACCTCACAAATGTTTGATTGTTTAGCCACCTCAGCCAACAGAGCATTAAGCAATGATATGCAAAAAGCATTCTGTTGGTTTTAGTATTTGATCAAACATCGTTTGCCCATTTAGCCACTGACCACAGCATACAGTAAACACACAACTGGACAAAAGGTTTGAACATTAAGTCAGCCCTTGGGGTGGGGGGATGAAGGAAAGGTCTTTCAAGAGACATATGTTTGTATATAATTACGTACTAAAAACAACGAATAACAAAAGTATCTTTTTCTTTCTCTTTGCTTTTGCGCTACGTGTGTCACTGCTGATGTGAATCTTCAGGCTAGCAGTGTGTTTATTGACTTACTGCAGGTTTTTTTTAAATTTTAAAACACATGTGATGCCCTGATTACCTTATGTCTACTGACTAGCTCATCGTAAGTGAACAATGCTTGATTAACACAAAAACTGGGAAGTTGATCTCACACGAAATAAACTGGGAAGCAGAACTGTTGCCATGGTAACAGCACAGTGGGCGTCAGTTTGTATCTTTCCTGACGTACATTACTGGTGCCAAGTTTGAAAGGCATCAGTCAAATATTTCCAGATATACCGGGTATTCTTGATTTTGTGATGTATATTCTTCCTTAAACCATTTGTGATGTCATCAAGTTTTAAGCAAAAACTTGAATATCTCAGGAATGAAAGAATAACTTTCCAAAAAGGAAGTGCCATTGTTACTCACTTCTAAAGGCCTTTCAAATTAAGCAAACAATTTTTTTTACTTCATAGGCACTTCGATAATGAGTTTTGGTTTATAACATGGGAAGTGTTCTTCTGACCAGCTGAAATACTTGTGGATTGTAAGTTGTTACCAGAAAAAGGACAAGGCTGTGCTCTAAGAAAAGTAATTGGGCGACCAAACCTCTAAACCCTTGAAATCCAGGGTGCCCAGCACATAAGTTTGGTGCAAAAACTAATATTTCCTGGTCGCCCGATGGCAAAAGTAAGTCGCCAGGGGCGACCAGGCGCCGCTAGAGCACAGCCCTAAAGGAGGTTATTTTCGGTAGCTAATGCTCTCTCTCACCCTTCTTAAGCTCTTCTGTTGTTTGGATGAGGGCCTTGTTTACACCATAATTAATTATCTCAGCTGGATATTGTTTCCTCAGCAGGATTTGTCTGAGATTGTGAGGGTGTCGTTTCTTTATTTCCTGGTTCTCAACAATCATATCCTCCATATCCTGCATATCCTCCAAGCCAGGTTGGATCAATTAATTTCGATATGTTCATATGAGAGGGTGGGCTGGTTCAGTTGCAGATATCTTGGTTTTTTCCAACCAGGATCTCAGTAGTCAGGCTGGAAATTTTTCCCATATAAACACTTCAGCCCGGTTATCAGGATGACATTTTTTCAACTGCGCATGTCTTGTAACGTCGGGTCAGATGGCATGATTTTACTTTTTCTGCTGTATTTTCCATATCCCATTTGGCCACAGTAATACAACTACAAGAACTGACAAAGCTTTTATGCTCTTGAGGTTTTGAAAACCACAGCAAAAACTGTGTACGATCAAGCTTGCTCAAGGTCGGATCAAGGAATAGATTATCATCTGTCAAATGCAATAATAATGTAAACAATAATCTGAAGATTGCTGCAAAGACTTATCTGACAATGTGGAAACTCTTGGAGTTACAATAGTTTGGCTATAAAAGGTGCGAAAGTTATGACTGCATTTCTCCATGCTTGTTTTGTTTCTTGAATTTTGCCTTTTCTTTTGCTGTTCTTTCATTTGCTGTAACCTTGACTTGAGCAACTGGTGGTAGTTTTATTTGTCTCTTTCAGAACTGTATCCAACTTCCATGCTATCTTATGGAGTTGTTTTTCCAAGTTACTCTTTCTATTTGCTAGATGCAAGTCTTCCTTTTCTTTTACAAGCTTTTGTTTCTGAACTTCATTTCGTTCCTCTTTCTGTAGGGTTACCTGCTTCTGGTCCCCTTCCTTTTCCTTCTGCCTCTTTTCCAGATGTGTAACAGTGTGCATGTGCAGAATAACAGAGCTGAAGCAGTTTTCTAGCATTCTCGTCCCCAGACCCTGCATTTCTTTTGGTCACATGGTCAGCTAAGGGTTCTGGTAGCAGCGATTACTGGCTGTCTGTAAATCCCAGGCATCCAGTAGTGCATGCATAATTTTTGCCAAATAATCTGCTCGTGCCCAGAAACTAATCCTTAGGGAGGGGAGAGACAGGAAACTACACAATGGCTCAAGTTTTCTTCTTGAGCATCCCTTAAAGTCACTCACATAAATTTGTGAAACCAACTGCTGACTCTAACTTAATTTTACAGGGAGGACAGATCTTCAGATACGGATCATCAGCGTTTAAAGTGATTCTTGTTAAATTCTTGAAATTCAAATGTATCTTTTCAGCTTCTTGGCTGCTATCAAACAACAGAAGAGGATAGTTTTGATCACGAATGATGTCATTGCAGGCGATGCACTGATTACGGGAAACTGATAAGTTTTCTTTGGCATGGTCGCCATTGTTTCAGAAGGTTTTATATTTATTTTTTTTAAAAGTGTGACAAAGAGGGCTCGCCTGGATGAGGTAATGCTTGCCTGCAACATGCAGGGTTCTCACTAGTAGCCGGCAACCGGCGAATTCCGCCGCCTGTCAAGACGAAAGTAGCCGCCTGTGCTGGCTATGAAATTTGCCTTTGTGTCCCTCCGGGCTGAAGTTTAGTCGCCTATAAGTACTTCTGGGCCGTCTGACAAAAAAACTACTGAGAACGCTGAACATGTGGGCCAGAAGTAAAATGGAATGCGTAGTGTTTTGTAATTTTTCTTTCTGTTGCGCATTCATTTTTTGTCAGCCAATCAAAAAATCTAGTTGTTTGGCACGTCCAGAGCCACTCATCAACGACATTTTAAGATGAGTGGCTCTGGGGACGAGAATAGTTTTCTAGTGATTAGCACTGCACCAGGACCTTTTAAAGTTCATATGTGATTCATTTCATATACATCACTCACAATTCATACAAAATAGTCATCTTCCTGTATCAATAATTGCTAACTTCATGGGTCCAATTTGTTCCAAATACGATTAAAAAACTCACACACTTTTATACGCTTGTCAGTTAATATCAAAATTTATACGCTGATGATAAGGAAAACGGCGTTTATACTTTGAACAGTTAACCCCTTGGCACCCTCGTGTTAACGTACAGTATAAGGCCCAGTTCTCAGCCACTTTATGTTCAACATTTATTTTTCGCGCCACCTATGAATCTGAATAAAAAGCAATTGTTTCCAAAGGTAGCTTGATTCCTTGTCTTTCGTTCTGCCAAGTTTTGAGTTTACACCTACTATATACTGTGAGCATGTCGAGGTGATGCAAAGGTAGGTGAATTTGGTTTCCCTGAAACATGTTTGTTTATGGCTACTCGAATTACATGGTTTAATTCAAGTTTATATTTTATCTGTATAGGAGGCCCAAATGAGCTAATTCTTGACACAAAGAACGTAGAGTGATAAAGCTATCTGTTAAATGTAAACTTTTGCCGTCTTGTTTTATTCTTTGAAATAAATCCACTCCTCAATATTTCCTTGGTACTTTTGCGTATTTGCCTATTCTCGGCCACCCTGCTCACCGTCAACACTGAAGACTCGGTTGACTGCACTTAAGAGTAAAACTAGGTGTGCAAAAAACTTCCTTTTCTAACATGAAACAAAGCTCTTTAAGGATAATTTGTGATCGAAATATCAAAACACAAGCCTTATAAGTGATTTAACAACAAAAAATGGTAATAAAGCGTTGTTTATTCTGAGGAATCGCGCGTACTCTTTTGTGGCCGAGAACTGGGCCGGCTGGCCGATAACTGGGCCCGCGAACGAAGCCTCCATTTTCGTTATTACTTGGGTGAAAACAGCGTTGAGCAGTCGATAGCGTTACATGTGTAAACTGAATGCTGAAGCTAGTTGTGTGTGAAGTTTCAAGTCCTTACGGCTATTCCAAGGTAAGAAATACCAGTTTACGTTTTTTGTGGCCGAGAACTGGGCTCCATACTGTACGCTTCGGAACTAATCTGAACCCAGAAAATGGTTCAACGAATTCAGTGAATAAGGCGTATCTGCAAGTCAAACGAAGTTCCCTTGCATTCTGTAGTCTAGCTCTCGACTCATCCCAATAAAAGACCTCACGAATTAATAGCTAAATTTTTACCTTTGCAAGACATTGCTCACTTTCGCTGTTTCAATGCTCCAGTGCAGTCTGCCAAAATGAAGTCCACAACATTTGTATTTTGTATCATCACCTCTGATTGGCTTGATTTAACCAATTGAAACGATTTTTTTTAATGGAAATGAGGGGAAATGGAAGACTGGGAACTGGGAAACTGAACGCTCGAGTCAAAACAGTGTTTTCGGCTTCCGTACCATGGAAAAACCAGACTGATTGGAGAAAACCATATACTGTACATATACTATACATAGAATCTTTAGTGCATGGACTACAGAGAAAATTTTTTGTAACCTTTAGGCCAATGGCCTTTTACTGTCATGAGTGGCTTTAGTAATATATCATCGACTTCGCAAGATGTTAGCCTACTACGCACCTTCTTTGTTTGATGTATTTACAAAATCAAAACAAAAATTATGCTTTGCAAATGTTTCATCATACAAATCAAATTTCACCGCAGGCGAATGACGCATTCGGTTGGGTGGAAGCTCGTGGCAGCTTCTGATTGGCTAAGTCGCCTTTTTCCGTTCTATTTTGAGAAACTGTGTTTCCATATTTGGAGATATGATGAAATATTCAGGAAAATTTCCTGAAGGCCTTGCGTGCGTATTGCAGACTAAAGGGGTTGTTGATGAGGGCAGTTGCGCGAAGAATCTAAGGAGAAACAAAATGGAATCCAAACCCATAGACAGAGAAGCCGTACTTAATTCACTTGTTTTAAATAACTCAACAACAGATGGACAACCCAGAAAAAGAAAAAGGCTGGACAATTTATCAGCAGAAGAAAGAGCCCTTCGGAGGTTTGTCCGAACGATTGTTGCTCAAAGGCTTCAGATGTTTGATACTGTAGTTGTTCTCTGGCGATTAGTTTTCCGTTGGCTCAATGCATTTTATCACTTTTGCTAGAAAATTAAAGAATCGCGTTGCTGCTCAAACAGCCCGTGATAGAAAGAAAGCACGGATGGCGGAACTCGAAGATTTGGTCGCTCAACTGGAGAAGGAGGTGAGTTGGACTTTGACTTATCGTCGACCAACATCCTTGAGATAATATAAGCTTCCATTAAACAGGCAGTGTTTGCATGGGATATTTTTTTACTTCCTTCAGCAAACCGAAATGTGATCGTCGTAGTGCACTTGTACTTGTTTGGCGAACATTTAAAAAAATATGGAAAAGATATAAATAAATAAAAGAAAATCTTCGCCTTCGCTTACGCAAGCACTGTAAAGCCTCAAACGACTTACCATTTTGTTCATTTTGGTGTTTTGTTAATGGTTTCTTTTGAGTTAAACGTTTTAAAGCTTTTGACTGAAGTATATTCATATTTTTGTCTGGGTAATTTTAATAATCTGCTAGTAACAAGTTCTTCCTTGTTTTGCCCTTTGTGTTTCCTTGTTTAGTTCAATCCTAGCTAAAAATAATATATCAAAGGATCTTTTTAAGTGTTTCTGCTTGTGTATTACATATTGTGACGGTAATGGTGTTAGTACTTCCGTTTTGTTATAGGAAAGATTTTTTCAAGTGATACAATATCGGTTCCTTAAGACTTCTGATTTCTTACTTTATATGCTGATATAATTTTTTTCTTCTCAGAATAAAGCACTTCGGTTGAACAATGAAAGTCTAAGAAAACACTCTGAGGCTGTAGAAATTGAGAATTCAGAACTGAGAGTTCGCCTTGGTCTCACTCCTCCAGTTTCACCAGAACCTGTCAATCAGTCATACCCACTCACACCTGAACCATCACCAGTAGCCAAACCAAACAGTTTAGTTGTGATCAAGAAAGAAACAGAATGCAACGAGTATGCATCACTCACAGTTTCTCAGCAGCAGGAACGCCTGATTCTGTTTCTTTCTCTGATCACGACTTGGATGATGATCAACAACAGGTAAATACCCTATTTCACAAAATTAGTTATTTACCATAACACTCAAATCTTCCCAGTTCTGGGTTATTTTGTTGTACAAAATCATTATTTCCATCCTCTGTGATATTAAATTATCTCAATTTTTGAAATATCTGGCAACCAGAAATTTCCTGTAATAAGTTATTATGCATGTTGAACTTTGAATATTTGTGGAAGGGTCAACAAGAGTTAACATTGCAACCATATGAAATGCAATGAATTCTACTAGTTCCTTGTATAGCACTAACTCTTCTTAAAAATATTGAGGATCCGTTACCAGGATTCATGATAAAAAATGAGTATAAGCGTTCTCTGGTAAAAAGTTTTAAAAAGACTATGAGCTTTCGACAGACTGAACTGCTGTCTTCAACGGATAAAAACGTGTGAAGAATAAAAGCGAAAGAAATTTAAATATGTCAGAAAATTTGCATAAATTAAAGGATAAAAACATGTGCTAAAAAGAATGCCATTGGAGTCATGGCACACGGCAAAAACTGTTGGGGCGGACAATAATTTGTGCCCGCTCCCAAGACAATATCACATTCTCTTAAAGAAACGCTAATTTTTCTTGGCATCTTTTCACATTCTTTTTAGCACATGTTTTTATCCTTTAATTTATGCAAATTTCCTGACATATTTAAATTTCTTTCGCTTTTATTCTTCACACGTTTTTATACGTTGAAGACAGCAGTTCAGTCTGTCGAAAGCTCATAGTCTTTTTAAAACTTTTTACCAGAGAACGCTTATACTCATTTTTTACTAACTCTTCTGTTACCTTTAGAAATACTTCCTTTATATGATAACAGGGAACTCCCACTTGCTGTGAATGGCCACTGCCATTCGGTTTCCAGGTGCTATTTCTGATATACTGGAATTTATCACTAATAATAATAATAATAATTACTAGTTGGTATTGTCAACCCACACAAGATAAATTTGCATGAAAAGGATCAGCTGTACAAATATAGAATTTTGGGTTTAAATCCATTTTTTTTTTCAATATTCTAATATTAATCATTTTGAAATAACCCTTTGACTGCTTAGTTTTTCCAACAACAACAATATAGTCAAGTATCGGAATATTTCCTTTACCGCATACATTATTATAAAGTAAAAAAATCCTCCATAACCCCTCGACTATAAAAGCTGTCTGGAACACTGTTTTGTTGTCCTCATGTTTATGTTTATTAATATGTTCCATTTCCTCTGACAGTCTGATGTGGATTTTGGCTTTATTGAAGTTGATGAAGGAGAAGAATCTTTCCTTCAACCCAAGCAGGAATGCAAGTCCAGTTCAACCTGCTGTAAGTTTGACTCCTTCTCAGCCACGAAAGAGAAAAGCCACCAGACAGATGAAGAGGCAGTCCCACAATCCAGCGGCAGTGACATAACCTTAGACGACTTGGTTGGAATGGAGTGTGAGGCTTTTGATTCATCTTTGGATGATCTCTTGAACCTCAAAGATTTTTCAAAGGAGTTTAAAGCACTTGATGTTGAGTCTGAAATGTTAGGTTGTGAAATGTGGGAGGAAACCTTCACAGAAGTGTTGTTCCCATCTCTTTTGGCTGTTTAAGCCTTTGGGGTCCAACAAAACTACGATGGGTGTTAAGTAGTTACAGACAGTAATCTGCATTCACTCTCCCTACAACAGGGCTGTACTTCAGCAATTCCTGTTCAACTTGCCTATAGAGAGGTGACATTACAACAGTGCTTCTCTGTTGGATGGTTAAGTTCTTGATAGTCTACTGACAATACAGAATTCAGCTCTGTAGTAATACAGCTTCTCTGTTCATGGGATTCACAAAACTGCCAATACAGGTAGCATTCTCATGCAAGTTTATAATCCAGTGGTAGATGCAGTAGTTTACCAAACACGTGTTGGCAGTGTATTATTGAAAACTTCACTGTGTGTAGACAGCAGTGTGTCAAGTGTTCAATTTTAAGAATGAACTTGGGTTTGTAAAAGTAATTTATTTTATGTAGCATACATATTATATGAATAACGTTCTGTGAAGGTTTCCTTTGTTACTGCAGTAGCAGCACATGTTACATTTCTCAATAAAGTGTTAATGGTGCATCTCACATTTGTATTTCTTGCATCAAGCGATAATTTGTTTTGTGTTTGTGAGTGGGTGTTGTTTACTTTCAGGGAGATCCCACAGCTTCAATTCATAATGCTCCACTTAAAGGGCCCTAGTCAGCCACACCTTTGTTTTGGTTTACAGGCGAGAATTTGGCTCTTATATTTTATTAGGAGGATGTCGAAACAAAGGAAATCACTGTGGAACTACAACAGATAATTAAACATACTTTCAGGAACACAACTTACAATAAAGCGATAAGATTTCGCTTCACCATGCATTATCAATAATTTCGATGGCATTGAAAGTGGCAGAGGCTGACTGGGGTCTAGCCTGCAAACGCAGACGTATTTGCGGTTGTCGTTTCTCTCCGCCCGAGCGGAGAGAAACGACAAATACGTCTGCGTTCGCAGGCTAACTGGGGTCCTTTAAGGCCTAATATTCAACCCCAACCTGAACCTCCAGTTTTGTGGTGCTCTTCAGTGCAACAGTTCCCCATCAGTTCCTCACAAAGAAAAACATTTGCCTGTTTGTGCTTTTGTCAAATGTTAATATGGGTTCTTTTTTGTTTTCTTCTGCAGCGAACATAGCATACACACAGGTGCAAGGAAAACAAATTTGCACTGATCCAGCGTTTTATCAGAAATATAGCCACCTGTCAAGAGACAGGCCCAACCTAGTTACATGGAAAACTGTTAAAGGGGTGTGCAATATGTTTATTGAGTGTACTGTGGCTTGAGCGCAATTTTTTTTGTAGAGCAATTGCAGAATACCCAGCCCATTCATTTACTTATGTCTTATGCAGGGATCAATTCTATGTGTTACCATGCCCACCTTCCCCCTGGGTACATGCAATTTTTTTCTTACTTGGCAGTCTATTCCCCACCCCCAGGGATTGTCATGAACCACAAACACGCCATTTTGTGAAAAAAAGTTGAGATACAATATTAATTTTGAACAATAGTGAAAACAGAAGTTTTCTTTATCAAAAACGTGAACGCTTTTCTAGAGGTTTTGAACAAAGGATACCACCAGTTCAAGGTTGTATTGTAAAAACATGAACCCTCTACCTCGTTCCCAGGGTCTCTCCTCTTCCATTCCCCTGTCGCTCCAGGGGAAGGGAAGAGGAGAGACCCAGGGAACGAGGTTGATGAACACATCTTTGAAAAAGACAACTATAACTGCACTAGTTTTCAATCATATTTAAATTACGTTTTAAAGTGTTTGTGGGTCAAATTAATTATTTTAATAGAGCATTAAAATTTCTCCAACCAGAGAACTGAGCAAAATATTAAACTCCGTGGACCGGTTGTGAACCGAGAATTATTTTCGAATTGCCCGGGCCCCTACCCCCGGGGACAAGACCGTTTCAATCCGGAGGACTGGACATATATTACAATGAACAGTATTGTTGTTCAATGGGCCGGGTATTTTATGTGTTATTTGATTACGTTTGTTTATCTACCGTAGTTAACATTACCTTGGGTGTCCCAGTATAGTGAATACTGTCTTTGGGAGATAGAAAGTTTGAGTCGTGGAGTTGTTTCTTTGTCGGTGTTGATTGGTCAGTGAAAAATGCTTGACATCACTTTATATGGTGATGATTGGTTGATTGAGTAAACAGCCTTTGCCTTGCACATTCGAGGCCCAGTCGGCCCATCCTATTACTCCTACTTTCGAGTGTTGAACGAGAATTTGTGCGCTTCTTCCAGTTGAAGAACGTAACGGTAAGTGCGATAGGAAATTCTCTGTACACCGCTTGTATTCGATGACTAAGGTTTTGTTTCTGAGTTGCAAAGTAACACCGAAGTCGTCAAGCGTGATCTCTGAACCCGCAACTAAAAGTTTCAGTCGCAGTTTCCAAGTTAAGCTGACTTTATTTTGCTCTCGTCATAAGTTTTCCAGAAATAATCATTCCTGTGAAGATATCTTAAGTTAAACTAAATTTAGCATCTACAGTGTAGATCTAATGTAGAACTCGTTGGGCAAAATGTGTTGATCTAAGTTCCTGTTTGATTTGTGATTCAACCTGAAATGGTACGAAAGTAAGCTTATTTTGGGTAGATTTCATATTAAAAGGATGGCAAAGTTAAGATTTCTTTCCGATATGTTATTCGACTTGACAACGTTGCTTGGAAAGGTTGCGTGGAGCATGTGAGAGTTTTTCGTAGCTTGTAGCTGCACAAGTAGGGGAGAATTTGCAAACCTTGCAAGTGTAATATATTTTGCGGACAGCTGCAAAATATGTAACTAATTATTCTGTTTAGAGGGGGCGGGGAGAGGGCATGGCTAGGACGTATGCAAAACATGGACCCCCAGTCCATGGACCACCCCTGTGGACAATCCCTAAATTAATAAACATAACTACAACTAGGAATACCTGCCGGTACAGTGCCAACGAGTAAACACTGGCACAGTTGTGTGCTCAGAGAAAATTAAGAAGTAACCAGAGTACAGTCGATTTTTTTAAAATGAATGGTTGTTTAAAAAAGCAGTGCAAAACTCACATGTTTTTCTTTGTTTTTTAAAACGTCTATAAGAATTAAACTTGTAGGGTAGATTAGAGGTGAAATATGAGTCCCTTGCATTACTTGAGAGAGATGAAACCAACATTGTTGTTAGAAATGAGCATGAATTCAAATGTGACATGTTTGTGTTTTAACATGTTCTTAGAACGCAAATCCCACATGCTCTTGTTTTAAAATGTTTTTAAGAACAAAACTTGTAACATAGATTACAAATGCACATCTAATATGGTCTTCTTTGTTTTTTTAAATGTATTTAAAAACAACTTGTAACATAGATTGCAAATGCAAATTCCACTCCGATATCCGCAGAAACAACATGACACTTTTTAAAAACATGTTTTGACAGGAACTTCTGTCATCTTCAGTTTAAATCAGTACAAAGTACAGAGTTGAATATATAGTGTGAAACAAAAATATGCTAATTAAGTGTAATACATTAGCATAGCAAATTAGCAAAACTTCTGACTGCCGGGTATCTAGTTTTTTGAGAACACTTCCCGGCTGCCGGGTATCTAGACACGTCGTTCTTGTGAACGCTAATGGATGAGCACAAACTAACAGTGACACGTCGTGTGACTCGTGACTCGATTGGAAAGAGGCTTTATATTCCCTCTGATTATGTTTATAGTCAATATATTTGAATATATTCAAGTGTTTTTTTCCCTTAGTTATAGCACGCTGGCCGATTTTGTAAACAATTGACTGTTGTTTTGGCAAGATTGCTGTTTTGGCACGCTCGCCGTGACTGTGAAATTTGTAATTTTGAGCACACTAACTTGATAAAAGAAGAGGCTTTATACGCCCTCTGATTGAGTTTATAGTGATTATGTTCAAGTGGTTTTGTTTTTTTGGTTCTTAAATTGCACGCTGGCCAATCTTGTCAAGGCAATTGACTGTTTTGGCAAGTTAGCCGTTTTCGAGCTAATTTAGATAACTGCCTCGCTGGGAGGTTTTAGCCTCGCTGGGTGATTTTTCAGCCTGCTAGGTGTTAGATTTGTGACACTCTGGCTCCCAAAAACACTAAATTAAAGTACACGCAAGAAGACAACGCTCACGAGTGAATAATATCAATATTTCCACTCAACTTTTCCTGCCTAATCCGGGACAAGCGACCAGCATGTTGTCAATGAGGTCAATGTGGTCATCTTGTCACCGATCATGATCCTCCTGATGTGATGGTGTGTGTGATGTAGATAAAAAATACCGAGATGCCATTGGCTAACTTGAAAACAATCACTGATGATGTCACTCTTACATTACCTTATGCTAACTTTTTTCATTCGAGATTTCGTCTCCCTGTACCAAAATCAACTCGCACACACATCTTTATAATGCTGCCACGTCATCACCCTCGTGTCCTCACGAGGGTGACTCGTTGGCAATAAAGCCACAAAACTAAATTCAGCACTAATAGATGACCAATGTTAATTTCACAGCACTCATGATGTCATTTTCAACCTGAAAGAATATCGTATCAAATGGTAACCACTGAAACCAATCCTTTCTGTCCGTTGCATCTTTCTTGCGTTCACTTTAAGCATGATTATTTCGAGAAGGGTGTCATTTGAAAGGCCGCCATCTTGCATATTAAGCAACCTCGTTCCCAGGGTAAGAAGAAGAGAGACCAAAGGAAGCCTGGGGAGAGACATCACGCACCCCCTCCCCCCCACCCCGTCAGTATTTTTCTACTCCCCAATGTTGATGTTCAGTGGTAATGTGACTGAGACAGGTTCTGGTGTTGTTATTTGAACAACGAAACAGACTTGTAGCCACAATAGAATTAATATTAAACTCCGTGGACCGGTTGTGAACCGAGAATTATTTTCGAATTGCCCGGGCCCCTACCCCCGGGGACAAGACCGTTTCAATCCGGAGGACTGGACATATATTACAATGAACAGTATTGTTGTTCAATGGGCCGGGTATTTTATGTGTTATTTGATTACGTTTGTTTATCTACCGTAGTTAACATTACCTTGGGTGTCCCAGTATAGTGAATACTGTCTTTGGGAGATAGAAAGTTTGAGTCGTGGAGTTGTTTCTTTGTCGGTGTTGATTGGTCAGTGAAAAATGCTTGACATCACTTTATATGGTGATGATTGGTTGATTGAGTAAACAGCCTTTGCCTTGCACATTCGAGGCCCAGTCGGCCCATCCTATTACTCCTACTTTCGAGTGTTGAACGAGAATTTGTGCGCTTCTTCCAGTTGAAGAACGTAACGGTAAGTGCGATAGGAAATTCTCTGTACACCGCTTGTATTCGATGACTAAGGTTTTGTTTCTGAGTTGCAAAGTAACACCGAAGTCGTCAAGCGTGATCTCTGAACCCGCAACTAAAAGTTTCAGTCGCAGTTTCCAAGTTAAGCTGACTTTATTTTGCTCTCGTCATAAGTTTTCCAGAAATAATCATTCCTGTGAAGATATCTTAAGTTAAACTAAATTTAGCATCTACAGTGTAGATCTAATGTAGAACTCGTTGGGCAAAATGTGTTGATCTAAGTTCCTGTTTGATTTGTGATTCAACCTGAAATGGTACGAAAGTAAGCTTATTTTGGGTAGATTTCATATTAAAAGGATGGCAAAGTTAAGATTTCTTTCCGATATGTTATTCGACTTGACAACGTTGCTTGGAAAGGTTGCGTGGAGCATGTGAGAGTTTTTCGTAGCTTGTAGCTGCACAAGTAGGGGAGAATTTGCAAACCTTGCAAGTGTAATATATTTTGCGGACAGCTGCAAAATATGTAACTAATTATTCTGTTTAGAGGGGGCGGGGAGAGGGCATGGCTAGGACGTATGCAAAACATGGACCCCCAGTCCATGGACCACCCCTGTGGACAATCCCTAAATTAATAAAATAGTATGTCGTTTATATTTAAACCAAGCCATGTTATAGATTGTAGGTAATGATTGAGTCAAGATGAATTTAAACATAACACAAGTGATGATTAATTTTTAATTTTATGAGGAAACATGCAATTACAATCCTAATCTTGACTTGGCTATCAAGCATGTGCAGCATGTACCCGTATGAAGCCTGATGCTGGCCTGATTTTTGTAGACTTCCACTATGAATGAATGGAACGAAAAGCATGCAGTTTGATCACATCTTTCACATGTAAGCCAAAGCTGTTCATTTATTACAAATTTCATCGTGCATGTGCAGTAATTTCAAACCAGACTCACTTTGGCCAAATATAGAACCAGTTTGTTTATGAAATATCAGTGCAGTTTTGCCACAATTATACCATTGAACCAGGAAACAAGTCAAGTGTATTGATACAAGCCTCGCTTTAAAGACAGAGCATTCATGGAGTAAGCATGGCAAATACAGTGTATCAGTCTATCGTGTGTAAGCCAAAGTGTTTCGCTAGAAATCTTACCGAGTGCGTTTTGTTCAAAATTCTTATTATTCAATAACATCAGTTCAAATTTCATATTTTCCCAAAAAATATTTGTTGTGTTATAAAAATTCATCTTGACTCAATCATTACCTACAATCTATAACATGGCTTGGTTTAAATATAAACGACATACTATTTTCAACCTTTAGCGGTACCAGGTTAACTCGAGTAATTTTACTTAAACCGTGAATATAGACGGGGGAAGAGAGAGACCGGACATGCCCTAAAGGGCAACAATTTAAAGCCTGCAACAAAGGAAATTTAACACCCAATGAGCTGGAAAATGTTTTAAACCCTTATCTTAATAAGTACATAGCATGTCCCACTGACAATACCTTGGAGACTTTTATTTAACCAACAACACCAGGCATCGTCAAAAGGCAAAATTAATCACTATGTCCAATACTGTCACACTGATATGGACGGTCAATTGCTAGTTGACAGATCGTACGGTCCATACGAATTGACAACCTTCCTTACAGTCTGTATGCTCAACTCATACAGAGCGTGCACCTCATTATCACTCATTATGTCGGGGCACAGTGTGTTGATTTGTATGCTCCGTACGGACTATATGAATCAACAACCTTGCTTACGGTCCATATGCTGAACTCATACGGAGCGTGCATCTCATTATTACATCACTGAAAGGCACAGTGCGTCGGTTCATACACTCTGTACGGACCATACGAATCAACAACCTTACTAACAGTCGGTATGCTGAACTCATATGGAGCATGCATCCCATTGTGAAAGTGGAAAGACAACCTCAAATGGAGAAATGCATGCAAGGAAACAAGGAATCTAGAAATAGCTCGTTCTTTAAGTGTGAAACCGAAAATCACGTGTTCTCAAAACTGGTGTCATGCACTATCATGAATATATGGATTACTACGCCTCTATCCGAGTTCAAAGCGAAAATAATGCATGTATCAACCACGCTCATGCAGTAAACAGGCAACGTAAAGAATGTATATTGTATACCTTGTTCTTTAAGTGAGAAGCCGAAAATCACCCAATTACAAAATGTCATATTTTCTATCCGAGTTCAAAGCCAAAACAATGCTTGATCAACAACACTCGGGCAGTCAAGAAGCGGCAGTCAGGGAATGTATTTTGCATACCTCATCCCCATGTAAAAAGTCAGGCGGGATCCTGGTGGGATCCCGCCAATCCCACCTGGGATTCCGGGTGGGAATGGCAGGATCCCAGCTTTCCTGGCAGGATCCCACCAATCCCACCCGGGATCCCACCTAAAACACGGGATTAGGCCATCCCACCTGGGATCCTAATATCCCACCTGGGATGATCTTCTCAGCCAGGATCTTTGGCGGGATTCACAAATCCCACCTGGGATTTACACATCACATGCACACACAACCAAGCAGGTTGTGTAGCATCATGGTATGCAGTTGAATTATACTTTTTTAATATAAAAATCTGTTATTGAAAATATGTACAACAACACAGAAATAATGAAAAATTTTGCAAGACCTTTAATTCAGTCTGATGACATTCTTTATTAATTTCAAAGCATAACTTATTTTATTACATATTTACAATGAATGCAAGAAAGAATTTCTCAAGTTCTTGATTAAATTTCAAGAAGTCAATCATGCTCAACCATATTTGGAAAGGTGCGAATTGTTACCTCAGCATCTTCACTTTTGACTACAACACGTACATTTTCTTTTGATGTTATGCAGTGGAATACAAAATATTGACTTTGACCTTTTAGTTACAGCCATGTGGTTGAGTAAAATGCCAGATTAAAAAAATCTATTCAAGAGGTTTGAGGAAGATTTGATGTCTGACATCATGGATCCACTTGGGGTTAGCTTTGTTGAGCTATTTTGTGTAAACAAAATCGCTCTATGTCAGCATGAAGCTCAAGAAATTCTTCCGTGGTCGGGTGGTTCTGCCTTGAACCAATGAAATAAAGGTTTCTTTAGATGGCATTGTTTCAGCCAGCGACCAATCTAATTCCCTATTTTAAAGGTGTTTTTGAAAGCATGTGGTCAGTGATGGTCAGCACTGAGACTAAGTTACACATGCGTGTCGATTACGCTCAAAGGAACATCAGCGTGGAATGTCACGCGTCATCCATGTCATGTTGCGTGATGTATTTATTACTATCACGCCAAGGGGTACCACCATTATGGTAGTCTTTCCGGAGAATAGGGTTTGTATGTTTAACGCATGCGTGAATGACATCAATAGGCGTGAGATACTGGAGTCAGATTAGAATGAAGTATGAGTTGTGCTGTTTCGATGGATGGTGAAGGTAGTAAGGTGGGGATGAAAGTATTTCAAGTTTACGGCCGCGGCTTGTTGGTTTCCTTCGCAGACGCTCTTTTGGTTCGTCACGCAATCTTTCCTCCCCAATTAACGTCTGCTGAAACGAGCAGCAGATTCGTTTCCCATTGTTGGAAAAGATCAGCCGGAGTCCACGTAAAAATTACTACAGAGCCAATAAGCGCTAAGTTACTGTGTAATGAAAAGCCTGACGTCTCACGTTTTCGAGGGAAGTGTCTTTACTATTTTGAATTGCGTGCAATACACAACCTGCGCCTCCTAGAAAGTCCTTATATGATTTTTCAGCATCTTTGAATTTGGTCATCCCGATGAAAACGAAAGTAGAACTATGTTAGTGGCACTCGACCACTTCTGAGGAGAATTTTTAAGGGTTAAAAACAATGAAATTTAGTTTTTGAGAATTGAAACGTCGAGTTATTCAAACAACCCGTAGTGTGACCGCGGGAAACCTAGCGGGGAAGAAATGCCGTTCTGAGATGAAGCAGTGTTCTTTAAATCACATATTACTATTTGCCATTGAACTGATTGAATGCTCTGATTATCGGAAATAATGCAGGCGGTGAAAAGCGGCAAAAACGTTAGACGAATAATGCTAGTCGTAATTGATTCAGCATCAAGGTAATTTGGTTGAGCGGTTCCTACTCGGGGAGCAAATCAGATTTCGTTTCGAAGTGGACGAGTGCTTAGTTTTGTAATTTTTCTTGTGTTTTTTTGTTCCTTTGCTAATTTTGTCAAAACTGCAAGAACATTGTTAAAACTGGAAGATCATTGTGTGACGAAAATAAACATATGTTTGATGGATTTGAAAACTATAAATATTAGTCTAATCAAAAGTGGCTGTTTCCACAAGTGATATTTGTACGGAAGAAAAATGCTATGGAAGGGAATCCTTAATCTGGATATTTGTTCCCCTTGAAGTGAAGCCGTTTTTATGTCAAACAATGAAAATGGTGATTTCGGATAGTGAGCAATTTCATTTGTCAAATGGATTACTTTTGTCTCTCACGTGTAAACAGGCACCAAGACATACAGCCCTGTTTATCAAATGCGATTTTCAACTTTGATCTATCACGTGCATACGTTTGGTAATAGCAAGTTCGCTGGTTAATTTCCACATGAATAAGGCAGCGCTGTTGGTTAAATGTGACTCCGAACTTCGATCGGTCACGTGCATCCAACATGACCTTTGATCAATCACAAGATTTGCACGTGGTCAATTCAACTTGTTTACAACAACATCTAATTGAATTTATTTTCTGTTACAATGATTGGTCACTTTTAACCGTTTTTTATTGGTTACTTTTCTCAACTTCAATTTTCTCTTCTCATTGGCGGATTTCGATCCGTTGTTTGTTTGTTGATCGGGTTTTTTAATATTGTACAACTGTTGACGCTCTTAATTCGGAGGAGCTTATTTTGGAATTAATTGGTGGTTTGTTTTCGAGTCGGTAAGTTTAATATTGCCCTTATTACGGGATATAACGCGGTGTTACGCTCATCTGCTTACTGTACACAGACGTTGTCAGCAAAAGGCCCAACACTAAAATAAGAGCGTTTGTTTAGGTCGGGCTATTTTTGCTGTCCGAAGTAAAAAGTACAAAGCATTTGAAAATCAGAAATTGGTGAATTACGGTAATTACATCTATATTCGTTATCAGTACTATTTGTTCAACGTTGATTTGTTTTTGCTGGTGTTGTTTATTACGGTGTGTTTGGTGGTTCGTTTGTTTGCGAATATTTCTTCATGTGGTCCTGGAACTGTTTCAGCACGAGTACGTATATTTTGGGAATTTGAGAGACTGGACGAATATAGTGTTTGCGAAAGTGCTGAGAAAGAAAATGAACAAATAATAGAAAATATATTACATGTCGGTTTTTGCGGAATTAATAAAACTCTTTGTTTCAAAAAATGTAGGATGAATGACTATTTAAATAATTGGTACAAATCAAACTCAAAATCAGTTTTAGAAATAAGAAAACTAAACAAAAATCAAATGAAAAACAGTTTGCTCGTACTTCTCCGGCGCTAGGAGGAAAAACAAAAAGAAAAGACGCGATAAACGAAAAAAGGAAGAAGCGAAGCAAGCTAGAATCGAGGATCGTCGACGGCGGCTCGAAGCCCATGTAGAGCGAGCAATTGAGGAACGCATCGAACATGGAGAGCTACTGCGAGCGAATGCAGATCCAGCAGATCGGCGTGCCCCTCGTCAGACTGCGAAAGGTAACACTCCAACAACGAAGAGGAAGAGGACCGCAAATACAGACCACGAAGAAATACCTCGGAAAGCCGCTCGACTCCGTGGTCTTAAAGAAATACCGGTAAGCCATGTGACCTTGACTAGAACCTGTCTTGGTAGTGGTAGCTATGGTTCTTGTTACCTCGGCACATTCCGTGGTATGAACATCGTGGTTAAATCTTTACACGTTCATGAAGGGAAAGGAGAAAATCGCCAACAGGCGGAAAACAGAATTAGACAGGAACTAATTTACGAGGCCCGTATCGTAAATAAACTCGGTCACCATCCATGCCTCCCACTTCTTTTCGGAGTTTGCAGTGAAGCACCACCCTTTCACCTTATCCTTCAGTTTCATGGCGATAAGAAGACCCACAGATCTCTCACCATTTCAAGCGCTCTCTCCAAGTCTATCATGTCTGATAAAGTGTGTTGGGTCGAGATCATAAAGAAAATAGCATCAGCACTAAAGCACGTCCACGAAGCGGGCTTCCTGCACAATGACATTAAGTCCAACAACGTTGTTTTAGACGAGAATGAGGGCGTTTACAATCCAGTTTTGATCGACTTCGGCAAGAGCCTTCCATTGACTGGATTGAAAGGCCCAAAAGTGATGTCCAAGGAACGCCAAGAAGCTTATGCTAAAAAATATCCGCACATCGCTCCCGAGATTGTCACTGGCAGAAAGGGACAAAGCATTGAAAGTAACATTTTTAGCTTTGCTAAAATGACCGAGAAAATCTTCGACAGAGCGAAGTTAGGTACCCTTCCAGAAGTGCTGAATCGGGGATTGAACATTGATCCAGGGTGCAGGCCTCAACTGCAACATATCCTTGAGGCTCTTTCCTAATTCTTGTTCCCGGTTGCAGTTTTATTTGAACTTTACAAAAAAAATCATGAACGTTTAAGCGATAGCTGTGTATTGAATTATTTTAAACAATTGAGATTTAGCTGTATTTTATATATTTTTTAAATGTGCTGAATAGTGAGCTTTTTTACAATTTGCGAGGTTTGATCATGCATGTTCCATTCCGGCTTCCCGTTCCCAGCGTCTTACTCTCTTTGGGTTTCTGTATGTTCTACTGCGGTTAAATATTCACGGTTTCTAATTAAATAAATTGTTATAGCAGTCGAATGTTTTTTATCGTATTCTTTCATTTTGAAACCCAAATTCACGAAGAACTTTAAGTTCGTCATGTCCGCGCGTGCTACTGTCTCCTATTTATCAGAACATACAGCGAAATTAAAAATAAAGCCGTTACGAATTCTTTGATAAACGACGATTTTTAGTGATTGAGTAATAAATGTCTGGTCTGCTTGTTAGCAGTCACAATACGTTTCAGGCCACGAGGGCTGTACTTTTTCAGTTAAGCTGACATCATCTAGTTTTCGATGAAAGACAAAAATTTTAAGAATCTGATTTTTCACACTTCTCTCGGTTACGGAGTTTAGAAATGCTGACAAGTTACTTCAAGAAAAAATGCGATCTCCTGCTGATGTTTCGCTGTGGAATGGCAAAACATCAGCAGGGGTCTATGATTTCAGAATCGTATGAAGCTCATGACCATAGCAAAAACCAAAAGCGCCACAGATAAATAACTCACCATTCAACCATTTTCTGACTTCTCCTAGCCTGCAGTGCAGGCGGTTTTGGTTGTTTTCATCTTTCGAGTGTTTAGCCGACATTTTGGTTTCGTTGCAGACTGGGAGAATTGGGGCGAGAAAGCGATGCGAGAATGTCGGAGGGGGTGGAGGGCGGGGAAGGAAAAATAAACCGCCTGCCCGCAGAGCCTGTAAAATTCAAAAACGCCCCTAATTAGTTTCATTTGACCGCATTTCCGGAAGTCGATCGTTAGCCAATGAAAATGAAGTAATTTCATAAAATCTGCTTCCGACAAAAACAAAGATAGAACAAAAGGAGGAAAATACTATAACCGCAGTTACAGAGCGGAGCGAAACGATGACAAAGACACAACCGTAATTAGAGCGGATTTTAACGCTCGATTTCAAGTGTTGTATAGCTCTCTAAGAAGCTACAATACTAAAGAAAGGATAAAGAGACGAATAGTCGCAAAAGAAACACAACATCTTGCTACAATGAAGATTATTATAGTACGCGGCTTTAATTCCTATCCTTGATAACATGAGAGAGGCTGTACTGGCACTGAAACGAGCCAAACCAAAGCTACACAAAATGCTTCAGAGGGCATATAAAGGGCCACAGTCGCTGAACAGAAACAACAAGGGTTAAAGCAAACAGGCGATAAATGCAGAATTTAAACCCAGAAATGACCTTTGGTATCAAAATACATAACATGCGACATTTAAGCACATGGCTCTTTCAATCACTGTCATCATCATGCTATCCCCTAAACCACCGTCGGTCTTGCCCCGCTGAAAACAAGCAAGAAGCTAAATCGGTCAATAGAACCGAGATAGAAGCGGCAAACACGCAAACAGGAGTCGTGTAGGCCTTCCAACCCCATTTTACCACATCTTCCAATCTAGCACTTGCAAGTGATGTCGCCGTCAGACCCATTAAAGATGCTTCAGTCAACTGATCTTATACGATGCTTTTCAGAAGACAGACGACAACCACACACGCAGCTTTCGACAATAATATTTCTTTTACACGAATCAACAACTGAAAGATGAGGTTTTTACCAAAGCCCGTCGGAAGAGCTGTGCTACCAAATCCTTTCCGTGTACAAGTATCGAAATGGCTTCTTTTTGCTCGGGACGTAATTCATGTGTTATACCCAGCTCAGAGAGAAATAAAAGAGCTTCTTCGAGAGCAGCATCAAAGCTTCGCTAGTCCGCCACTTTTCTCCCACGGAATAAGCGGTAAAACAACTACCTTTAATTGCCAGGTATCAATCTGCTTGAGCTCTACCGCACCAATCAGAGACTCCGTTCGCCCACGAACGGAGTTTCTCAAACAAACAATGAGTGTGGGCAGGCGGTTTTTTCTTTCCCCTCCCCCTCCCCCCTCCCCAATTTTTCTTTCTCCCTCCCACTGGCTTGGGAAACTTTTTACCTCGCCCCAACTCTCCACTGTTTTCCTAATTCAAGATGGCGGCCTGAACAACCGATGGGAATATCCACTCGCCCCCGCCAAAAACCGCCTACACTGCAGGCTAGACTTCTCCCTATCTTATCAACATTTTTCCACCCTTCACAAAATAGCTCAAGCACGCATTGCGTGCCTATGTTTACTAATGCAACATGGTGGTTGTGAAGAACCAAAAACCTTTGAATTTCCCCAAACTGCATTGTTCCACTTGCATCCTTGTACTGAACAGTGTAAGAATTCTTAAGTTTACTTTGTGCCATTCTTGTGCAGCTGAAGACAGAACCATTCACAACTTCTCTCTGGAATACCTCCACTTTATCCCCTGGGCCAATAATTTCCAACCCTCGATCTGCAGCAGAGAAACCTGTTAACTGCTAACAACTCTTGGCTGGCTAACATTTCCTTCTTAGCAACTACCAGAACAAATGCATCACCTATCCTTCAAGATTAAAACCGAAAATCATGCGTTTTCATAACTAGCCTCGTGTATTATAATGAAAGTATAGATTAATACGCATGGCCTGCATACAGGCCCTTCCTGTGGGCAATTTAGAGAGGTTTTTTTCATTCGAATATGTTTTGGAATGGCACGCAGTGAAAAGCTGTTTTTGCATGACTGCATGCCATTCGAAAGCAAACTTGAAATCGAAGCAAAACCCCTCTCTAAAATGCTGAAATGAAATGCCGGTATGCAGGCTATCGTACACCACGTAAGCATCTCAAACATGTCGTTTTTTAAGTGGAAAGCGAAACTCGTGATTACAAAGGTCTTTTTCTATCTGATTTCTAAGTGAAATTTATGTCCATATTCAACTCTATCTGTAGAATGCTAATCGCAAAATTTCCTATTGTCTAAACCCGGTCTTGGTTTGGCTAGGCAGTTACTGTTGTTCTACGTTGTTTTTTTTTTCGGAATGTCAGATTCTGAAAAAGAGTTCTCTAGTCACTGTGGATATCTATGTGTTTAAGGAGAAATTCTTCTAAGGGTCAGGAGTGCACATCAATGAAAGTGGGGTTGGGGCGACAAGCTTGGGTGAGAACTGCACAGGTTGTCATCACATCAATTGGAGGGTCCACAATAGGCTTCTCAGATCCCGCTTTCCTGCGCATTTTTTCCCGTCAATCCCACCATCCCGCCCTTTTTCACTTGGGAATCCCGATCCCACCCACTTTGCAAAGACATTTTTGCGTTAATTATTAATATATTAAATAATAATCAACGCATAAACTTTTAAAAAAGTAAACATTACAGAAACGATCATAAAAGTCCTACCTGTATGCAATGGGTAGCAGATAAGTAATCAGAAATGATTGTTGCGTTTCCTTCTTTAAACGTTTCACTGTTTTGTTTTGTTTTTTTGTTTTTTTCACGTATCAGTAAAAGAAAGAGATTGTTCACCTCCATATTCCTAGTCCTGGTTTTTTAGAAGACAATCAGCTGAATATTTGAAGATATGTGTTAGTTTGTGCGTCTGGCATTCGATCGGGTGCTAGCTCAATGGTCCCTAGTCCTGTTCTGCTGTATCGTGTTGTTTTCTTAAGATAGGAAGATTTTGTCCATGTTAGCTCCATCCATCGAGTTGTATAAACAAGCATCGTCAAATTGTCGAAAACATTTTTTAAAAGGTTAACTGAGCATTTTAACTGAACATTAGCCTGCTATTGAACCGAACAGCACGGCCAAATGTAGACACTCTCCCTAGCAAGAAGTTCGCTTCCCTATCTAAAGTGGAAACGCTTTGAGAATCGTCCACCTGGTCGATTTCCTCCTCCGCACTGCTGCAAGTCTCATACCCGTCTCCATCTTCAGAGTGTTGAACCTCTCCTGTAAGATCAACACTTTCTCCAGGCATAATTTCTCTCTGGTAAAGAAAACTGGGCAAAGTTTCAGCTCTAGCCATTGTCGTTTCCTGTCTAACGGTTCTCTGGCGAACTGCGGCTCCAAAGATTTGTGCCCATTCCTTCATGAATTGAAACCGGACACAGCTATACGCACAAAGGGTTCATTTTCGCCAGCTTCTGGTTTTGCGTTAGTCAACTTATGATGAAGTCATGCTGGAATTTTAGATCCCATTTCCCGCTCTGTTTCCCTTGCCAATCTCGCATCCCAACCCTATAAAAACACGAATTCCCGCTCCCACTAGCAACTAAAATTCCCGCTTCCCACCCGTTTTTTCAGCTCTTATCCCGAATATCACCGTGAAAAAAAGCAAAATCCCGCATCCCGCCAAACCTATTGGGGACCCTCTCAATTGGTCATAACTTTGTTTGCAAAGCATGGCGCCCATCAATTTCGACAATTTTTTGTAACATGATATTTTAATGTGCTGCACTACCACTGATTTATGTTCAAACAATATTAATTTCAACAATTCAAAATGTCGTCAAGCAAGTATCATGAAAAGTTAGAGTCACAATTTGTTCAAACAATATTATTTTCAACAATTCAAAACGTCGTCAAGCAAGTATCATGAAAAGTTAGAGTCACAATTTGGTGACTAATTTCCACAGCAGGATTAAGTCGCGAGTGGACATATCACATCTCCAATACACGCATTATCACCTTTACTCATTATACCCAAGAAGAACGAAACAAACCAAAGGTCTAAATAATACGGATCAACTGCAAGTTTACCGTCCTTTGAAACGTTCCATGCAGATTAATGACTGGCCTATGTGCCCACTTTCCACATTTTGTTTCATGCGATTTGTACGTATCAAAATGGCTACCCACTCCAATCAGTTGGCATGAAATCGAAATATTTTAAGTCCCACTAATGAGATGCAATTCACAGGCGGTATGTCACTCTATTACGCACCGACTGCCATGTTCATGTTCCGGCGATCCATAGGGATTGACAAACCATATGAGCACGCGCACACCAAACATGTACAGTCGCCATAAAAAATTTCTCACTAATGAGATGCAATTCACAGACCGAACGCCACTCTGTATGGACCGACTGCCAAGTTTATGCCCCGTACAATCCGTACGGACCAAAACATCACTTATACGGACTGTTGCAGTGCGGATATATTTGACAACCCTAACATTAATTAGGGAAATTATCGTGCATGCAGTTTATTCATTTCTCATTTAAAGACCGCTTATTGTGAATACAAATTTTAATCAAATCTTACCAACCAATCAATTCAATGAGATTTGACCAAAGTCCTGGCCAAGTAAAACAAATTTCAAATGAGCTGAACTCTTTTTGTGACTGTAAAAGTTACAAAGGCAAATTAAAGTATATTAATATTTAGATATTTATATTGTTATAATTATTATTATTATTTGAGTTCAAGCCTTGGTCTCAAGTGGTGATTTTGTGTGACTTAAGTTAATTTGGGAATCTATCTACAAAATGTACTGGGGTAATGGACTATCAATATTTCACTTTCCAAAATGTGATTCAGGTTGAAAAACAATGAGCAGTAAACGGGGCTCAGCACCTCAGGATGAGGAGAGTATATACCGCATCCCACCATATTATTACATCCATGTCTTGGATCAGAACACCAATGTCACCAAAGTTGAAGTTGGTCCAAAGACCTTCATCAGGCAAGATAATGAAAAGGTAAAAATTTGTAATTATTTTCAAATTATACAAATTTAGACAGAACAGTGTGTTACATACTGTCACATCTTGATACGAACAGTCTCCAAGTTACCATGTTATTTGAATCCAAGCTGCTTTTAGAAATATTGCTATGTAAATGTAAATGTTTCCTCTTTGTAGCAAATAGTAAATAAAAACAGTCATATCATATTTGTAAGTCCAACTCTAACTATCTACGATGAAAATTGCACATGCCTTGTTTGAATTATGCTTTTTAGCAGCATTGGTAAAATACCATTGTCAGTATTACTTTAGGTCTTGAAAGTCCATCTTAGTCAGTGAGGTATATTTTCATCACAAGAGTAAAGCCTTATAAATTATAAAGCTTTTTTACAGCAAAGGGAAGTATAAATTATGTCTTGGACAATTAATGTTATAGTAATAGAATGTGGTTTATCAATGCCTCTCAGGTTTGAAACTGAGAGGTTTGGGGTACATTAACCTATGTGCTTTCTATCTCCTGTTCGTCATTTAATACAGTTAGCCCTCTGAAGACTAAAGTGATCATGTGTTAGTGGTAATGTTATCATCTTTGAAATGATGAAGTGATGAAAATGGTCTAGACTGTTACAGGGTAACAGTAATCGTCAAGATTAATAAGAAAAGTTCTTAATTTTATGGGATACATGATTTGGAAGAAATGTCTGCCTTCTTCACTGCTGATTACAAGGAACTGAATAGATGATTTATATAGAGTATCCCATGACTTTTTTTTAGGTCATTCTTGGTCCAGAAAAAATGATTACTGTTCCTCCTCGCCACTTCTGTATTGTTGAGAATCCTGTGCTATGGGACAAAGATGGACGAGTGGTGGTTGACAGTAATGGACAGATCAAACTAGCTCATGCTGATCAGGTACTTGTAATATAAATTTAGTCAATTTTAATACTTTCATGAGTTTGGTCTCAAAGGAAGAGTACTCCTTCATGTTAAACCACAATCAATCAAACATTACACCAGGTTGGTATTAGCCAGGTTAATGTTTGTTGAGATGTGGCAGTCTTTGGAACACCACATGTGACTCTTATGTGACTTTTACTTTATTATGTGCAATGGTTATACATTATATACAGTGTGTTTGTTATTATATGCAGGGGTTATATCATTATATATATGTGCAGAACTTTTGGGTGCAAACCAAAGAACATTCTATGGGGGGGGGGGGGGGGTATATGTGTATATTTTCTGGAACCACACAATTTTAATGTTTAGCATCTCGCCATGGAAGCAAAACTCCTACTTCAGCTACAAAGCAGGTACTGCATTTAGCTGGTCTGGGCTGTACAGCTTTACACTAATGACACAGAGGAAGAGGTTCAGACAAATTAACTAGTGCTTCTAAGGTCTGGGCTGTACAGCTTTACACTAATGACACAGAGGAAGAGGTTCAGACAAATTAACTAGTGCTTCTAAGGTCTGGGCTGTACAGCTTTACACTAATGACACAGAGGAAGAGGTTCAGACAAATTAACTAGTGCTTCTAAGGATGAGTACAGGTTTTTAAGCAGTTGGCTTCTCTCTACTTCACATTTTGTGATGTGTTTGAGTTGTATCAGTGCATGTCCAATTGCAGGGATTCTTGTCTGTTATAGAAAGTCTGTGGTCTGTAAAAGATCTGTAATCTGCTTTAGGTGGGCAGGCAAAGTCTATGTCATGCCTATTCAGAAAAACATTGGTAACAAATAATTTGTAATTTTGAAGATGTTAGCCATAAGAAACAAAATGAAATGACCAGTAGATCAACATGAGTTGTCTTATCAGTAATGAAGACTACATGTACCGGTAAGCTGCATTTGGCTACCTTACATTGTGTAGTTCCAGAAAATATCCATACCCCCCCCCCCCCCCACGGAAGGGATTTTTCCTATAACCCCCCATACCCTCTGGATTTTCCAAAATCAGCTCACAAAAAGGACCCCCCTCCCCTCTGGAAATTCCATTTTTGTCACACACCTCCTGGAAATTTTATCATTCCTTGTGGAAACCAAAATATAAAGGGTAAAGAAGAGTAAAAAGAATGCGTTTTCGATTTTTTTGTAGCTGTGAAATGTAATTCAGTCTTTTTTCGCGACAGATTGGCGTCGCATCAACTGGCAGTGAAAATTTGATACGTCGCCGATTTTTTCGAAATTTGCATAATTTCACTTTGCGGCATTTATTTCTGACGGCATTAGCCCGTGGTAAACCGCCTTGTACTGCACCTCCTCTGAAAACCTGCTTGAACCTTTAAAATCTTTATAAAACATTTCATTTTAATTCAAAGTTTTGTCGAAAATGACGTTGCAAGCACCATGCCTGCGTTTGAAAACAAGTTATTCAGCCTCACACACTACATGGAATGTAAACAAACTTGTGTGAAAGGATTATGTTACTCGCTCCCATTCAGGATTTCCCTAAATCACATAACCTTCCCTTGGGCTTTAATGTAAATGTTATGATTTTGCGTGATTCAAAACGGATGTCGAACGATTTTTTCCCCTTTGTCTTCTGCTTTAATATGCGGAAATATTGAAGCAACAAGTCGTTTATTTATCTTATTTCTGCTGATTTGTATCGCAAATGGCTCGCTTAAAAATATATTTGCCTTATGAACTAAAACTGTTACTGTACTGTTTTCCTCGTTCAAGAATCATTGCTAACGAGGTAAGGGTCTGTTATCGACCGATTCCAAATTTCTGCTAATTCAATGTTGATGCACTCTTTCAGTTCATTAACTATTTTTCACGCTTGCGACGACAACTTAAAAATGCGACAAAATCCTCCAGCTGAAACGATACAGATAGGAGTGACAAAAGTACCTGGTCAAGTGCGACAGACATATTTTCAATCAGCACAAATAATTATCTACTTTCCACAACATACGCTTCGACACCAGCCGCTACTCGGGAAAATGATTGGATTCTAGCGGCGACAGAATATATCGAGCCTAACCAGCATAACAATATTCATTTTGTGCTTTAAATTAGCAAGATGTATTTTTTTCCGTTCGCGACTTCAGAAGCAAAAATTTGCAAACGACGAAACTTGTGTGAAAATTGAGACCGGTCTGGAAAAAGACAAAATTCATCGAAGCAACCCCCCTCCCCCCCTCCGGAAATTCCTGGGCCTTTGAACCCCCCCACCCTCTGGAATTTCCAATCTCTTCCGTGGGGGGGTATGGATATTTTCTGGAACTACACATTATAGGTTTGTGCATTGTATTGCCCTCTCTGTAATAGTTATAAAATAATGTTTTGTGTGTGTTATATGTTGTAGGATATCCGCCTTGCACAAGACCCATTTCCTTTATATCCTGGTGAAGTCTTGAAACAAGGTGTGTCAGCCCTGCGAGTGGTGATGGCTAACTCTGCTATTAGATTGCGTGCTATGCTGGATTACGAGTCTGAATCTGGAGAGAAGAGGATTGCTGGTGATGAGTGGTTGTTTGAAGGACCAGGTAATTTGAAATTCTCCACATCAACCTGTTATGAATAATAATTAATTATAAGTAAAAGGAATATAACATCAGTGTTCCAGATAAAAGTGGGGTCTCAGGTCAAAAATTCAAGAAAGCTGGCTCCCTGACCCAACCCACTGAGCTGTTGAGTAAGAAAGTTTGGGAAGATCTGCTGACCCCATAGAAATCTTCTATGACCCCCACTGACTCTGAAAGTTATCTGGAACATTGAATATGAGGCAGTGTATTAATACTTGACTAACGTTTAGCTTGCCCCTCTTGCCAGTCTCACGGTGGAATATTCTGTCAGTAAAGCCATTTGCAAATATGACCTCTTACTAACCAAATTCAATGTCTGCACTGTAAGTTATGGACCAAGTTTTTTCCCATTCACTCATGGCCCAAGTGCGAAGCCTGTGGGCCATAAATCAATGGGAAAAACAAGAAACGATCCGTAACTTACAGTATAGACAGAGAAAACAAGGTTAGTAAGATATTTATTATATCTCTGAGGTTGATCAAGTGCGTGGGAAAGGAAACTTTCAGATTTAGCAGGCCATACAATAGAATACTACCCGCAAAATTGACCAATCACAGTGCGTATACTAAGAGATACAATAAGTAAAAATTACTAAGAGCTGGGCTCTTGTTGTCCTAATGGAGGGTGACAAATGATTTTGTTTCTGTCAGGCACATACATACCAAAAAAAGAAGTTGAAGTAATAGAAACAATCCGTGCCACTATTATCCAGCCTAATCAAGCCATTAGACTCAGAGCAAGAAAAGAAACTAAGGTAATAGATGATCATTAAGTGGCTACTTTAATTTAACAAATTATAAGATTTTGTTTTAAACAGTTTCTGAAGAATAGAGCAAAGTTTAACAAATACATTCTTGTTTTTTGTTTTTAAATTGAAAATACAACATGTTTTTCTGAGGTTAGTTTGGAATACCTTGGCAATGTCTAATTTTGTTCTACTTGTGCGTACAGAGCAGTTTTCAATTGAGTGTAATAAAACCAAAACCAAAGCAATAATATTATTACCATATGCAAAAACTTAACGGGCGTGTTAACCCCCAAAATCACAGTTTCCTTTTAACATTAAGAAGTTCTAGCATGCCGAAAGCCAAATTTTTCAGATTTCTGCACAGCAAAATAATGCTCTCATGTTACTCATCAATTGAGTAACGACAGTAACGAATAATATTAGGAAAAAGTGCAATGAGCGTATCAGAATATGAAGCAATTACATACATGTAACTGGCATAAAGCACAGGAAAATGTGTGTGTGCAAGTTGTGATTGGTATTGGTTTTGGTGCTCATTGGTTGGAAAAGTCGCACAAGTTTTGCCAGCCAATCACAGAGTGAAGCAATGCAAAACCAAAGCAAAATAATGTAATTTACTGTCATTATACTCAATTGAAAACCGCCGTAGAAGAAGCAATTGAAAGATCATGAAGTGAGGCAGTCTGACCATCCCTCTAGTATTTGGGTAGCAATACAGATGTTCTTAAAGTGTTCATTTTCTTTGGTAATAACTTTGCCCTCTTCACTATCCACATCCATTGTAAACAGCTACATAATTTTAAATAGCAGGTGTTTCTTACATTTTGCACAATCTTTTGAAGATTCCCACCAGAGATGAGTGTCTTTAAAGCTCAGCAGTCTCTAGATTTAGTACCAGATCTTTGTTTACTTTGTATGTTACATTATTCTTCTTTAAAGGGCACTTAAACCAAAAATATAATTCTTTCTCATTTCCTGCTAAATGTGACAGTGAAAAAGGAAGTACCATTTATTTTAGCCAATTCTAAATATTTAAGGCAAAAAAACGAAGGCTTCACTTCCAGTCTTTGTGATGTCAGCGATGGAACTTTATGCTGGTAGAAGCAGTTCAGAGGACGTTATCTGATGAAAACAGCAAAACAAAATTAATGAAATTTCTACAATAGTGATGTCTGTGAAACATCGGAAACATCTATGAATGCATGCTGGGTCTTGTCCCTATGGTTTTGAACCACATACATTTGTAGTTCATTGTTATCTGTAGCCCAACAGTAACACTCAGGAACAGACTCTGAGTGAGACAAACTATTTAAAGCCGAGAACTGAAGTCAAAAATCAAGTTGATTTCTTTTAGGGGCCAAAGATGTAAAAAACGCGATTTTAACATCTATTCCTGTCTATCGCGCTATATTTGCGAGAATTTTTAGTTTGAAGTTGCTATTTTCCCGCTGTTTTGGGTTTAGCAGTGCGGGCGTAAATTTTCACCCAGCGGTTTTCAGCAGGCGCCTATGACGTAACTTATGGGGAACGAAGAAATCAAGCTCGTACAATCATATAGGAAAGTACACAATTGGATTCCTTTATCCGGTGCCTTCTTCGCGTTATTTTGAGTATGAGCAGAGTAGAACCTTTTCAGTTCGAGCCAATATATCCCCCTGGTGAAGAACCAGACGGGGACGACTTGGAAGATGTAGAAGATGATGAAAAAGATGTACAAGCGGGGATCGGGAATACGGACTGGTGTGCGACAAACGACGAATGCTACTGTTGTCAATAGCTCGAGGAGCTCAATCAGAGATTCGATGAATCAGGTTAGTGAGGAAAACTTTTGTTTTTTATTTTATCCTTTTTGCTTTCGAAGGGTTAATGCGTAGCCGTCTGCCTATGTCGCACAAAGCACAGTGATACGTGTTTCGAAGTTTAGTAGTCGATAAATTTTCATAAGTGCGGGAGGAACCTTCCCGATCAAGTTGGCCCCATTAACCCCGTGAAAAAGACGTCTATAATGCTTAAAACAAATTTCTTAATTGTTTACTGATAGGTGTCATGTGCATCACAAGCCATGAAAAATCTCGGATAGTTTGCTTAGATACAGATGTTTTGAGGACGGCACTCGTGGCAATTCACAATGCTCGCCTCAACCCAGTTCCAGAGCCCATTACAAACAGGTAAAACAATTGCCGGGTTAGATGAATGTATTTTGAGCGAACACCAACTCTTCGCTCCATCCATTGGACTTTCATCCCCTAAGCAATAATCCCGTCACCTGCTTGAATTTCAGAGCTTGGCGATTGGTTGCATATCGACAATTTACGTGGTGGATACACGGAACCCTTGGGAAAGGCAGACGTAGAGTGATTCCGGCATGTGTTGTGCACGCCATAAGGAAAGAATTTCCTGAGGAAAGTGGACAGTACTTTGGGTTTCAGGAAACAGACATTGATTTGTGATTCCATCTACCTGGTGTATTTATTATTTCACCAAAATAACTACTATGCTTTGCTTACAAATCACAATAAGTTTAATAATATTACAGACTGAATTAGTTGCTTTTATACATAAGAAAGACATAATTTATATTTTGTTCACCATTGTATAGTTTTCTTTTCTAAGAAAAAGGTGACTCCTTATTGTATAAAATACCGAAATAGAAGTACTATATGAAAATATAACTTACAAATCTTCTCCGACTAATTTGTCAAGCTTTGTGCTTGTTTTTATCATGTTAATTATTGGTAAACCTTGATGTGTGTTGGGCAATAACTTCAGCTCTAGGCGGCCTTGGTTTGCCAGCAATATTTTTGGGAATGTTTACAGAGGTTTGAAGGGTTGCACTCCGCTCACAGGGTTTTTGTTTTTTTTGTTCAATTATAGAATCTAACATAGGCTTGCAATGATCCCTGTTTGTTTTTTCCATTGCTGGCTTAGCTACCCACTCTTTTGTGTGTTTTGGGAAGACAATTTTATATTGGAGGTCCCCTTGATTTTCACCCCGAGTAGCAGTAGCCTGTTGCCTCCCAGTGTTTGCATTGTGGTCCAGTGCAGTCAGCTGGGTACGTGCAACCATGCCCTTGTGGGAAAAATGTTGGCGTTTTGGCACATACTTAGTTTGGACACTATGGTAAACTTCTAAGTTCCCAGTGTGACAGCACAGTGAGAGCTGCTTGATGTCCTTCAAAAGGTTCTTGTCAAATATGACCTCCTTCAAGGCCTCATGGGCTGGGGATCCAGGCCGCAGCCACCTTTTGGTTCTGGCCACATTGTGAGGGATAGGTGGATGAGCACATTCATGATATAAATCTGCTGAGTCCCAAGAGTGAATGTTAGCTATATGATGAACAATGGATATCCACTTTTCTCTCAGCAGCTCTGGGTTTCCCTCACAGGTTTCTGCACACCACCAAAGATGGTTTGAAATCGATTTGATCCAGGGTAAGAGCTCCCCACAGTCTTTCTTTTTTGCTTTTTCATTTAGTTTTTTTGTAATACTTTTGGAAAGGTGCCACACATCAAATTGGTGTTCTATGTCAAGATAATTTTTCTTCATGTCAGATCGAATCCCAACATGACGATCTGTTGCCACAACTGTAATGTTCCCCCCCTTAGCCCTTATGTTGTCCATACAACGCTTGAAGCCCTCCCTTTCCATGGCATTGCTGCTATTAACCTCACTCACTTGAACTATTTGAAAATCAACTATTTTATCAGTTTCTTGATCAATCATAGTGTATGTGCCATATTTTGCATTGTGTCCAGGGCTATCACAACGACCATCCCCTGACAGCCACAAATCTTTGCTATTTAATTCCCTAAAAACAGACTCTTGCTCTTGCCCCCAAAACTCATTAATTACTGGGAATAAATATTTGTCCTGAATGTTATAAAATGTTTTCTCACTAAAAAACTGTAACTTAAGGATCTCAGCTAGAGAGGCTACCTTAGTGTATGAGGAGCCACTGAGTAAAATGGATGATGACATTAGCAAGTTTCCAGCAGCCATCCCTTCAAGCATAGGCTGGCTTTTCCAGAATTTTGTATGCCCATTTATGCAAGTTAGGGTAACAAATAATTGAGTTCCTTGAGTGGACTGGTGCCTTTTGATGACAACTGCACCACAGTCAGGACATCGTTTGAGGAGTTCAAACAGTTGACTTTTGAAAACAAGGAATTTTGTCTCGTCCTGAGGGTTAGGAGACTTGCAGCTTTCCTTGTCCTCATTTTCTGACGCCTCAGAGTCATCTGACAGATTGTATGTGGATGAAGAGGGTTTATATTCGGGATCCTTTTGAGGGGTCACCACTGGAGAGACAGTTTCAGCAATGTTTTCTTTGCTGTCATCTTCTGTTTCAGTCACAATAATATTTGAATTGCCTGGTTCAAATTGTGTACAGGCATCACACATCTCTACCTTAGGAGTTTGAGTTTCTGAAGATTTCTTCATTAGCTTGTCTCCGTGTGTATTGACCTGGCATCCAAAGTCAGTACTCTCCCTAGCTAAGTCTACCTGAATCTCTTGTGACTGCACCGACAACTGACGTTCGGATGGCAGAACTGCTACCCCATCTGATGTATGTGAAGAAGTACTTGGTTGATGCCCATCAGTAACAGTATCAGGTGATGAAGATATGGCTAATCCATCTGATTGAGATGTACTTGGGGGGTGTTCATCAGTCTTTGGTAGTACAGGATTTGTTGCAGTTACAGAGGATATATACTACAAACCAAAACAACAGTTCTTGTTGCATGTTTTACAGCAAAGGAGTTGTATGGTTAACTACCGGTAAGTCCTCATATCAAGAAAAACTTGTGTAAAAGCAGCAGGTAAAATCATTTTGAGACTTGCAGTTTAATAAATGACAGTCAATTGAACTGTTATGGGTATATAGCTGGAAAAGACATTAATAATGATCTGCTTTTAAGGTCAGTAGTTGCAAAATGAAGACACTCACTCATGAGAGAAGGGCATTTGAAAGTCGCAACTTCAAATACTTGCCAATCACATATAAAATTTACTTGGATTTCCCCATGGTTTGGAGGCAGTATTTTATAAAAACACTTTTCAATACGAGCAACATTATCAATCGAATTTGCCTTCTTTCTTTACAGCATATTAGACTGTTGCGTGACAGGCACAAGCACCGCGCGATTTAAATGATTTTGAAAACAGCATTCTTATAAGTCCTACCTCTTTCCTGGCTTTTTCTTGTGAACGTCTCTCTGATGATAACCTAGGCTTTTTGGGCGGGGGAAGATGAGAAAATATCGAAGGTATGGCATCATCCTTGAGTTCTCTTTTCCCTCTTTGGCCAGTAAGTTCTGCTCTTAAATCACGCTTGTAGTCGTCGGGGGTAAAATGCGCTGAACACAATCTGGAGTTTTTGGTCAAGACAAGATCAGCACGCGAAATTTTCGCAAGCCACTGGTCCTGAATAGCCTTATCCGTTGGAAAGCAGTGGTAGGAGACAGTGTTATTATGTCTCGAGTCATTGTTGCATTCAAAGGCAGCGCAGTAAACCATCGTGGCGAACAGAAAGATCTGCAGAAATTATCTTTGAGGCAACCTCGAAGCACCACTCATGATTCAACCAAGTTGCTTTATTTATATGAGATTGCTTGCGTAAGACCGGAAAGTGCACAACGTAAATTAATGGCAAAAACGCAAAGTCCAGCACAACTTTTAAGATTTGTATTTTATTGTACATTACACTGCATGCGTTACCAGTAAGCTTACGTTTAGGATCAACATTCAAGGGATGCTGCACAATTCCTCCCAGAAAAGAGTTACAGAGCAATCTAATTTGTAGAGGAAACTTCTACATAACAGCTAACCACTCAGTTAAAACGACGAACAGGAGCTTTGCAGATTGCGAAATGCGAAAATGTTTTGCAATCTTTGGCAAGACTGCACGTCTGCAGAAACCCGATCGTCATTCGATTACCAGCAAGTATACCCTGCGAGCAGAGGTCTCTTCGATCTTCCTAGATAAGTCTAGGAAGATTGAAGAGACCTCTGCTCGCAGGGTACAGCAAGTACGACTGTGGAGTTCGATCTGTCAAGATAAAAATAAACTTACACAATCCTAGAAAGATCTATCTTTTTCCTTTGTCCAAACTGACCATTTCTGAAAATCCCTCACACGTATTTTGACTATTCAAAGCAATATAATGTCTTCCCGAATGAGCAAAAAGCCTTGACTGCCATGTTTTTCTTCCCCATATCATACGTCATAAGCTTCGTAAAGAACCGCTGACAAGCCTGATCTGAGCCGCCGTCATAACCAGCGAATTGACAGTGCAAAACCGCCTGTTTTTTTGTCTCCTCATTTCTTGAGCAGAAAAAAAAGGTTAAATAGTGTTTTGCTTGCCATGATTAATTAAATCAAGCTTTAAAAACGTACTTGATTTTTGACTTCAGTTCTCCTTTAAGGGTATACACAAGACTATTAATTGTTTCAATTCTTTTTTTACATGTAATTCAGCATAAGTGCAAATGTTATTGGTTTGTCTCTACTGGTGTTCTTTTTGGTTTGTGAACAATGAACATGCCAGTTCATGCCAAGACTTCATGAGAGCATTATTTTGTTGTGCAGAAATCTGACAACTTTAGCTTATGGCATATGCTAGAATGTCTTAATGTTAAAAGGAAAATGTGATTTGAGGGGTTAACATGCCCTTTAAGATTTTGCATATGGTAATAAATTATAAGTGGACTTAAATTTTTACTTGTGGTTCAGGATCGGGATGGTAATTTGCGTGTTGCTGGTGAGGAGTGGCTGGTCAAAAAGATAGGTGCTTACCTTCCAGGTGCTTATGAAGAGGTTGTGGACGTTGTAAATGCCTATGTATTGACTGAGAAGGTGAGCTAGCTGTAATTTGGTACCTATCTAATTATGAGTTTTCTCAAGGAATCATGCTATTCATAGAAGTGAAAAATGTGACAAAATATTCCCATTGATAAAAATTAATAGTTATAATAATTAATAGCTCTAATTAGACAAGCTGCAGTTAGCAGGTTTTGTACAGACATGGAATTTTCTAGGGGTATGAAAGACAATTATTACGTAAAGGAATACTGAATTTTTTTTTTTATTGAGTGGGAAAGTATTTCAAAGCCAAGACTCAATCCCTGCATTTTTTTTGAGGGGGGGGTTGATATTTGGCACCACATGGTGAGATTCTTCAAGACCCACAGAATATGGCTGAAGTCTTGCAAGTTGCTTAGTTTTTGTCTTGTCAACAGCCTCTGCAGTCTTGATGTTCCACTGAACTGCTGGGAGAATCTTAATAAGCATTACAAGGTCATTTACTGGGTTCATTCACGTTGCATGTCCTGCATTTAACGTGTTGAAAGAGTTTTGTGCAGAGATGTTATATTGCATGCAAATTGATGTTTTGGGCAAAACTGAATGTTGCTTTCAGACAGCTTTATTGTATAACATATTAATCATTATGAATACTATTCTCTCATTTTAGAAAGCTTTACATTTGCGGTCCACACGCACATTCAAAGATGACAAAGGAATTTTGCACAAAAACGGGGAAGAGTGGTTGATCACCATGGCAGATACTGAAGCTCACATTCCCAATGTCTATGAAGAGGTAAAAAAATGTTTTGTAGTTTAATTGTATTACTACTTCTACTAAGGCCTTGTATGCCACTTGGCAGGAGGAGAAGAACTTAGACAGGTGATAGGCATAATATAAATTATTTTTTTTGTTAGCTGTGAATTTGTCTCATGGCAAAATGCCAAAAAGTGGATGGTACAGTGTACAGGGTTGTTGGCCACTACAGAGTGGGCCTGACAGATGAGCCAACCACATGAAGCAGTCTGTCCCTGTAGGCGACGGGTAGTACAATAAATTCTTGAGCCCAATCGACCTACAGAGTCACGTGTAGGAGACTAATTGAATGCACACAAATTCCTTATTCGGTGACTTGCTGCAGTGCTAGTGTCTTCGTAACAGCAAACACAGTCGAAATGTCGATAGATTAGATGATAAGTAGTTGAGAGTGTGATTCAGAGTATGGTTCGAACTAGAACACAAGAAAGACAGAAAACTACTTAACAATTTAAACTCTAAGATCTAAGACTAAATCACGCAATAGAAAAATGAAAAATAGAACTAAACTCGACGGTGAAAAGAAAACTACAAGGATATAAACAAAATAACAGACTTACTTTAGTCTCCGGGATGCGAAGGGTTCCTACTTAAGCTCTGGTAATAGCGAAGTTACGTACTGGAGTGATCTCTATAGCGTGTCGATAGTACTGAATACTCTTTTGTGACAGTTGAACAGAAAAATCTAAAAGGCATGTGGCTTGATACAATTGAGTTATTCATAAGTGAGAAACAACAAGTGATTTGTGTACATAAGAATGTAGAAACTTGAAACCAAAAAACATAAATTTAGAAATTAGTGTAACGAAAGCTAACGATTATTGGCGTGCAAAACTAACAGTCCCCTTATGCAACTTTGTAAAGAATATTGACATGACTGAATTATTGTGGAATTCTAACTTTTATTTCACCTGGAAGGTCGAGGGCCGTGACGTTGTACTGTATTAGCAAAATCCCTCCTTGTGTGTTTATTATGAAAAGCAGACAGAAGCGTTTGTATTGATGCTAGTTATAAGAGCAATAAAAAAATAGTTATTTGATATGTGTTTTAACTCCATGCTGCAGGTTGTTGGAGTTGTTGACATCACAACGCTGAACAATCGACAATACTGCGTCATTTTAGATCCAGTTGATAAAGATGGCAGACCCCAGCTAGGACAGAAAAGACTTGTCAAAGTACCAGTTATATTTTAATTGGAAATCAAATGTTGTTTTATTTAATTTCATTACATAATGTTAGCATGCACAGATGTATCCATCCTCGGAGACCCAGGGGCAGTTAGTGGGGATGGGGAAAAGTCTAAAACGGGCGAAAAAAAATTCGGGCGAAGAAAAGTCAAGAACGAGGAGAAGAGCTCTTCTCCTCGTTCTTGACTTTTCTTCGCCCGAATTTTTTTTCGCCCGTTTTAGACTTTTCCCCGTCCCCACTAACTGCCCCTGGGTCTCCGAGGATGAGATGTATCATAAATCACGTTCTTTTTTTTTGAAGTGGCTTAAGGTAATCTCTTAAATTGGCTTGCTTTTATTTAAACAAATTACAGTCCCACAGAAGTCACAAGGGGCTTATTACAGACTGCTTTTTAAAACAATCAGAAGCTCATCATACATTGCTACTATCACTGCACAGGACATTTGACAGTTGGACCAGTTTCCTAATCCTTCACTGGCATACAGTACACCCATTTGAAGGAAATAATGTGGCATGACCTTCCAATCAGGAATAGCTGATTGGAAAAACAATCACTCCACCACTGGATTACAATGTAATGAATTAATATATGTAATGATTGTGTGTTATTCATTTGAAAATTCAGGGAGAGAAGTCCTTTTTCCTGCTCCCAGGAGAGAAACTTGAACAAGGCATTCAAGATGTGTTTATTCTTGGTGAGGATGAAGGGGTGATTCTGAAGGCAAATGAAGCTTTTATTGATGTTGATGAAAAGGAGGTAACTAGGAAACATTTTGTTAATAATTATCACATCTTATTTTAAAGGTTTAAAGAATCATATTGTGTCTAGCTCTTGATTAGGAGTCAGTAGTGAATAATAAAAATTTAAAATACTGGTACAGCTGAGTAAATTAATTTAGTATTTGAGTTGCCATTCTGCAACATATCACTGAATATTATTTATAAATTACATTATTTAAACAATGCATTTCTTATTTCAAAGACCATTCTACTTGTCCCTACCTTTCTGATATGGGTTCCCCTGATCTCCAACGTATTGAGCTTTAATCTCAAACCATTCCTGGCATTACTGCACAGTAAGAAAATAAGCAACTCTCAAAAGATCCATTAGGTTTACGATTTTGATTGAAGACAGTGTTTGACCTTAGCAGTAGTTCACTAGCCCAGGACTAGTAGGAATTTTGTTTGGGCTAGTAAAATCTGAGAACCACTATCCACTGTGCTACTTGTAATAGAAGAGGTTTTGAAGATAGTATTGATGAAGAGAAATCAAGATCGGTAATCACAATATTGGTCTTAAGAGGTGACTGACGTTTGGCTACCAAATGACATCATCTGGGTAGTATATTTTAGACTTCACTAGCTCTTGGACTAGCTTGTTGAAAAGATAATGTTGAGCACTGGGAGGAAGTCTAACATGGCACTAAACCTTAAGCATGCACAGTTCAACCAGAAGTCCAATATTTCTGGAGTAACTGATCAGATCTTTTCGGAATTGCTCATTTTCTGACTTCTGGGCAAGGGGGACAAAGACTCCAAGCACAACATTAATATTTATTGTAGTGATCTTTTTAGAGCAACTGGTTCTTGAGTCGCTGCTATCAGTTAAATAACACCTCCATATGTAGACACCTTCCCCCCACCCTAAAGTTTAAACTACAGCTTTACAGTACCCATGAGAGGACACCAAATGATAATAATGATGAGAATTTATATATAGCGTTTTTATCCAAAGGGCTCAAAGCACTTTCAACACTTGTAAAATGACAGTCCCCGTGATTTCTCCATCGATTCTCAATTGAAGGGCAGCCTGTAATTTGAAACACCTCTTGTAAGTGGGATCTTGATTAAACCCCCAATGGCTACAAGAGGTTTTGTTAATTTGACAGTCTGCTTGAATGCCAGCATCAAATGACAGTGCCACACCTTTTAATACCCCTTTGACATTTTCCCCTCTTTTTGTCATTAGGGTACAGTTTCTGAAATGTTTCTTGTATCCAGTTGCTGAAATATCCACCAAATGTTAGTAGAAGGCATGACTAATGCATTCTGACTATACCTCCTGCAGTATCCTTAGGCCTGATTCAGACACCATACAAGTTTTTCATGTGCCAAGCCTAATTCATAGAATTGAGTACATGAAAAGTTCGGCGTCTGAACAATTATGAATGTATATTTTAATTTGGAACGGCTCATGCGTTCTTTTCACCTAGATTGGCCAGGAATTTCGACTTTGGAACGGTCTTGATTCAGACACTGGACTTAATGCATAAATTATTATTTGGCATATATTTTCCAAACCCCTGACAATGTTGATTAGTTTTCTCGATCATAACTGTATAGGAACGGCTGTGGAACAGCTAGTTAAGTTTGACATCTGAATCAACAGGCATACTTTTGTTAATTTGGGTCATTCTAAATTTCAAATTTAGTTCAGCTCATGAAAAGTAGGGCATCTGAACTGGGCCTTAGTCATTCAACCTCCTATAAGAAGACAGCTGTGGAAACATCTGTGCTCAGGGCCGATGGTGTCTGTGTATGGGAGTTTTGACTGTGTCCTTTTCAGCAGTTTAAAATAGTTAATCATGTTCTATACATAGAAAGAGGTCACAAGACGACCTGGTGATCGGTGGATGATTCGTGGCCCCAGTGAGTATGTCCCCCCTGTGGAGGTGGAAGTTGTTGCACGAAGGAAAGCCATCCCTCTTGATGAAAATGAAGGGATTTATGTTCGTGACATCAAGACTGGAAGAGTGCGAGCTGTGTGTGGACAGACATATATGCTGACTCAAGATGAAGAGCTCTGGCAGAAGGAGCTACCACCAACAGTTGAGCAGCTTCTGGCTGGAGGAAAAGATCCTCTGGCTGACAGAGGAACAAGGAATGTTGTAGTGCCTGAAATGTCAAGTAAGCCTATATAACAACTTTTACTTCAGTGCTTATGAAAAAACATTACCCTGTACAATCAAAAATGATGCTGAGCTTGAAAATAGTTTCAGCCATCATATAGTTTTAGTGGTTTCTTCACTCAGATTACTCATAAAATCATGAAAGTTCTTGTTGAATATATTTAAATGTAAATTTAATCATGTGGTGTTAACATATTGTGTGCATGTGTATATGTGTACATTTCTGCCAATTAGACTGGGCTCTTTCCACAAAGCTCATCCATTTTAGCCTATCTCTTAACCCTTTTCTGTTGTAAAGTTGGCTTGATGAAGTTTGGTTTTCTCATAGCAAAAAGAATTATTGATAATTATGTTTCATGCTCTATAGTTGCCCCATGAGTCCCTGGGCAACTGGATGGGGATTTCTCTGTCTCTCACAAATTTATGTTTGTCCAGGTTTTCCAGCCTTACAACAAATGTCCAATTCATGGGATGAATTTCAGGGTCAAGCACCGTCTCAATCTTTATCCAGACGCCCAGTCCCAATGAGAAGTATGTCATATTTCTTGCATTGACTTACGATAAAAATCTCAATTTGCTGGAAATTCCCACATCATATAATTTACAGATTTTCCTTTAATTAATAATTGAAATCAAGAAATAAAGGCCTCAAGACCCTTTCATCTCAATTACCTTAGATTTTTAGAATGCCTTATACACCTCTGCCACCTCCCCCCCCCCCTTTAAGTGTAACTGTTGTGCCTGCTTTTGTGTATTTTGCAGGCTTCTGGTGCAGTTACTTAGCTAGAAGTAGAGAACTTAAGTTTTGTGGTATAGTGGAAGAATGCCCTCAGACAGATTGCATTCTTGTGTAACTAAAAAAGTAGATTGGAGAAGATTAGGCAGTGTGGCAAGAGAGACTTGTCTGACATTCAATTTGAGATCATTATTTTGTTAAGAACGATAGCCAATACATGAAACAATTAATTTACCTTAAACTGATGAACCATCATTTATTTTTTCATTAAAATTATTCACTAAAATTATCAGTTATGACTTTGTTGACTTTGTTCAGTGCAACAGGAGCCCTCAAGTAGCTATGGGAGAAACAAAACTAGAGTGGTGACTTTCAGAGTCCCTCATAATGCAGCAGTGCAAATATATGATTACAAAGAAAAGACAGCCAGGTAGTGATAATCAATCACATTATTTATAGTGTGTGTGTTCTCTCCATGTGTTTGTATGTGCAATTTAGACCAGTTAAAGTCTGTGTAAGACCTTAAAATGAAATAGATGCATTTAGGGGCAACTTTGAAAGCCTTACACAGATTTTGTACAGTTGGTTTAAATCCATGGTCACCAGGCATTTGGAAGGTATTTGATTTCCAAGGCAATACTGGCAACACACAGATAAGCTTTGGTAACATTAAATTTATCACAACATGTTTTACACCATAAGTTTTTGGGCTTGGTAATTCAAGAAGAAATATTATCCTATTTGTTTTTTTTTTTTAAATAACCTTTGTGATGCCATTAATTTGTTTCTGTAGTTAAATTACCCCCAGAAATTAACAGTGACAGTTGGTAATAAACTCAAGACAATGGTGTTTGAATGTAATGAACGTTGCAGATTGAAAACAAGCATATGGCTTTCTTTTTCCAAATATGAATAACCTAACATGCATATTATATATGGACAGTGCCCCTGAGTGTTTATGGTTTTGGTTGGTAGGGTTGTGTTTGGCCCTGAGCTGGTCATGCTGTGTCCTGATGAACAGTTCACGCAGCTCAGTCTGTCAGGAGGAAAACCAAAAAAGCCAAATGTGATCAAAGCATTGTGCCTTCTTCTGGGCCCAGACTTCTGTACTGATATTGTCACTGTAGAAACGTCTGATCATGCTAGACTGCAGCTGCAGCTCTCCTACAACTGGTACGTGCACATTAGCCATTCCCAATAAGTGTTGTTTGGATAAGGGCTTAATGTATTATGTAAAACAGGGTAAAACAAATCTGTGACTCAGGCTAACAACGTTTTCCTACAATGCAGGCACTTTGAAGTTGGAGACAAGAGTCCAAAAGATGCTGCCAAACTATTCTCTGTGCCAGATTTTGTTGGAGACGCTTGCAAAGCTATTGCTTCTCGAATCCGTGGTGCAGTAGCTGGAGTTCAGTTTGATGACTTTCACAAGGTAAACCGAGGACATAACATGAACTAAAAATAAAAAGTATTGTGACCTTGATGTTCCTGTGTTGTGTTCTGTCACACAGTGTTTAGCTTGTTTGTGTATCATCATGTATTGCAATGATAAGTGTCAAGTATCTAATTGTCAATTTTTTTAGCCTCGAGTGTGTTTAGCTTGGACACAGTAGTCAGATAGCTATTTTGGTGGAGGTCAGAGGAATTTTTCGAGAGTCAAAAGATAAAAATTACGGAAACTAAAGATTTCTCTTGTGGCGACTCGCTGTTTTTTCTCAGACTTTGGAACTAAACAGCCAGTGTACGAATCTCTTGATACCACGTGATTAGCCACGTACGTTGTTATTTTGTTGACAAGAGTTCTTTTTCTATTGGCATGGGTCAGTACTCTGTCAAATGTTACGAGAAAAGGAGTGAAAACTATCATGTGTAAACAGGTTAACAGGTGGTCATAGTCTGGGTCACTAGCCAGACGAGAAAATGCGTTGCGACATTTGTTAAGACTTGCGCTACGAGGGACATTACACCTTTGCTACACCTTTGTAGATTTAAATTTGCACAGCAATGGTCACAAGCTTCATGAACTGTGCATTTATCTTTGCAGAATTCAGCCAAGATCATCCGTACCTCAGTGTTTGGGCTTGATGACAACCATAAGATTCGAAACAAATTTACATTCCCAGCAAACAATCTGAACATTACTAGTATTGACATTCAGTCAGTAGAGCCAGTGGATCAGCGCACCAGGGATGCACTGCAGAAATCAGTCCAGCTGGCTATTGAGATCACCACTAATTCGCAAGAGGCTACAGCAAGGTATTAATCTTTTTCGCAATAGTGAAATGTTTCAGAGATCTTGCAGTTTTCTTGTGAAATACAAGAGATTATTTGTGGTTGTCTATAGCTACCGATGAGGACTAGGAAATGGATTGCAACTTAGGTTAACTATTTCAAGTTTTGTCATTGTGTTTCGGACAAATCACCGTAAAATAATACTAGTTTCGTTTGCTTCCAAGAAGTAATTTGAAATCTACCTCTTCTTGTTGCACGACCATTCGTGTAATCAGAAAAAGCACTTTCTTGCAATTGGTTAAACAAACTGATGACAGAGATTGCCTCGACAACACGTCAGTCTTAAACTGCGTAACTGTCCCAAGTGATATACCGTGCATCACTGACACTTAACTGTGTCATTTCAGGCATGAGGCAGAGCGGCTGGAGCAGGAAGCCAAAGGACGTCTTGAAAGGCAAAAAATAACAGATGAAGCTGAGGCGGAGCGTGCAAGGAAAGAGTTGCTGGAGTTACAGGCTCAAAGTGCTGCAGTGGAGTCAACAGGGCAAGCTAAAGCTGAAGCACAGTCCCGTGCAGAGGCAGCAAGGATTGAAGGAGAAGCTGCAGTGCAACAGGCGAAGTTGAAAGCAGAAGCTGCCAAGATTGACGCTGTAAGTTTGTAACATTGCTAAATCAACATTTTGGATCAATGAAATCAAATTTAGCGCCAGCGCGCAGTGAACCATCATTTGAGTGAAATAATGAAAACAGCGCTTCTCTGTGTCCTCGGGTTCTCTCTTCGTATTTTGGAAAGCAACTGAATAAAAACCTGGAGTATGGTGACAGTCACATTGCTGACTTGCACTGTTGCTTTATCTGGTTGGTAATTTCTAAATATCAGACTATCAATTACTCAAATGGTGGTGGTGGTGTAGTTGTGTACGGTGGTATCTTAATTCACAAAATTCCAATACGATTGAAAGCGACCATGATGTTTTTAGATGTGAAACAGCAAAGTTATACTGACCCAACAGTCGCAATGACGATGGAAAGTCTTTCAATAAGTTTCACAATTTGTTTTTTTGTTGTTGTTTTTTTCCCTCTTCTGGTAAGGAATCTACACTGCAACGTCTCACTAAAACACGTGAAGCAGAACTGAAGTACCAATCAGAACAGAATGGCTTGGATGTGACCAAGGCCAAGGAGATGGCAGTCATTGAAACAGACAAGTTTCAGAACATGGTGTCATCAATTGGTGCCGACACTATACAAGCAATCGCTACAGCTGGGCCCGAGATGCAGGTACGAGTCTGATCCAGGTTCCCTTATCAGTCTGATGTTGTTGTTTTTTTCTGAGCAGTTATAAACTTCCCTTCAAACTGAACAATATCACCTACAATTAATGTGTGTCGGAAGTCAAACTGATGTCAACCTAGTTCGATCAGTTCTTAATATCAAACAGTACAAGAACCTGTACCTGTCCCGTGACATTGCCAGGTCGTTCACAACGCAACCCATATTTGCCATCTCCGTCTGACCTCCGCTTCCCTCTGTGATTCTCTGAAGTCGAGGACTGTCTAATCTTTTTTGTTGCATTCCTATCGCTCCCTCTGTCCTCATCTCTTTCGTTCGCCCGTCACGGTGCCCTGCAAGACGGTCTTTGGTTGGTCGGGACTTCTGGACGTGACCGTACTATTTCGGTTTCCTGCGCCCGTTTCTCGAAACCCCCAAAAACTGTCCGGGCCCGAAAAGCCATTTCTTAAACTGCGATCTGCTTGTTCTAAAAAGCTGGTCTTTTACTTTGATTTCAAGATACGAAAGGGCAAATTTGTTGCAAAACTACTTCTGTCCCTGAGTGCAGGTTGAAATCATTTAACCTTAATTTCAGTTTGACGTTCAACACATGGATGAACAGAACACGGTCATTTTGATGTATCATCCAGACTTGAAAGTCGAGGCACGATTAGCACTAATCCAGGGTCAACGCTGATTAAAACATTTACATTGTCATGGTAGTTAACCCGGATTAGCACGATTAATCGTGTTTCGAACAGCTCGCTTTAGCTTATCATTAAAATCGTCTAGGATAATGGTTGTGTAATTACTTATTGCGTTCATCTGGTTTTCGAGTACATTCAAATGAAAACTCTTGTGCAACACCTTCCTGTTTCATTGCAAAAGTCACGTTGTGTTTAACTGTACGTTTTTTCTTCACTGTTCGTTGTCTGTTCTTGACACGTATCGGTTCCGTTGTAGGTCAAACTGCTGCAGTCGCTTGGTCTGAAGTCTACGCTGATAACAGATGGCAGTTCACCTATTAACTTGTTCAGCACAGCTCAGGGTCTGATTGGTGCTCTGCAGCAGCCAAATTATGACGAATAAATTGAAAGCAAAGGAGAAACACATGGATTCACTGTAGTCCATTGTAATGCCAGTGCTGCTGTCAAAAATTTGTTTTTCTCAGAAGCCATATCCGTCTGCTATCCGTCTCTGCAACTTAAATCATCTTGTTCCTTTCGTGTGTTTTTTTTTTTCGTGCAATTTAGTAGGCCAGAAGGGTTACTTTCCAAATGGAAAAAGTTCATTCTCTAGGTATTGCACTGCGCACTCTCTCAAGCACACTACGGACGCTAGATGTTCTTATTCCTCCCTTTGGTATGTCGAAATTTGAATTTTTCAAATCCTTAGATTTGCTAGCCTGCGGTGCAGCCCGACTTGTCACTCAAGACCTTGGTGAGAACCGAGATATATGGGCGGTATGTTCACTGTCTGCGACGCAGGCTACAGATTTGCAGGAAACTCGAAAGTACTGCCAACCTTGGACTCCTTTTGATTCCAATAGCTTATATTAATGTAGACAGTCAAGCACTCAAACTTACGCGTTAATATGAACTGTTGAGCAGATAAACTGACATGGAGAAAAATAGGAGACATCAACCTGCAAAGCAAGAGATGATCCAAAACAGTGACTCACACAAGAATAAATAACAATAAGCCAAGTGCACGTAAATAATAAGTTAAAATAACACTCAGGCACTACTCCACCCCACCCCAGGACGGTATAGCCAAAGGTGTTGGCTGGCGTTTGCTTCTTAGAATTTATTTAAATTTCTTAACAATGAAAACAATTATCCCTCTAAAAGAACGATTGTTGCTAAACTGACTGCTGGATTTCTAGAACTAAAATAGCACCTTCTATAATTATTTACATTAATAACCTCCTGTAAACTATTCGTACTTTAATTTACTCTAATTGCTTCGTTGTAACTCATATACTAGTTTGAATTAATTTCACTTTTCTAATTTAACAATATTCTAATCTTCTTGTAATTTTTCATATTATCTGGACCTACCCGACTCGACTAGCTCTGCTACCTTCGGGTGGGTTTGTACTTGACTAATCTTGTTGTAATAAAATTTGTTGTTGTTGCTGTTGTTGTTAGGTAACTGGCTTAAACCAGGGATAATCATAAAAATTACAGTTTCCTCCATTGTGATTGGTATTTTCCACTAATTCACTTACCAAGTTGTTATCAGACAGTTCAACAAGCCAATCACATTCAAAGTTGTAGTTTAAATCAACCAACCACAACCTTGGTTTTAATCACCATAGTAACAGTGTACAATTGGGGATTTTTTCAAAATGGAGATTTTTTCCCCTTGAACAATAACATTACTTTATTTGTTTTTCCTATGGCACAAATGTTTATGCCAACAAACCAAATGCGTTCCTTCGTCTTTTCTCGGAAATTGTAATTTTATGATTAATTGGTAATGACACTTCGTGTCGTCTAATTCGGTCAGCAATCATACTCGTGATAAACAAATCGGACTTCCGCTGCGCTGTCGTCCGTTTTTGTTATCACTCGTATGATTACAGACCGAATTGGACTCCACTCAGATCTATTACCATTACTTATCACAATGAGAAGAGAAATAACAAAACACCAAGTACCTTGGTATGGAGCAGGCTATGGAGCAGCTTTATTATCAAAGGCGTTAATATCCTTGTTGATGATGTGACATGTTGCGTGACACACATTGCGTCACTGAGTTCCCGTATTATCAGAAGCTGAGAGCATGTGCTCACAATGAATGTAGTCTGTTGTTTAACCTCTGTTAAATCACTGATACAAATGAGACTAATAAATTTGTGAATCATTCTGTGCACGGCTTTCTACAGATCTCAACAATAAATATGGATTTCCGCTGTCGCGCAATTTTTAACTTTAACTGTATTTACGTGCGTAAATAAAGAGACTGTGTGAAAAGCCGCGCGTAAACGTTCAAGTTGAACCTCGCTCAACTTTTACGTTGACGCGTGAGCTTTCATACATTGTTTGTATTTTATTTACGGACGTAAAGCCAGTTAAAGTTTACGTCCGTGCGCACGTAAAAATTTCGCGACAGTGAAATCCACCTTTAGTGAGGTACGTCAGATATCACTATCTGAAGTATTAATGTTTCTAGCAAGTTTTGAACCGATGGTGGCAAAATGATCATTAAATTCATTCGACAGCATATTTGGATGTTAGTGATACACCATTCATTTTCAGGGACGTAACCGATTCCTTTCCAGATTTTCTCGAAGTAAGTTCATTGGTAGTCTGCCAAGTCTTCCTGGAATTGACTTTGTATTCGTTAAAACTATTATGATAATAAGATTGCTTTGCTAATCTGATTTCGTTATTCCCTATGTTGCGTTGTTTTTTAAAGTGCATCCAGTCAATAGGATCCTCAGATTTAGTAGCTTTAATTTTTAGAATATTCCGATTATACATTCGTTCCTTTAGTTGAGATGTAATTCGTGGGGAACAACGCGCGTGAACATGCATTGTTCTCAATGGAGCGTACTTGTCAACAATAGATAGAAACATGCATTTTCATTTTGACCACATTTCATTGGGATTGATAAAATTGTTTCCCTCATCCCAGTTTCGA
>OX419345.1:10873500-10908500 GCA_948470475.1 Galaxea fascicularis
CAAAAGTAACGGTTTTTGGAAAGAACTGATCCAAGACAACAAAATCATCGTGACGTGGTACCTTTAACGTTCAACCTCATTCAAACAGTTTTCGAGGCAATCAGCACGATGTCCGGGAAAACTTACTCCTATTGTAGGAAACTAAAATTAAAAGTTAATTGCAGAAGGAAATGATCAGTTTGCTCGTGTTAAAGCCCAGGAAGACTCGTTGACTAAAACAAAAAGTTTTCCGAGTTGTTTTTGCATCCTAAATTAGCAAACTTATTAAAGTATTCTTTAGAGAACACCGCGCTATCGAAATCGTTTAACAATTGTATCAATACGTGTACGAAGTCAGCTAATCAATACCGCAAGTGAAAGAATAAACCCCAACCTAAATAATTGATAAAACTCTCCTGACATACGCCCTTCCTTAAATCTAGACGTCCTCGTCTAGGAAAATAAGTGTGGAAGAAACCTTGATCCGACTTCACTGAAGAAATAACTAGAAATGGCTAAATGTATTAATGACAAAGGCTAAATTCGAATAAGTATGTGTGGCTAAACTACGGCTAAATAAGAATCACGGTTAAATGCAATTCTTCATACACCTAATAGCTGCAATCATTGCCATATTGTTGGCACACGAACACCTATTTGAGTCGCCCTCCCGCTCCCACCCATTCAATGTTGTTTACAAACCGCAAAAGCGCCAATTCGAAAGCAGTTCGGACAAATTGTGCTTTCCAACATTGAACGGGGGAAAGGGTGTGTGTGTGGGCCAACGACTTATGACAGTGATTGTAGCTTATGAAACAATAATTTTCCTCTACTTTTGTCTCCTGACACGGGTAAGAAGTGAATGTGTCGACGACCCCTATATTCTTCGATCGAATTTTAGATTATTTAAACTCGATGATGTCGTCTTAGTGCCACCAGTATGTGAATGGCTCTTCGGACTACTCTTCATGACCAATATACCACTACAGGTATCCTGTGTATTCAAAACCTGGACAAGAAGAACAGACTTCAGTAGGAGAACTTGAGTACACAGTTCTTTACATATATCTAAACGCGAAGATGGTCCTCCTGTGCAAACTGATTTTATTTGTCCTGATTACTTCTACATTTTTGCTCAAGCTGGAAATTGTTTCCTCTCAACAACGTGTAGCTTGTTATTTACGTAGTTGCTGAATAACATTTGTACATTTAACATTCTGTATTTCAAAAGGAAATAAATAGTACTAAAAAAACGTTTTTGATATGCAACATTTGAACACATATTAGCTTTTATTATTAACCTTGTTGTAAGGTTGATTATTAGGCTAGTCGATTCTTATATTTTTATCTTCTGCACCCACAAACTTTTTAACTTTGAACCGTGTTAAAATTAAGGCTACCTACCTACTTACCCGCCCACCCGCCCACCCACCTACCTACCTACCTACCTCCCTACAGTTGACAGCTCCTGTGCTCCGGTGTCGAGGTTTGTCAGTTGACTTAATGCTTTCGTACAAAACACGCAGCCTGATAGTTTTATGTCGTCTCCAAATTCCGTATTGATGCAGGTTTTGTCGGCCAAACCATCGAGAGCGCAACGGTAGGTAACAGATCTCTAATTGCACGATTAGCCACGATGCACAAAGTTGTCAAGGTCTTACTGCAGTCGCTCAGTTTCCAGTTAGTGTTGTTACACCATATGATACGGACTGAACATCGTTCTCCAACCCTTTACCACGCCTTGCCAGAATATAAAAATTCCTGTACTAGGTGTCACACCTATAGTTTAGAATAGAATAGAATACTATATTTGAATACTTGAAATAAATAAATTTGAAAGTTTCCTTTTCCGCGCGCCCGATTAACCTCAGAGATATAATAGATATCTTGCTAACCTCGTTTTCACGGTCCGTGCTATAAGTTACGGATCCTCGTTTTTTCCAGTTGATTTATGGCCCGCGCACTTCGCGCCGTAAGCGAACGGGAAAAAACTCGGTCCGTAACTTACAGTACGGACCTGGAACTCGATTAGTAAGAGATATGAACTCTTGATAGACAGAGTGAGCGCCTATAGAAGGCACTTGCCCATCAATTATTTCGCCGTTTTTACAGAAAAGACTTGGACTGTGCGGAAACCTTAACTGACTATATGGAATCCCTTAGGACGAAAATAGGCGAATTAACGCAAAATTATAACATGGTTAAAGGCAATTCAACCTAGTTCAAGTCAAGGATACTGACGCTTAAGGTGTTTGGCGTTTACTGTGGACTTCAATTTTACGCTTAAGCAAAACGCTGCTGCATGTTTGTTGTACAGGTGTATGTTTGAACATGAAGGGAGCTAGGCAACTGCTGACCCCAAAACTCTCGTGCATTTCTCAGTTTCCAGCTTCGTCTGCAGTAAGTTGTTACAATTTTTGTTTGCAACACGTTCCGTTGAGTATTTTTCTTAGGGAGCTTGAATAAAGACTACGGTGACGCCAACCAAAACGTTTACATTTTTTATCACAAGTTTTATTCAATTGACAGTTATTCCATTGCGAAACATCCACGAACTAGAGTCTGATTTTCACGAACGACGGAAGCATAATCGCAAGCATAAACCCAAGCACAAGAGCGCTTATGTCACCACAACAACGGGTTTCTTCAAGTATAAGCGAAAGCACAAACACAAGGATCAGATAATTTCTTTTCCTTGTACATTCTGTGAACACGGAACAGAGCGTAAAGGTGGGGCTTGTGAGTGGGGTGCGGCCGGCCGGCGCCGGGCTGGATAGAGCCTGGGATTGAGGTGGTGGTTTCAGTCTCCCAGGCTCCTGATCACCCAACCGAGAGCCAAAACCAACACCTGAGAGAGGGACTTCCTCCACTCTGGTATCAAAACCACTGTTGGAGAAATAACTGATAACCGGATTCAGGCCTTCAACAGTAACTGCTCGCCTCCTCCTGAAGTTTTATATTGTTTTTTTTTTAGTTGCGGCAAACCGTAGATCGGCCCTTGGGAGTCCCTTTTCTCTATTGGGACGTGTATCTCTGTTTGGAGGTTGAACAGTTTGTATGAGCATTTAATAAAATATAAATAAAACCTACATTTACAATAGGTGTATCAAAGCAACATCAGAAAATAATAATAGTAATAATTTAATACTTACTAGGCGCAAATTAACATGTGAATATGATCAAATGCGCCTTACAATAATAAGCTTTACAATTCGAATCTTAACAATTCTCAAATCAAACGTAATAAAATTTTACAGTTTTCGTCTAAAATACTAATTGGTCTAATTGCAATCAGAATAGCCTGTAAAAAGGCTCTCCATATGGGTTACTCCGAGATTTGCTCTCAAATGGCGCGCGGTCAAAGCTAGGCACCCGCCCCAATCGCCTAGGTTTGACCGCGCGCCATTCAAGAGCAAATCTCGGAATAACTAATATGGAGAGCCTGTTTGCAGGTTACAATCAGAAAAATAACACAACTTGTAAGCACAAAAACGATTCTCAATTTTGGGCTGAGTTACAGTTCAAAGTCATCCAAAGCCTTGAAACTCTCATACAAAAAGTGTCTGTTATTTTATCCGTTTTGCACGCCATCTCCCCTCCCTCCAAAAGCAAGAAGTAAGATGCTCCCAGGAACCTTGAAAAGGTCTCATATTCAGTGGGTAAGAGAACACTGGATTTCGACATTACCCTACAAGACAACAAAGCCTTTCATATGCGTATAACAGCAGCATGTTGCAGATACCAGCAAGCATGTGGCAATTGGCACATTGGGAAGCAAGTTGAATCTCAAGGAAATACACCTCATAACTAAGTAAAGCACGATCGTCCGGGTGAGTGTTGTCCTGAGAAGGACTGACATTGACTGACATTTCGACAACCTGAGCGGAAGTCATCATCAGAGTCAAGTGAGTAGATGGTATAAATACTATGGTCATACTATGATGTTATTGGTCGACTGTCAGTTAAGCCTTGTTGTCATTGGCTGTTAAGACTGTAAACAGTAATTGATGCGTTTACTCAATTCGTTTACTCACCTTGATAGCCACTTGCTGCAAGAACCAAAGCGTAAATGAAGAACAGAAGAATCAGTATTCTGAGGATTGTGACAGATTTCTGCCACTGACTACAGCAGACACTTCTGCAGAATCTCTGAAGCTTTTCCAACACTGCTAACGCTCTTACAACCACTGCACAGTGAACACCTGTTGAGATTAGCCAAGGTACAGTCTTGGTGAAGCTGCACGTCAAATGGCTTTTTTGTGAAATGCGGTGAAATCTCATGAAACGCAATTTATTTCTCCAAAATTTGAGACCTTGTTCGATGGTTCTTCAAATGGATTCTAGTAAATGATCAAACTTCCTGTTTCCAATATCAAGTATCTTGAAACAGTGTTTTCCTTAAGGTCTACACTAAGGCGTCAGTTTACAAAGAACTGAGCCTGAATGCTGGAACATACATGAAAATAACTATGCACAACGAACAAGAAAGTCTGCCTGTTATGCACCAGTGAATTCCAGCAGTGCCCATTCCCCCAAGACATTAGCCGGGCATTTGCTCACATTTTTTATTCCCGGGGGTGGGGCATTTGAAATTTTACTTCTACCCGCGGGGCCCTACATTTTGCTCACCCCTGGGATGACCCCGGAGAGTTTGACATTCTCGTGGTTTTGGCTTCGCAAGTGGCATAGAACGCAAACATAACCTGCACCGAGGATTTCGCTTCAAAAGATGACAATCTTGTAGTCGAATGACTGACCAAACATAGATTCCAGCAGTTAGTAGATGTTTTGTTTTGTGTTGTCAATTCAAATACATTGCATTTGTCTCTGAAGCGTTGGAGCGGTATGTAATATATTTTCATTCGTGTGAGCCGTGAGAACGTTACGTTAAAAATGCGCCGACCGATTATGATCCAGCGAGCACAAATTTTGCATTCAAAGTAACGAGAATATGTAATCTAGGGTGCTTTCCATTTTACCAGACCGATCGGTCAGAGACCAGCGGGATCAACCAGGGCAACATGGAACGGCATCGGAACGAAACGGTCCGATCGAACTGGTTGATGGGTAATAGAGTCGTCCTCATTCTCTCACGTTTTCTCTCCCTCCATCATGGCGAACCAAGTGTTGCTTCTTGACGATGACAATTCTAAAGTGTTATTTGACTTGTTTGAAGATAAAGACGAGTTCCCAGCTTTAGGTGCAGCTTGTTGCTTTAGCTTATGCTTAGGAATCTAAACAACTAAACAGAGCAGTTGGTCAAGGCTTTTAACTGTCACAAAGAGAAAACGCGGAAGTGAAATATAATAGCGATACTCATCGTTACGTCACCTATTGTCATTAATGTGCCAACCAGAGGTTTATTGGCTCTCGAAACAAAGGATTCTTTTGTGCTGTGGTTGGCAAAATTTAAATATCAAAAGACTTGTTTGTAAACAGTGAATATCGCTTTAGTCAGTGATATATCTGTCTTTAAAAACTAAGCCAGAAGTGATAAAAGTTCACGAAGAGAAGATGCAATTCTGTACCTGAGCCTTGTGTACAACTCACAAAGTGAATAATCAGGAGTCTTGCGGCTGAAGCTTACAAATACTGCATCAGTCGAACAAATTATCCGCCCGCCATTTTAGCTACCTTGTACACGAGGATCGGGACTGGAAACGAGAATTTCTGAAAATGGAACGGTAATTTTCGGTTGGACCGGACCGACCGATAAAAGAGGACCACCTTTGGAAGTGGACCGCTTTGATCGGAAAATTTTCACTCGGACCGGGGCGTTCCATTTACTTTTGGGCCGGGATTTCCGGAAGTTTTGCCATAATGGAAAGCATCCCTCAATAAAACCCAACACATTAACCTTATGCAAGAAATGCTTGTTTATGGAACGCTATAAAATATGCTCAAATCTGCTTCGTATTCATTTAGCTTCATTTGTTTGAGAAGTAGCGACTTACACTCTGAACCGGCCAGGATAAAAGTACATGAAACAAACACAACGGGAAGCAAAATAACGGCGATTTATCACATTTTTACCGATGTTGTTTTCTGGATTGGCCCAGGGGTGGGACATTTGCCTCCTTTTTTGTCTCCCAACACGGTGCATTTGACCGACATTTTTTAACCCACTACCGGCAATTTACTACTGCTTTTCACAAAAATGCTAATGTCCGGAGGTCGGCCGGGAAGGTGGGGGCAATGTGCACCGCTGGAATTGACTGGTGCATTAATGGGGAGTGTGAAGTTGCATCCCTAAGTAAAGGTTGAAGGCCTTACAATTACAAGGCTGCTTGAAGTGAGTTCACTTGTAAGAAATCTTTAACAAGTTTTGATTTGTACCATCAGTTACCTTGTCTTTCTCTTTGTTTGTTATATACTGCTGCTTTCCAGGTGTCACTTCCAGCCGGATTTGAACAGCTTTCCAGCTAAATAAAAGAAAATATTGTTCATCTCAAGATATTAAGCAATTTGTCCTCCACCTAATCCTTTCAAAAGTTGTCTTATGAATTCTACTTTGTATTCAAGTTATTCCCATGGCATTATGTTGGATTTGCAAACAAAATGGGAAGCAACACCACACTACCTACCTTGCCTACTGTATGAAATACTAACTACAGTCAAACAAAAGACACAAATAAATCATGTTCTAGGGTTCTTCTGACAAGATATTATTTCCATGCACACAACTGAACATGAAATCTTGATTCATAGGGGAGAGGACAAAACACAGAGTACTATTCCATAGAGTATACTTGGATTACCTAAAATGGAGTACCCTGAAAAATAATTTGGGAGTCAAGGAACATGATTTTTCCAAAATGGAAAGTCATTTAAATATACGAACCTTGCCACATACTTTTATTTTATTCACTTTAGGGCTCTTTTGTGGCGATCCAGCCGAAAAGTATAAATCTAATCGTGATGAATCCATTCTATGGAGGCTGCAGTGAAGATGGCCGGCGGATTATTGATACTTTTGAAAATGGCGGCCTTGGATCACCTTGGATAGTAATAAATACCGTTTGAGCTGGGCAGTCCTAAAGTAAATAAAAGTGTGTGGCAAAGTACTTACATTTAAATGACTTTCTATTTTTGGAAAAATCATTTTCCTTGACTCCCAAATTATTTTTCAGGGTACTCCATTTTAGGTGATCCAAGGGTACTCCATGGAATAGTACTCTGTGTTTTGTCCTCTCCTCATAAGAAATCCTTTTCAACAATATTCACCCAGCCAATAATGTGACAAAGACAGGTCCAAACAACTACTAAAAGATAAAGACTTTCTGGAAAATACCTTTTCACTAAAAAGCCTTCCTGAAGTAACAAGTAATGCCTGCAAAAATAACCACAATATCATAATTTATAACATCTGCCAATGTCACCAATTTTATGTATTAATTTAGCAAGGCGCAAACCAAAAGTTTGACGCCATAATATAAAAAAACCATTACACAGTGCCTTTAATAAACCCCACCAAAAATGTTCCTCTAACAAAGTTGAACATAACAGCCCTGATCATTCTTTTAACTAACAGAGAACATTATGTTTCACAACTGCTAAATGTCTCCAGCTCTTTTGCATGACTTGGGATTTACACAGATAAAAGACTAGGATGTGAACCACCAGTGAACTGTTTCACTGGTGAAGGAGGAGCAGTCATGAAATGTCTGTGTTTTTACAACTTCATAGGTCCTCAAACAAGCCTTTCACCTTCAGCACGAGATACCAGCAGTAAGCAAACATATTTTATTCATTCACCATTTCCCCATTTATCATTATAACCACAGCAACCTTATGATCATGCATTCTCAATAATCACTTAATATATTAAAATCCAGTAGGTCCCAATACATAGATTTACCTTGTCTAAACAGTATTTGTTATTAGTCTCTGATGCCCACTGATTAGTATGCATTTCAGAAGCAAAAAAATCACAGAAATTTGATCTAAAGTAATGACACAATTTCTCTTACCTGTTTCTGTTCAGAAGAAAGAGCTTTATTTGTTTCCAGAAACTGTTCAATGCTTTGATGTAATCCTTGTGGCAGTAAAACATGCTTGATGTAAAGTTCTGTTATTTCAAAATATTTTTGCTCAAGGAAGTTCTCTTCGCATCCAAGCCATTTCTCTGCAAGATCATCAGCTGCTCCATATTCTGATGCTTTCAAAAGCAGGCAAACGCTGTCATGGATGTTAAAAAATTTGTTCAGGTCTTTCACCAGTACACATTCTCCACCTATCCCAGAGGGGGTGAGGGAATGTGTCCAACATATACCCATCAATCATTAACCCAGAGCAATTACCTGTGAATTTATTACTACTATAGTCCCAACATATTCAGCATACCAGTACCATTTGACCCATTTTGGGGTCACAGGGAGACAACTGAGATAATAAGTTTTCAAAGAGGTAAAATGCAGTTGAACCTCCACTAACAGCCATCTCTATGTAACAGCTATTTACTTTTGTCCTCACAGACTGTCCAGTCTATCTACAACGGCCATCTCTCCACAATGGCAACAGCCTCTAAAGTGCATCCCAAACCAGATTGACCTTGTTGAAACCGAATCTGGCGCAAGCGGTGGAGAATAAGCAGATGAAGCAGACGCTTTACCATGACAAATCGCAGGTTGAGAGGGGTTTTACGGGGAACGAGCCTGTCCGGGTCCGTATTACTGACAGAGGATTCAAATCACAGTCTGTGAAGTGGAGTCCAGGTGTTGTTTTGGAGGTGTGTGGAGATCAGTGGTATCTCGTCCAGATGGGTGCTGTGACAAGGCGTGTTCATGCGGATCATCTCATCAGGGAACTTGATAACCAGAAGATGTCAGCTGATCTGGGGAACTTATTTGAGGAAGGAAGCTGTTTGCAAGAATTTCAAAGCGTGCCGGGGCCAGTGGGTGTTCAAAACCAGGAAAGTGGGATAGTAGTGTTACGGATTAACATATTCAAATTAGGCTCGTGTTTTTAAGCGGGTTCGAATATTCAATAAAGTTAGTTCACGCCTGGCTACGGGCAGCCATATCTTGTCCAGTTTGTCTCTACAATATATTACAATGTTGATACTAGGACTACAAAGTATACTAAGCATTGTTTTAGCACATTAAACATGCACTTACCACAATTCTAACACCACTGGAGGAAACTTCTGAGGATTTCCAAACACTCTACTTGCAAACTTAACCGCTGCGTTGACCTGGTTTATTTCTGCATAGGCCTGAAGTGCTATAACTGTGAAAGGTGTCCACTCCTCAGATACCCTGGTAATAATAAGCAAAGCAAGACTTAAAGTTAGGACCCTGAGGTCAACACATGTGCAATACTTAGATGCATGGGTCACAAGCCCTGGTTTAAGCAAACCCTTGTCCCATTTCAATAACTCATCAAAATGTCAGCTGCACAGGTTTCCTCTAAAGCATAATGTCTATTGATGTGTAGGGTACGTGGCACAGGTTTTCACATAATTTGTGGGATCTATGGGCTCAAAATTTCAATACTTGAGAAAAGCATTGTGCATGCGTTTGCCAGAGAAAACCAATTCCAACTGCTCTGAGTGTGCACACACTCTCTCCACTCCACAACTTCATGTGTTGAGTTATAATATGGCTTTGTTTGCTGCACCGACTACACCTAAACCCTGTGTATGGTAATGACATAGTAAAAGTGATTTCTTTTATTTTTACACTATCCCTTCATTCAGGATTTTTACATGACATACATGTTTCTCATTTTTGCTCACAAGGCTTTCATTCATCAGCTCGCTTCTGATGCTTACATGACTTCAAGAGCACGGAAGCTGGGCATAATCTTGCATAGCATAAAAAACTGTAGTAAGCTACCTTAACCAAGTACCAGTCAACTATTGGTGGATATTTCAGTCGATAGCCGGTTGATGGTCTTTTTCCACCAAATATTAGTACTTTATCAAGTTTGCGTAAGTTTCTGAGAAAACCAAATCCTGCCGTCAGAAAATTGCCTTCAAACATAATTTAAACTAGACTGCTTGACGACAGCAAAGCCACTTTGCAACAAAATTGAATAACATTATTTTAAAAGTTAATAAAAGTTTAAAAATGTCTTCAAGTGCTGTGACCGCTTTTCTTGCAGTTTCTTGTCCATACGATCTTCTCAATAACTGTCACACACAAATTTGCATTAATCTGCACTATTTTGTGAGGACGGTTTTATGACAAATAGAGTTGATGTTGCCAATCATCTGTTCAGTTACAGATCATCGATGACGTTGTTGTGGAAAAGGAATATTCAAGAGTAGGGTAGTCACTGAGAGAAGGTAAGATTAAAATCTGACAATCATTGTCATTACTCTGGCACTAGAGGCCCGTTGAAAAAAAATTCTCCCTGTAAACCAAAGTAGAAGGCTACATGAGAATAGCCAGTGAATAGGTAGTGAATGACTATTGACTGATACCTAACTGCTTATACACCAACACCTGACCAATAGTTAACAGTCACTTAACTGATAGATTTCTGACAGCTGACCGAGAGATCACCGACACCTGACCGAGAGACTACTGTACACTTCACTGACACTCGAAAAGCCACCTATCAATCGCCTATCGGCCAGCACATTGACTGAGTCTCAACTGATAATCGGTCTGTCTGTCAACAGACTGTTGACTGTCTATCACCCAATATATCAATCAATACAATGGTGAATATGTCTACATACCTGTCAACTCTCCCGGTTTTACCGGGAGTCTCCAAGTTTTTCATCAAATCTCCCGGTCTCCAGGTTAGAGCACCAAATCTCCCGGGAAAATCCACGGCTTCTTTCGAATTCTTTTTTTTTCATTAATTTCGTTGTTTTCAAGATGTCACATCGGGAACATTCGGAAAGCCTTCGGGTGATTCTCGGAGAGTATTCGGACATTGTCGTAAAACGCATTCTTACAACGCGAGGATTTCGAGACGTCTCCAGATTTTGGAACTCCGGGGGTTGACAGGTATGTGTCTATATATCAACTAATATAACTAATATATTAGTCCATATATTGGTCCATATATATGGTCTGCCAATGTATTGATGGATATATCTGTGCGTTTTTTTCTAAGCAAGGGCAGAGTTTAGGGAAAAGGAGGGAAAACGTTTTTACCACAGAAAACATGTCAACATGGTCAAAATTATTAATATATGAATTCTGCTTCCCCAACTTGTATTTTACTCTGGGGCTTTCACTTGCACAAATTTATGGATCTACTGCTGTCATTAAGTCTCAAAATGGCTAATTTATATGTGCAACCCTGAAGCACGATCTAAGCATCAATTTCAAGAATAAATCAAAAATCAGAATGCCGTACACCGAGTATTTTGAGACACTTTGTTAAGTTCACTCAGTGTGCCCAAGTCTCAGCGTTTCTACTAACCTGTCAAAATGCTTCAGTTGCAGCACCTCATCACAAATGTGCACTACCTCCTCGAAACGACGGAGAACCAAACAGCACTTTGCTCTTCGGAGTAAATAAGATATTTCACCAAAACTTGTTTGTTTGCAATTCATTACGCAAGGTCTGCGAAAACAGCCAATCTGTTCTGCACACAACCATCAACCAGCTTTGTAACCAGGCGAATTGGGCCACAGGGCCCGAACGTGCACTGGAAGGCACTGGAATTAGACCTTTTTACCGATACGGCAGCCATCTTGAACTCTATTGTTTTGACTGAGAAATTATGGGCTGCCGAGGGGGCAATCGATGGAAAATTTATCGTATACACAGCTTTCAGGAAAAATTTTTACTGCTTGTCTCTCATATTCCAAAACAAATATTACAAGCGTTACATCTTTCTGTCACGGTATTTGGCAGTGGTTTCTATGGTTTAGCGAAAAATTATTGTTAAAAGTTATCACGCCACAGTATTCTTTATAATTATTTCTCATCTGTCCCCTGGTATCCCATAATTTCCTCGGAATTCAAGATGGCCGCCGTATCGGTAAAGAGGTCTATTGTAACCTGCGATCAGGCTCTTTTTTTCGTTTCGTTGGTAGACCTTTCCCGCGGGAAGGACGAAACGAAAAATAGAGCCTGATACAAGTTTTCTATGGTGCGTCTACCGCCCACTTTTTTGATTGATTGACATTTTCCAAAATCAGCCAATTAAAGTTACTTCTGTGAAGTATATATGAAATAATTCATATTTGTACTGCGGTTGTAGATGCAAGTGAAGAGTGATCATCGCAGTAAATTTTCCAATTTAAGCAACTGGAAAGAAGAAGCCTGAAAAAATCAGGGCTTCAACGGGATCGAATCCCGTTGAAGCCCTGATTTTTTCAGGCTTCTTCTTTCCAGTTGCTTAAATTGGAAAATTTACTGCGATGATCACTCTTCACTTGCATCTACAACCGCAGTACAAATATGAATTATTTCATATATACTTCACATCACTTCACTGTGCGGGAAAATATGAACTCAATAAATTGACCTCGCTCCCAATGTGTGGCTTCATAGCTCAGTTGGTAGAGCATCGCACCGGTGTCGCGGAGGTCACGGGTTCGAATCCCGTTGAAGCCCTGATTTTTTCAGGCTTCTTCTTTCCAGTTGCTTAAATTGGAAAATTTACTGCGATGATCACTCTTCACTTGTAAAGTTACTTCTGTTACGTGCTACTCGCGAGTTCTCGCGCGTGAAGTGCAGAGGAATGAACAAGACGCCATTTTTGTTTTGTGAACGTTGTGTTCCGCGTGATTCATTGTTGTTGGGGAATAATAGTGGTTTTCGTTGCAAAGGAAGCGCTTTTAACAAATTTTATGAACACTGGGAAAGGTGATATGTGATTCGAAAGCCTATGTGATGATGATATCTTTGTTTTGGTTATGAAACAACTGATGATTCGGCTAATCGAAGGAAGATGATTTAAGCTTACAGTTGTCGACGTATTTACTTTATATTCTTACGTACATATATCTCTTCAGATAACCCTTCTTCATGTCTTCCCCTCAAAATACAATGGTAAAGAAACTTTGCAAAGAGTCGAGAGTGTGAGTTGTGGACAAACGGGATTTTAAGCTTTCGTAGTATTCGTACCTTTATTTGTATGAGCAAATGAATAAGCACAGGCTGGTCTATTGGTCTTGATGTACTCAATTTTGGGGTTTAATTTATTAAACAAATTAAGCGAATTAAGCTTAAGTTAAGTCTTAAACTTAAAGTTAATTTAGAGATCGAGAAGCCTGTACTGTGGATTAGCCAACAGTGTTTTGTTGTTGTTCCAGAGGCGAATGTACATACAAACAATAATACATAGCTTTACGGCCTTAAGCAATTTAAAACATTGACAGTGCTGCGATAACAAAAATGGTACAATTGGTACAATACAAATTAAAAAGAACTTACGCTTACATCACCTGAGCTTACAAGAACCTTTCAAAACGTTTGTACATTGAATACGAGTATTTTCTCTTGCATCCTGACATTAAAACCAATGTGTCCTTGATCTTGTATTTATCAAAGCTTGGATGTGTCTTACTTCTCGTTGAATTGTTATTGAATACAAACCAGTCAGCTTCCAAGTCCGTTGTCAGGCTTTCGCGAAAGGAAATGTTCGAAATAGACGAATAACAGAGATATCGGTGCAGGTGGAAACTCGTCTGGACGCTTCGTCTTTCTCATTCCTCATGAAGATCATTCCGCGAATCTTTTATATGAATCCAGTACCGGTACCTCAAAGCAAAACTAATAAACTTGTCCCTCTCCGCTAGATAAAAAAGAGACAGGCTCTACTGTTTTGTGTTTTAAAACCAACTTGAGATAACTCGTTGTCCGTAATGGCGGCTCTTTCGCGAGAGCCTCGCGAACACGTATCTTAGTGACAGCCGGTTCTTGAATCAGCCAATCAGATTTCGTCCAAATTCTGGACGAAGACACGGAGTCCGGTGAGACTTTGTATCAGGCCCAATTGTTTGCGAGCGCCGACATAAGACATAAGAGCGATGGTACAATTGGGTTGCGCAGGGGACTGGGGCGAGTTCTAAATTTTAAGTAATCGATACATCACATGAAAGATACCGTCGAGTTTAGTCGTTTGACCAAGTTTGATTCTTTTAGGTTGAACAGAGACCAAGATATGGACTTAAAAACATCGTTCAAAATCCATACAAATGTCTCTAAATTTGTGACAGCGTCCTCCAAAACCATACAAACTCTGTATTTTGTTTACGATTTCTGTGATATTCTTAAAAATGGGCAAAGACATTGATTTTCACCTCAGTTATTTCCAAATAGTAGGTGGATGACGGGATTTTACACTTGTCAGAAAACTGAATTATATTCTGAAGAGTTTATATGATTTTGGGGGACGCAGCCGCAAAATTAGAGACGTTTGTATGGATTTTGAACGATGTTTTGAAGTCTATATCTTGGTCTCTGTTCAACCTAAAAGAATCAAACTTGGTGAAACGACTAAACTCGACGGTATCTTTCATGAGGGTCCCCTATACTTTTTTCGTGAAACGTGATTGGCACTATTTTTTTCTCGTGAAACGTGATTTAGGTTTATTTGTTCATTCGTGATTCGTGATTGCCGATATTTGATTTTATCGTGAACGTGAACGAAGTTTGGGAATTATCCGTGACGCGTGAACAGTCTCAATATATTTACGTGAATGCATTTTCCAAAGTGGTATAGGGGACCCTCTTTCATGTGATTGTGACAATTTATCGATAACTTAAAATTTAAAACTCGCCACAGTTCCCTGCGCAACTCCGGAATGGCCAATAGGATCAAAAAAAAAAAAAAAAGAAGACACTGGGGATTCACACTTGCTCAAATAATGAAAGTAGGAGTGCCGAGGTGGTGCGCGTAAACATTTTACCACTGTTCTGTTTGTTTGTTTGTTTTCTTTCGTTTGTCTTTTTTTAATTCAGAGACGCTGTAGCACGACTGTGTGTTTATCTTATTGAACTGAATATTGTGGAAAACACTTTCGTGTTTTTTAAGAGTCTGTGGAAGTCACACGGAAGTCACGTGGAAGGGCGTAGTGTATTGGCACACGTAGGTTTGTGAGAAGGCGGACTCATCATCACTGCAAGAGCGGTGAAACGGTTCCGGTCAACAGGCCGCCCGCCCAGAAATAGCCTCAGGTGCACTAAAATAAAATCCGTTCTGCTGTTGACGAGCAAGGGAAGCTCGGCATTGAAGGAAATATACTGCGGCGTTTAAGTTGACAGCCACACGACACAAAATCAACATTCAACACGTTTTAAAGGGAAAGGCTTCAAGCTGGAGGGAAGGCACTCACGGTCTTACAGTCTTTGATGGTTACGTGACGAGCAGCAATAAAAACTGATAAAAAGCTTTCAATCACTAACTGTTCGCATCTTTAGATATATAATTTTCAGCACACGAATAGCAGTTACGCCTTTTGGCCGTTAAAGGGCCACTACAGGAGGCATAAAAATGGTACGGAGACGTTAAAAAGCGGTACGGTACCCATAACTTTTGTAAAGAAATACCCGTGTTGTTTTGGGTCCATAGGCGCCTTTAGACCCAAAACAGCACAGGTACCTCTTAACAAAGATTATGAGTACCGTACCACTTTTTAACGGCTCCGTACCATTCGTTAGTGTAAATGGCTCTTAATGTAGTCTTAATACATACATCACATATGCGCTGGAACAGAGCCCTCCCCCCTGCCCTTCCCCCGCATTGAATGCAGTCGTTCTAAGGCTCCTTGAAAATAAGTGCAACAAAGCCACATCGTTGAGTAAGAGGAAGTTATTTTTTACCGTGAAGCCTGTGCATCAAACGTGTGATTAAAACTACTCGCGTGTCCTTCACCGTACAGGATAGGGCGATTATGCACTGTCTAGTCCATTCCCTGATGGCAACGGTCACGTCTAGAATGGATCACGTAAACCCAAACACGTTTCTGCCAGTCTTGTATGGATTCATTAAGTCATTAAGACTTATTGTTTAAACGAAAATAACATTTCAGGGAACTGTCATCTTTTATGATTAAAAGGAGCGGGTCACAAAGTGATAAAACGTGATTATGTCCAAGAAATGTATTTTTAAAAGAGCGGAACTATTGTGACAAGTAGCCTCAAAGATATTTATCTACTTTCACTTCGCCGGCTTTGTTGTGCACAATTATTCTCAATTGTTGAAAGAACAATCAGATGCGTTATCTGCCTATCAGATACCGAAAAGAAATGGCTTGCGAAGATTGAAAAAAAGTCTATTTTCCGAAATAAACACCCATTTTTGATGATGCAGAGAAGCAACTCGTGAGCTGTAAAATACAACCGGTCATTTAACTCTTTTTGAATTAATTAGCCACTAAGCGCTATAGCGTAATCAGCTTTCGTTCTATCCCGTCAATTTGTGCAATCGGATATGTCTACAAATACACTGTACAGTTAAACAATGGTTATTTATATATTTCTAGTTACAGTTCATTTAAGCGTTCTTCTCCACATGCGCTCATTGGTTTGAAAAATGGTAAAATAGCTAGCTTCCGGGCCCTTTCAAATTTCCTGCTCGTAATGAATATCTACTTGATCTCTTGGCACTGAATCACTCTCTGTCAAATTAAGTAGCAGAAGTCCGCCTCTTCATTACCGCCTTGTTCAAAAACATGTTATAAACTGTAACTTCACGTGGCACTGATTTAGCACCCTCCAAATGATTTTCTTTCCTTTCAAAGCAATATTTGAAAATACAAAAACCATCATAATTTGATCGCACAGACATACAGTGCAAAGAACATCTTAAAGTAATCCACCTTTATTGGCGGGAAGCCGATTTGTGGCTTTGTGATTATTCCATCTGAGATGAATCTGGATAAATAATTCCTAGATTGCCGGCCTTTTAGAACCACTTTACAAAAGGAGCTTCACACAGCGCGGACATTGTCAGAATTCCTCCATTTCCCGCCCTGTTAAAAAACAACAGCCCTGATTTGATGAGAAAATAGAAATCACCTAAAACTGTATTCAGCTCACGACATTTGCAATGAAAATTTGTCTGGTCAATAAAGCTTTAAGGGTTAACTGATCTGTCAGCTACTTTTCATGTGCTGTCCTCCCACAGAGCATTCAATGTTTCAAATGACAAGTTTGGCGTGCCTTTGAGACTCTGCCAAGTAAAGGGCACGCATTTGATCCTTCCGGCGTGACTTCGCTCATCCCCCGATCTTGAGGTAAATAACACAGGCGCTACGCTCTCATTCCAGACATCCGACTCGAGGAGTGCGGCTAACAACACGGCTTTCAGATCAGCAATGGAGTATTTGAAAAAGCAGTCTTTGATGTTCGGCATCACTATCGCCCTTGTCCTGTTCTCGTTGGCCAATGGCGTTTGTATTCAGAAAGAAGACGGTGGGCCAGTCCAGTGCTGTGATCAAAGAGAGCATGGCGAATCATTGATTTGTTGTGAGGGAAGAAACAGTAGTTGTGGTATGGAAGACTTTGTTAATAATGTGTTGTGCTTCTGCGATGAGTTCTGTGAAAGAGCTGGAGACTGTTGTCCTGACTTTGAAAGTGTCAAGGAACCATGTGGCTTGGGAAAAGGTATGTGCTGCCGGTAAAGTATAAATACAAAGTACGTGGATTTTTTTTTGCTCTATTTTTTTTTTTTTTTGTCGACTCGATACAGACTTCTCCAACGCTGGACTGCTAATTTCATTTCATGACTAGTTTTGGTACATTTTGTCTGCTCTACAATCCAATGCTGTTGGCAGCTAGTCAGTATTGTTTGAATGATAAAATCTTTTTACATCTGATGTTTGTAAAATGTTTCTCAATTGATCTAACTTGTCCCAGTTGTCTTCGCCTGCTCATGAGTAGCAACACCAAAGCGTGACCTCATTTTCTCTTTAGACATCACTGAATTGTCTCTTTGTTTTAACCCGTTCCGGAGGGCTGCGCTTTCGGCTTGCGTTGTTTGTTTTTCTGTCGGAAGTGACAGCAACCAATGCTGACCTCGTGCATAGGTGATTTAAGAACACCGCAATCACTCACATTTTCCTGGCCTGACGACAAGCAACGAACAATAAGAACAGAGTTCCAGAAAAAGGAAAAGAAGAAGAAGTGATCGATTACTCGAGACATTTCCTTTAACGCTCTAGTTATGAGCAAACATTGCGGTTGACAGGTTTAGATTCCTCACATGTCAGAATTGCGTCTCAGACGACGGATGAAATGTTAAAAGTGACTATTGCAAAGGCTGAAATATACATAGCGTAACTAATTTTTTGTTATCTCAAATTGCGGCAGTACAAACTATCAGTTGTTCGTCTGGTCAGTTTGCCAAGAACACCTCGTCTCGTACGTAAATTCAAGACTTTAGTCTATATAAAATGACATTATAGACCCGGTGGTTCAAGGAATTTTGAGTGAATGTGCAAACTGGACACAGAAACGAATTAACGGAACGAATTATCCCTCTTGTGGCCAAAATCTAATGTGTTACGTCCTTGCTTAAATACTGTTCATTATGCCGGTGCATACACTGTATTGGAAAAATTCGCTTTCAGTAAAAAATATCGAGCACATGAACTTTGCCTTGATCGAAAACCAATCTGACCTGGATCTGACCCATGCTATTTCGTGACGGATAAACATGACCAAAAATAGACGATATTTTAAGACGCTGTCAACAGACGTCCCCTTACCACTCGACGGTGAACAGGTATACAATATCACACTTTCATTAGGAGAGAGATTCTTACTTAACTTTTTATTTTTATGTTCTGACAACCTTGCGTAAATTGCAACAAAAATCAATTCACAGAACTAAGAAATTGGAAACGAGATGTACTATATGGCATAAAAAAAAACCCGTTTTAGTTTGGAACCGTTTTTCTTTAAAGCAAAGAAAAGGGTAAGCAGCCAACACAAGATAAATAAATCCTTAAAACTTTGAAGAAAGAAAATCAAAATATAAATACTACTCTAGTAAAAGGGACAAGAAAATCGATCATGATTTTTAGTCACTTTTTGATCGGCTCGGTTCTGCAGCAAGGCAGATGAAAACCGATGCCTGAGCCAGGAACTGATTTGGAGATGTCAATAGAGGAGTTTTAAGTGGGTATTGTAGAGATATATCTGCTGGCTGGATATATTTTAATCCTCTTTAATGTATCAGACAGAAGAGGCATTCAAAAATAGACAAAACCCTCAGAAGGACCTGGCACACTAATCTTACCAGTTAGCGACAAAACCCAGTGCGTTATAGTAAAGAGATGTTTTATGGATTCACTCGTCGTTGTGGAGCGGAAAATTGATAGCCAGAAACGTGACGCATTTTTAAGCAAGCCTGCCTCATTTAAGTTGTCAGACATTTTAGCATATTTCAGGTCTGAGATTTCGAGAACCTTCTTCGCCCAGATGTTCACCATGCCAAAGAGGATTTCCCAAATTCTTTGGACGTAAACTTTAAACTAAATCCCTTTAAATGTAATGTTCGGCAGAGTTGTATCGTTTTCTTGATCTCTCCTTCCTCAAGTTTTCAAACTCTCACACTACTCTTTTCCCGGCCGCCGTCAGCCAGGTTTCCCATTTGGGACTGTGTTCAGAATGTTCTATTTTTGTTATATAATGTTCACTGTTCCATTGGCTGGGGTCGTAGCTGATCAGCGGAAGGCGGAAACTATGTGTCGAAAGGGGGGCTAGAAAACTTATGTGTCTCCTGGCAACGCTTAGGCTTAACTCACGACACTCCGAATTCGGATTTCAATTTTGTGGTTCATTTAAGGAACCTTAAACTGATTCGAATTTTAACATATTGAATAAAACTGGTACGTGGATTTTGTGCCAGCTTTATTACTAATCACTTTAGATAATTGGTTGTGTAGCTAATGCTAAGTTTGCTTGAATTGACAAACGACTGGGAGTTTGTATCCAGACGTGCGTCAACACGGAGCAGTTTGATGTACCTACAGCCAATGAAGGTCTATTATGATCCTTGTCATGCAATGTAACCTTGTCATGTATTGTACCTTCATCATGCATTTCCAGACCAACTCTAATTCAGACTGCTAACTGGCCTCTCTGGATAGCTTGGCTAATGCGATGAGCCTCCTCGGCTCCAGGATTTGTGTTTTTCGTGGGTCCTCTTGACTTAACGTAACTGGACCAGACAAAATCCGCAGTACACACGTGGTTCATGTTTGAAACGAGGAACGTCGAGTATTTTGCTTTTGTTTGAATTTAACATTTCTGTTACTGTATTCCTACTAAAGATTAAGAAGAAAAAAAAACGTCGATATAATACATCACATACAATTGTCTCAACAGTGAAGCGAGACTGTGAAGTGACTCCTTGGTCCGACTGGGGTCCCTGTAGTCCGACGTGCGGTGTTGGTGTCAGTCAGCGCACTCGGGCTGTTACATTTCTACCTGTGAACGGTGGTAAGGAATGCCCACCGCTTTTAGAAAATAAAGGATGCTTTAGACAGCTTTGTGGAGGGAGAGAGCTTGGTGAGTATTTAATAGTTTTTTAGTGAAAAATTATCGTTTTGTCGTACCGAGTCAGTGGGATGAGTGGTACAGCAAGATGTGGTTTTATCAAGTGAATTGATAATCTAAGTAGGCTACCGCACAGGGAGTCAAAAATTGATGTTTCGAGCGTTAACCATGTATCTGACAAAGGGCCGTCAGCTCTCTGAATCCCTTTACAGTGGCCATTTACATTATCAACTCACCTGATAAAACCAAATTTTCGTTCAGTGAAAGACATCGCTATGTTGATAATGCTTTGTATCTCCCCGCCTTTGAATTGGGATAAAATGATAAAAATAATTATTTCAATATAAATCATATTAGGAATATTGAATAATATTAGTAATACTTTAATTTAATAATAATATAATAATTTCGCTTTTCATATTAATAAACGTTACTCCAAAACGATACATTTGAAGTTGTACAACGAAAGAATGGATAAGAAAAGTAGCCAATGAAATAAAAAGACAAAGGTACAAACTAAGGCCTATTGACAAACAAATATTTAGAGCTGGTAAATTTGAACCGGCTGCGTCGCAGACTGTCAGTGAACAAACGACCGGAACATACTGGGTGACAAGTTTTGATACAGAATTTGACACTTTCTTTGTTGGTTTCCTCAAAGTCCACAAGGTAGTCTAAGGAAAATCCCCGTTAAATTTTTCATGACCATTGTTTTGATCTTTCCCAGAATATTCACTGATTTGTTTTATTTGTTTAGGTTATGCGCGTATTCTTCCCCACAAGTTCAAAAAGGATCGGGAGCCTTCCGTGTGGGAAAAAATCTTGCCTGCGCCTAAAAAAGAAGTAAAGAAAGAAAAACCAAAAAGGTATTTAAAATGTTTTTACATTGTGGTCAAACATACTCTGTTCAATTATATAGCTTTTTTACGTATATGCATAATTTGTAGTTTTACACATAGACATACACATATAGCTTTTGTTTACATTTATTTGTGCCCCCTAATTACTAAGGGATTTTTCTTCCTGTTGGCCGGAATTCAGCGTCAAGTACGGCCATACAAGAAATTTTACTTTGTGTCTGCTCCTTGTTTCCGTGAATCACGGCTTCACTCGCATAGAAAATTACTTCTTTGACACGTGCTTTGGAACAGAAAATTATTAACGGGTTAGTTTTAGCGCAAACACGTTTGGTCAACTTAACGTCAGAGGGAATTGCTTGAATTTGCGCGATATTCTCTGCGTGGTGAGAAGCGCGGTGCTATCCGTGCCAGGCGGAAAGGAAATGGCAACATAACCTCTCAGAAGAACCTTATACGTACTTACCAACCCCTTAATATTTTCCACCCTTCTTGGTTAGAAGTGAACCGCCAAATATCCTAATGATACTGGCCATTCTCTTGTAGGCCAAGCTACTGTATCAACTATAAAGTTTTATTCAAGCATCCTCACTGCAAAAATACCTGGGCTGACCTGCTCGACCCCAAAAAGCCAATCTGCGTGGAATGTCAGGATGAGGTCATGAACAGGCACGGCAAATGCAAGGGTCAAGGAGTATTTGGTGAGGTGACACTTTGGGAAGCGGTCGACCTCAAGAGCTGCTATGGAGGCTGGCTGAAAATTGGACCAAAGATTCCCGACTGCAAATGCAACAACGAAGAATTCAACAATTTCATATTTATATAAAGACTGCGGTAATGCTTAGCTTTCTGAAAAAAAAAATCGCTCATTTTAAGTATAACCATATTTGGTTTTAGAAATATTTTAATCTTTGCTTTGGCGTTATTCATCGAGTAATTATTTCCGAGATTATGCAGTTAAAACGTAGCTTAACTGTATATGTTTAGGTCTTAATGCTGCCAGTCTAATATTTGTAATACGTATGAACAAAGCTATTTTGACACATCAACCATTAACCATCAATCATCCAATCCCATACCCACGGCCCCAGGCCACTCGGAAATTCGATCGGCTACTCATGGCTACTATAGTATCTTTTGGTCTGGCGGGAAATCCCTGTTTTTGAACTCTCTTTGACTTCCAGTAAAGACTCACTACACCACTGACATGATGGTGTCTCTGTCCGTCTTTCACTGCAAGAATTTGGAACAGTTTTGAACTGTGTAAGGTACATATATGTTCTTCGTGTGTGATATCGTTGACTTTGTCAGCGTTTGACTGTGTACAAAATAAGGATTTTTTTTCAAACCGTTGAAGACCAATCACGACCTGTTCTGATAAGCTCATTTTGCTTTCTTCGTTCGTTTGTTGGTTTGTTGTGACTGTCTGATGTTATGGTACAATACGAGTGGTTTGGTTTTACGTCTCTCAACTGAATTCGGCTCAATGTGCTGTCTCAAAGCTATTTCATATAACACCAGGGAGGTCGGATGGTTTTCGAGGTTTGAACATGAACTACCTGTTGCAAAAAATATACAATTTGTTTTGCAAGAAGTTGTAGTTGATTTAGGCAAGCATTTTCGATTAAAGCGTTGAAAAAAGATAAGCGAGTAAATGTTCTGAATCAAATCGTACTGTAGACGGATATAAAAGAACAAGTGTAACTGATTTTTGGACAGAACGGAAACCCACGGTATTCCTCATTTCCCCTCTGCCCCGCCCCCTTCCACGTATACCATCCCGAGGAGAGGAGCATTTACCATCAACGATTTCACTATCTATGGGAGGGCGCTTTCATTTGTGGTTTGCCTCTTTGATTCCCCTAATTTTACCATATTGCAGTCCTGTTTGGATTCTGACATTTTTAGAGGAGACTTATTTTACAAAGAGGTTTGTGTCAGGGTATTTGAAGTATTAAACTTTCTTTTTGAAGTTCCTTCATGTCCAAACTTTTCAAGTCAGCAGTTCTAAACGACTTTTACTCCATTTTTATAAGCTGTTTCAAATTCCTTTCATTTGGGTGTCCTGTGCCGGCGGATCTGTTTTAAGCTTACATTTCTTTAGTTATTTTGACTAAAAAGCCGAATTCTTTATGATCTCATGGGATGTTCAACGAAGTTGATATTATAGATTTAAGGCAACAAGCCTACGATAGGTTAAGCAGCGAGCTGACAAGGCGATTTTGTACGCCAATCGCGGCAAATACGACACACAAGTAGATTTTTAACGCCAGTCGTGGCGATTCCAGAATCGTGGCCGCCACTATGAAGTTCACTTGATAAAATCGCGCATTCTGATTGTTGAATAAGTAAGCGAATCGCCGAAGCGGGCACAAAGAGAAAATCTTCATTAATTGGTGTATAAAATCGCTTACCGTGTGGCAAGCTTTGATTTACAATATTGTGAGGCAAGTGTTGTCTCGTTCTGAGCAAACTCACCAGAGAGCATCACTATGGGCCGGGCCCAACGTCAACTCAACATCACTCTACTGCGCAAGCTTGAACAAAAAAAAAACTTTTTTAAAAGATCCACTGGTCAGCGAATTCAGTCAGTTGCTCCTTTTTAGGAAAAAAACTGGCGAAAAGTTTGCCAACAAGAGAGATGAGTTATAAACTCTGGGTACGAGATTTGAGATAATCTCCTCCTACGCAAAATTCAAGAGGTTTGGGGTCAAGAACATATGGGCGCTCTCAGGCTTTTCCCACTTGTAATACAATTTATGGTTTAATTAGAGGACTTTTCTTATTGTTTAGAAAATGGATTTCGGTTGAGCTTCCCTTGGCACCCCTAAAGACAGATTTCTGGAAAGCCCCCAACCTAAATAGAAGGTGTATTTACGATTTAATAGCTATGGTAATTCGAGAATAACGAAAAGGAAAATAATGAATGTACTCCTTAAGTATGAGATTGTTAAAAAAAATCTCATTTTATATGGAAAGCTGAGCGGATTTGAAGTCTCATACAAACTCGTATTCTTCAGCCATTTCAGCTTTAAGAGGAACAGAAGACAAACTGCGGTTATTAACATGACGCACGAACTAAGCATGGTTTAAAACTGTGAACTTGATGTTTCGTATGCTCCAACATACATCTTCAGAAGTGACGGTTAACTAAAAACGTGGGAGAATTTAAAAAACTAAAAACAAAGTACTGGTACTGTGGTTAAAGTTAGCGATTCATAATTAATCAGTAACATGCGTTCGGGCAGATTTAGTAAAGCCAAAGTTCTTCACTGTCAACGTTTACATTGAGGGAAGGTTTTAAGTCATTTATCAATAACGTCTCCTTTATTTTCAATGTAAGGGCCTGTCTATATGAAGGTGAGCCAACTCGGTTGGGAGGGCTGACCCGTTTTACCGAGATGTCGGCTAATACCTTTCGTACGTTCGTTTATATGAGGCGGGCCAAAAGTGGTCCCATTTGATGTTGTGACCAGTTAAACCTGTTTGGTTTCTTTTCTTGAAGCCTTTCCAAATGCGCCTGGCACTAATCATCCATTACCCTCTTCACCATTATTTTATAATACTGTAATTACATCCTTGATATCATCAGTTACATTAACATGAGGTGGATAACACAAGGGATAACAGTCATTCGTCTCTATCTCATTATCGCTAATTTTATCGCCAAGTGTCTGATGAGATTTTCTGTCATTACAACTGCAAACATCACCTTCATCTACGACTTTCGTTTCTTGTTACAAAACATCCGGAGACTCCTTTGGTGACGTTCGTTTCGTGTTTCCTATTAATTAGAGTGCAAAACAAAAAAACCCTGTGACCTTGCACTTGTAGAGAGAACTTGAGGATACGTAGTTTCAATTGAGTCAAAGGAATTTCGTTTGAAATGTGGGAATGTTTACTGAATGGCTTTTCGTACTTGCTTGGTCAAGCTTGGACTTGACTATGCAATTCGAGTGTGGTTCTTATTTTTCATGACCTAAGCCACGCTTTGTGAATGACAGAGGATGTGCAAAGATGCTGAAGATACGTGTGTTGAACTTAGGACACCGGAAACTGCATGGTCACTGGAATTCAAATGTACCTAACGTTTCAAGGCGTACAGATTTGAACGCAGCCGCAAAACTCCATTATTATCACCCTGTAATAAAGCTGTGTATAACTCAGAACGCATTACAAATTTTGATTTGTCATCCAGTCACTAGAAAACGTGTGATGAAATTTGATACTAAAATGATGAGATAACACGCAAAAAAGGCATTCATATGTCAGAATCAGAGGTAGTTTTTCCGGTAAAAAGACGACAACAAGACAAAGAATGTGTCCAAACAAACTACAGGGTTTCGTAGGTAACAAGTTCGACAATAATATAATTATTAAGTCATTAATTGATGATAATGACAATGATGATGACCATGATTTATCAGTAATGCTGCTGTAAGAGCTATCATTATAAGAACAGTATCAACAGAAGGAAACAGAACACCCTGGTATTGACCAACATGACACATCTACAGTACATGCTGTTAAGTGTACAAAAGTGATTAAGCTTTCTTTCTTTTGCCTTGAAAGAGGATTCTTTTCCATCATTTACCGTTAATGAGTCTTTCGCAATCTGTCTCAGTCTGGAAATCACCATTGGTTGCTTCACCTGCACGACTGAACATCAATGTAGGACGTATGGAGTACTCAACCGCAATACTTGTGTGTTGCGGTGATGTCTCTAGTTTTAGAAGCAGGTGAAGTTTTTATGTGTTCAGCAGCTTTTAGGAGTTCTTTCATCGAGTTCCAAGCCAAAAAGCTGGCCCTCTTCACGTATCTGACATCACTCCCCACACTGTCCACACTGCTCTCTGAACTATCTGCATCAGTCGTGCTCTGCCATGGATTTGCAAATGATTCGAGGCTGCATAATCAAGGCCAGTCACGTTTGCACAAAGTTGAGAGTTCTTACAGTCTTCGATTTGTATTTTTGCCTGTTCTTATCAGTTGGTTGACAGCCTTGATTCTGCTATTTCACTCAAAGCCTGTTGAATCAACTCTAGTAACTTTTCTGTAGATGAAAAAAAATGTCAGTCAGTGAGTCAGTCCACCAGCCCTTTTGCCAATATTATTGCATGCTGATATCAAAAGTATAATCACTGGGTGACTGTACTGACAACAAAGATGTCAATGAGAGTGCACTGAGATACACAGTCCTGAAAGGGAGAGGGTCAATTAAAGAAAATGATTAGGTATTCAAATAAACCCTGCATCATAATAGTAGGTCAAGTGGTATGCTTTTCCAGATCTCAACAAGAGAACTACATATTTTAGGGAAAGGGGTATTTTTTGGGAGAAAATACTCACAAGAATGTTTTATACAACAGGAGGATAATCTTAAAACTGTTACCTGCTCTCATCACTGCTTCTTCCAGTCTCCTCCCTGCCACAAGACTTTCACTTTCCAACTTGTGTAAGCTTGCTGCCTGTGTCACCCATGTGGTCAATGACATTAAACAATCAAATAACTTATTGCACTCAAAAAGCAAAATATTCATTTATTCTGGAAAAGTGCACATCAGATCTACCACTGGAATAATGTTACATCTTCAGTTGTTCACATGTCTTTGCATCTGGATTTGGTGAAAAACTTTTGAGGTGAGAATTTGATTCAGCAGCAAATTTCTGAATTCCAGTGAAGCATAAAAGAAGTTGCTGGCTTCATTGTAACCATGATTAATGGCATACATAACATTATTACACCTCACATCATCCCTGAAACAAATAAATCCAAACCAACCTGAAGAGCTGGTGAGCACTCTTCACTTGGAAGTGACTCAATAAGGAAATCAATGTCCTTGGCAGTTCTTGAAATAAGAGTGGCAAACAAAGCAGCATGGCCTGAGAGAGAAATCAAGCCAGTTTGAGACCATTAATATCCAACTGTGACACCAAATCAACAATAATACCCTTTATAAAATTATTATTACACTCAAAGTTTATTACTGTCTTAAGTAGGTCACGTACAGATAGCAAGGTTTAGAATCTAGTTAGCCTTTATCAGTTGATTGGGTCAATACATAAAATGTTGATATATGAAACAGAAGGGCCACCCAAGACTGCTCTTTGTCGACAAAACACAGTTATTACTACAGATCCTTTCTCCTGGTTCTGTAACATTGAATGGTGTATTGCAAAATATTTTTTTTAAAGCAGCTACATGAAAAGAACTGACTGAAGGCTTAGGGAAACTGAGATTTCTTTAGATTTGTTTGGGGCAGCACCCCATCAGCGTCAATCACGTCTGCTTGCACTTCCTTGTACTCAGCACAGTCAAAGATAATTTAATGCCTGTTGTCTGTCTCTTGAGTACATATTTCAAGACATAAAATTCATCATGTCAGATTAAGGGAAATGGTTTTACCATAACATACACTGGTGTAAGGGGAAAATATATTTCAGTTACCTTTCAGCCACTTTCCAAAAAAACTGTGCTTAGCTTTCTAAACCTTCAAAACAATAGAATCCTCCCCAGAAACAAATGTTCTTATTTATAATACACTCAACAAAATTACTTAATTCTGACTGGTCAAGAGCAGTACAATAATTAATCCCAAATAGTACTCCATAGTAGTACCTATTAAGTTTCCATGACAACCACACATGAGCACAGCCAAACATTTTAAATTTCAACATTTTGAAGAGTGAAATTGGATGAAAAGGTACATAGACTAAAACGCACACAAATTGCTATTCCCTGGAATGATTTGTTGGACTAATTTATCAGAATACATGATAATTTACAAGTTGCGTGATAGCTCATATAATTGGTAGTTTTGTTGAGCGAACAATAAATAGAAAATTGCACAACCTTCTCGTGTAATTCATGATTAATAGATACTCATGATTTTGAAAGTTCTCAAATTAGTGCACTTGCCTAAAGGCTCAAACAATTTTGAGAACTTTTAAAATCACTCATACCTATTAACCATTATTGTGGTTGAGGTCGAGCAATTTCCTGCACTAATTTAGGTGTAAAACTGAAACTCTTGAGTGGTGTAAGCAACTGGAAACCCCCATTCCATTGAAAATTAACATTCTAAATTTCATTTACTCACACAAAATATCTCAACAAACATGCATGACACAGTTTGGCATATTTTAACAAACTAGTGGTAAATTTTACAAACCTTCCTGAGTCACATCACCTCCCTCTCCACCTGATGCTAATAACAACAAAGCTGTCTTTTAGTTAGTAGCATAACTCTTTACAAAAGAAAATTAAATTTATGCTCCAATTTTCCCATAAAATAGCAGATCTTAATCACAATGAAATGTGCTGTGCTCTCCGTTCCCAAAGGCAACACAAACCGCATGATGAAGGAAAAATGGCTATGCGAAATCCAACACATGGCTGGTTTATTAAAATCCAAATATCCAACACAAATATGCTTGAATTAAACTTTCATTTAAGTATGTATTATCTGCAAAGGTCAGGGCAGACAACTGCTAGAAAAATAAATACACCATAAAACAAGAGAGAGGCAGGAGTGGGGCAGAGGAGGAGTGTCAACGTGACCAAGAATGCAAACTATTAAAATACAAGATGCCTGGAGGCGATTATGTGGGATGTGTAATTTGCTGCAAACTTTGACTGGTTATGTGGGTAGCCAAACACATGACAGTTTGGTAACAAGTCACCTTGTCACCAGGAAGACTCAACGCCAGTAAACTCACCACCAAGAGGCATCTCGCCACCACCAAACTCACAACCAAGGGTTATCTTGCCACTGGTGATGCATTTGATACAAATTTACTGATCAAACCATAAACAAAAAAATATTCCACACTTTCATTTCGAGGGTATTTGTGCCACAGGAAGTGCGTGTGGTGGACAGTAAGTAAAAAATAAAGTCACAAACCATTCAGTAATGGGAATTTAACACCATCCAAAAACACCGATCAAGTTAAAAGCAAGTGAGATTTATGCCCAGATTAAGGTTTACTTGACGAAATTTACCTCTAAAATCGCTGAAGAGCCTATGAATGTTGCGCTATCTGACTCCAACATCAAGTCTCTTACTTGATCAAATTTCAGTCTAATCTCGCTTGATCAAATTTCAAACTATGCAAATTTGTGTTAAAACAGTCAAGTGTACAAAATGCAAAACAGTGAAGCAAAGATTACAAACTAAGCTTGTCATACTTGACTGGAATGCAAATTATTCACAGTTGACAACACAAAAATAAAGCAATGAATGGAACAAATCAATTTCTTTTCAATCATTTATACTTATGGTCAACCTATGTCATGGTACTACATAAGAATGAAATCTTTGCCAAAAAGGTTTTCTCCAACAAATGAGCATGTATAGAAAGAGGAAGTGCAGCTGATTAGCTAGCCACACTGTTTGGCACTTCCAGCATCACATCGTTCCTTAAAGTACAGAAATAAAATCGAAAAAAGAAGACTAGAGAAAAGTCAACAACACCAGGTATCAGAGGACTTAACTTCAGTGACAAGGACAACTACGTGGCTAATTACCATATGCGTCTACAATGACGACGAAAGTCTACCAAATTTTATGCATGGTCTGCCTATACATCCCAGGTAATGATGGTTAAATTATCGCATAAAATTTTATTTGAAAGCAAATAATGTATTTATTTCCACTCTGCCAATTATTTAAAATGAGAATGCAAGCTTTGACAGACTGATGTTGGCTTTGCTTAAAAAAATAAAATGAACTTACATTTATCAAAGCCAGAAAAACTCTTTCCAGGTTGAGCTGTCTGTTGCAGTATACCAACACTATTACAAAACTGATCTGCAAGCTAAGCAATGGTAAGAAAACAAACTTATGTGGGATTACACCATAGAGAAGGTTGCCATCACCATGGTTCAAAGGAGTGTGGGCAGAGTCTACGTGCCAATCTTCCAAAGTTGTTGGTGGTACCACCACAACTGCATGGTTGTGTACCGTTGTTGGCTTTATTTGGAAGATTGGTACATCAACTCCTCTTACACTCCTTTGAACCATAATGGTGGCAGCCTTTAACCTGACACCTATTTTCACTTCATTAAAAGAAATGGTTGTTAATAATTAACAATAATTAATTAGTGTGTGTGTAAAAGGATCCTTGTTTCAGCATTAAGTCACTCCAGATGAAGACACTGGGCAGCAGTGTCGCTTAATCTTCAAACCAGAGTGGCATGAAACCATGTCTAACATTCAACAAGACATATTATCAAAAGTACCACTGCTGTCTGAAAGCAGAGCAACATATAGTTACAACTACATGTAATGTGTAAGACTAGATGGAAAATCTTCACGAGATTCTACCATGTTTTGAAGACCGATCAAAATCACTATAAGCTAATATATCAGTCAAACCCAAGAATGCCCATCCCTCTCCTTGGGCATACCCAGGGCATTTCATGAATAGTTGGCTCCATATGGTGGGGAATTTGATGTGAAATGCAGCGCACCCAGTTGGGCATTTGACTATTGAGAAAATGTTGGCCAGAGGCAACAAGCTAAAGGATTACATGGAAGAGGCTAAAGCAACATGACTGAGAAAAAGGCAACAACAAACAATAATTAATGACATAGGATGTCTTTCTGCAGTGTCTCATGATTGCTGTATATTGGTAGAGCTCAAAAGTGCATTTTTAAGCTACATAGACAAAAAGGACTTTACATCAGCATTTTCTTCATTTTTTTGTAACAGGGTTTGGAAGGGGGGTCCTGATCCTGCATTTCCGCTCAATTTTCACCAGAATATTGCTTCCCGCACTTTTTTCTTTGCTTTCCCAAATCCCATTTTTTGTTTCTTTTTTGATTGAAAAAAAAAATGCATTAAAAAGACTAATCTCTGTAGAAGTTGGCTTTTCCAGTCGCATTTTCTTATTACACAGGTTTTCAGGCTACTCAGAAAAAATAAGAGCTTTCTATACCTCAGTATGATGAAAAAGCATAATAAGACTGTGACTGTTTTCGTCCCATTTGGAAGTGCTCATTGCCGAGAAACTACCGGTAGTCAGAAATTTTGCTTCACATGACAGCTAAGCCAGTCACTTTGCAGCACTATAAATCCAAGTCTCTCAAAAATGGAGTTCTGAGAATGCGTTTCTTCTCCCCTTCAAGAGGACACATAAAAAAATATTTTCCATGCTGATGCATGTCCATTTACATTGTTTTCACTTGCTTATGCTTATGCTTGTGCTTATGCGCTAGTGAGAACCAGCCTTTACACAAACATCATAAATCCAATTCAGATGGCTTTACAATATCACAGGCTTCTTTGTTTGGTGTGGAATCGCTCATTGCCTCTTCACACCAAAAAACTTGTCCATGATCTCTTTGATGCCTTTTGAAACCCTGCATATCACGTTCGAAAATCGTCAGGCTGGGCATAGATGATGTGAACTGTCAAACTGTCACCAGGGTTCAGAAATGCTGTATGAAACCCTTGCAGTCTCTATTTTTCACTCGTAACTAGCGCCCACAAAACTACCGGCTTGCAGATTTGCTGCTCGGATGTAGCGTTCATTCCAAAGACTTAAATAAAAAAACGTTTATTTGAGTCGTGACAATTTCCCAATTTCCCAACAGACAGGCCAAAATTCTCGCATCACATTCACCATTTTGACAAATTCCACTTCCCAAGTAGCAGGCAAATCCTGAATCCTGTCAATATATTTTGCGTTTTCCCGAATCCCGCACATTATTTTGGTCGAATCCCGGATCTCGAAAATACCCTTCCAGACCCTGTTGTAGGTTTATTTATTTAACTTCGCCAAGCTGGCAGGGACACTGCAACAGCGAGCACCAATTACTGCAGGCCCGAGACACAGGTCAGCACCAGGGGTGGTCACAGCCAGGGTTCGTTACGTCCCTAGTGGTTCTTTGACGTCCCACAGAATTAATTGTGGAGAGTTGTGAGACGGGACCTCCGGTTTATCATCTTTATCTGGGAAGACTAGAAAGTCTAACCATTTGTAGATGTCATTGCAAAGAAAGCACTTTCTCCTCAGTTATTTAAAGACCCTGAGTGTTGGTCTGGCCGGGGTTTGAACCCACGACCTCCCGCACGTTAGTCCGGAACTCTACCAACTGAGTTAACCGGTCGGCAAAGACTGATGCAAAGATTGCATTTAAAATTGCACAACAGTTTGGATATTAAATTTGAATTTTTAAATGAGAAAATGGTTTTAAAGGTTAGAAATGCAAGAAAAGTTTCATTACATGGCTTGGTTATCTACCTATATATCTATATATATTTGTAGAGCATAGGGAATTTGATGCTCTGTGAAGCCCTACCATTACTAAAACAGGCAATATAGTGGGGAATTTGACCAAGTCAAATGCCCTGGGGTATGCTGGGGGGAGGGGGAAGACAAGCGTTCTTGGATTTGACTGATACATAAAGCTTATGATTTGTCAAGATCAAACGGAAATGTATTGGTTGCCGCAAGTCAAAATTTTAAATACTGTGAGCTGAGATTTGTTCACAATGAAAGCTCTAAAGTTAAAGCAAAAAAGAGCAACTACAAACTGCAGGACCACTTTGGTCCACCTCGTTTACATGTGTCAGACGCTTTTGTAGAACAAAGCACGTAACTAATAAGTCTTAACGATGGACACTATTCAACGAGTATTGTCATTCAGTGATATGCAAATAAGTGGCTCAGTATTCTGTAGTTTATAGTTTACCAAAAAAAGGCAAGAATTAAGTTTAATTATGCATTACATCTTGTGACTCAAACCCTGGGATGCATGTATAATAATAATTATTAAAATACTGGGCTGTGCAAAAGCTTTCCCAAAAAAAACAGTGAAAGGGGAAAAAATGACATATCAGGTTTGGTTATTGAAAAAAGCTACCTGATTTAGTGCATCCTGCAGCTGAGTAATCCTGTCCGCCATCTTTGTCTGAACCAAGCCACCAGGCAGCCCTGCAGTTTCCTTGGTCCACCCCACAGTGGGGTATATAAAGCCACACGTGCCTTTTCTCTTTCCTTGCTGGCTCGTTTCAAGAAGACGATCTTGTTGAAAACCTAGCTGTTATAAAGCGTGCACATCGTTTCGTGTCTTACTGACTTAAAAAAGTGAGTAGAGAAACAGAAATAGTGACGAATGAATACAATATGTCATAAATTACAATGGGAATTTTCATAGCAGAACAGCTACAAATGTAAATTTAAGACTAATCTTGATAGGGAACGACCGCCATTTTAATTGTCATGAGCTAACTTTGAGGGTTTTTACTGTGACATGAAAAGGTTATGTTAAGATTTACTGTTGTGAAATTGCGCAGAATACTGAAATAATGGAGATACTGCGACCGTAAAAATCGCATTCAGTTTAACTCGAGGAATGGTCATTTTCGTCAAGCTGTGGCTGATTCTTACTTAATTTCTTACAGTTAGTAATGGCGTAGAAACATGTTTTGTAGTATTTACGGAAACATTTTCACAGTCCTATACATTAATTATGGCTATATCATTCTTACACTAAACCTGTTTCAAACATGGCGAGCGTGAATAGTTTTTGAGTCACAAAATGTATTTTTAATATGCAATGTATGGGGCTCTGCAGAAATCTTGTTGTATTTAGGCGCCGTTGATATCTTCATGAATTGCATGTCCTTAAAGTACTAAACTTTAGCGACTGGAATACAGTGACTCTTTGGGGCAGCAAAATTTCAAATGGATGTTTAGGAGGGGGAATAGGGTCTGGCCTAAATGACGTCCAGTTGATGTTAAGCAGGGAAAAATTGAACATGCTGACAGCTTTGTTTCTGTGTGATCACTATTGACATTGGGACTTACCTTTGTTCCCGAGACTCGTTCAGAAGTAAAGGGAATTCTTCTGTTTGAAGTTAAAGGGAGAATCCACAGTACCCTTTCCCCTGAAGGAAATTCCCTTAAAATTTTGGTTGTAAATTTGGTTTGGAGAAACCAAAACCCAGCAAATTCTTTGCATAAGCCCTCAGTTTTCCACCTCTTTAATGAAATGTCCTCACCCAAAATACTAAGTATAAGACAACCACTTAACTTTCAATGCTTTCAAGTAGTTCAAGTGACATCTTACTTTGATCTGCGCATTTGTAGGAGTGGTGAATGGTACCTCGTTAATCTTGGGTCTCGTAAACTTATCATCTGATCTCAAAAACTCAACAGCCTGTGCAAAGAGTCTCAAAGTCTCATTTAAAGTGTATGTATTTCGGTCTCAAAGTCTTGCATGTTTTGTCTCTGTCTCAGATTTTCAAACAAGAGTCTTGGTGTCTCGGGGAGTCTCGGATTTTACCATTTGCCACCCCTATTTGTGCATGCATCAAATTCTTTGTTGGTCACTTCATCCAGCAACAGATTATCTGTACAACAAAGCTTGTACTAAATCCAGCCAGCCATTGCAGGTCCTTTATCCTTAAGCTCTTTGTTGGCATCCCCTTCTCATTTGCTTTATTTTAATCTCGAGTTGTTTGCTACAAATACAGTACTCCACCTTAAGCCCCAGCTAAACGATCAAACATTTTCATCCAATGTCATGTTGAATGAGCATGTTTGACTGTTTAGCTGTCTCTCATTGCATTTGAATGGCTTCCAATGTTTGATCTAGATTAATCGTTTCATCCAACATTTGCTTCATGCGCAAATGTTTGACTGTTAAGCTACCTCTTCAAACAAAGCAAGCATGAGCGCGAGCGCAAAAAGGCAACCAATCAGAAAGCGAATCTGCGAATGTGCATGTCATA
>OX419345.1:10913500-10916000 GCA_948470475.1 Galaxea fascicularis
CCTCGTGTGGTTCCCTGATACCCTTTACTAGGGCTAACGCCCGGTGGGCTTTTCATGGGTTTCTCTAGCACTTTAATTTACACTGCAGAGTTAATTCTCTGTTTCACCACATTCAAAGTAGTTATTTAAATCAACCAATCACATTCAAAGTTGTAGTTTAAGGCCATTCCCCAGAAATAGAAGTCGCAATAGATTTTATTTGAAACTTTGCCTGGTGGTTGTCAACGTTAAGAACTTAAAAGAAATGCAATAAAAGGAGAGGGTCCCCATGTCTGTTTTCATGCTTTTGAGGCTTTGGTTTATACCTACTTTGGTAAATTGTTAGTGCAGTTTTAGTAGACAGCCGAAAGTGTTCCGAGACTCTATAATATACAATTAAAAATGGGACAGAAGCAATAAGATATAGGTTTTATTTTGTCGAAAGCACATCATGGTCGAAGTTCAACCTCTCAAAGGAGAAGAAAAAATAAACTTATGAAAGATTAGTCGTGTATTTTGCGTCTGTGCTTTACCAATGAAGTTTCAATAGCCTTAGCGTAAAGGAGACCTTCTGTGAATAATGGAAAACTGGACAATAAAAAGTTCTTCAAATCTAGATATGTCATAGAGAATTGCATTTTCTTTCAATATGAGAAATAAAAAGCATAGGTCCCCATACTCGTTTGGGAGAAAATAGCCATTTACCTGTTTCTAGGAGATTAGTCCTTCAAGAAACCTGCTGTGTTTTGAACATGCACGCGCTCGTGCGCGCTGTTGACGAAAGAAATTATGCGCAGTAAGGATACGCAATGCAATCCAGGGGAATCACCTTAAATCAACCAATCCCAATCTTGGTTTCAATACGCTTCCTTTGTCAGTCTTTTGATGCAAAATATCCCTTCCTTTTATAACTTTGCTCTTCTTCTTTTCTCGGAAATTATAATTTTTATGAATAATTGGTAATAAGACTTCGTGTCGTCCTTCCGTCTCTAATCATACTCGTGACAAACAAATCGGACTCCCGCTACGCGGTCGTCCGATTTTGTTATCACTCGTATGATTAGTAATAGTAATTGGACTGAGTGGAGTACAATTCAGGGAGTAATCGGGCGAGTAATTTCAAAATCGCTTCGATTTGAAATTACGAGCACGATTACTCCCTGAATTGTACGACACGAGGTCCAATTACTAATTAATCGTATCTATAACAAATTTCGACGTTAAGAAGATTCTGAAACCTCCTTTGGGTGAAAAAGTCAGTGGTATGTTCCAGCAGTCTTTCAAACAGTAGGAAAACATTATGAAGGAAGACATTTAAGTGCACGTAATTGACGCGTGAATGGCGTGGGTGTCCAATTACAGGTATCCAATTACAAAAAGTTGTAATTGGATACCTGTAATTGGACACCCACGAGATCGCTCGCCAATTACGCGACAAATAGGCGCGCGTAGAACCAATCAGAATTGAGAATTTTGTTATAGATACGATTACAGACCGAATTGGACTCCACTCAGTCGTATTACCATTACTTATAAAAAGTAGAGAAGGATTTGTGGACATCTTAACTACTCTCTCAAACTGTAGACTCCCAATTTAGTTGTGAGAGAATTTTGAGGAGTCGCGAGTTACAATTTTTCGTTGCTTTTTTTTTTTCGCCTAATGAGCGGCACACACAAAATGGTGTCACTTATGTTAGCAACAATATTGCCGCCTAAAATATGCGCATCATAGTTGTTTACAAAGATATTATCAATAAGTGTTACCGAGGCGTTGTGAACCCTTGTGGGTTTGTCTATTGTTGGAGTGAAACAAAGGCTTTGAAGAGTATGCAAAAAACTTTGAGTACATTTACAAGTTTCGTAACGGAGGGGGTTTATGTTGGCATCAGCCATATAAATCGATTTACCTGAAGTGGAAAGCCTCTTGAGAATCTCATCGAAATAATTTAAGAATTTCTCACGCAGATAACAAACATCTCTTTGGTTGGTAAAATGAATAGTGATTCACAGGGCCTGAAAGGCTTGATTCATAGTTCTTTCAATAACTGTATACTTAAGACCATTGTCAATATATAAACCCACACCTCCAGCGGAGAGAGGCGTGGCTACGTACTCAAAATTGTAATTAGGTGTTGAGGAGTCGAAATCAAGAGGGATATTAAAAGTTGTAATTTTTGTTTCACCCCGATAACATTTAAGTGTAACTGAAGTTCGTCCAGGAAATGGACCTGGAAATTATCGATATTGCGGCGCAAACTTCTTACATTATTGTGCAGTAAGGACAAATAAGAGTGATTGGATAATGTAGAGTCTGACTAAAACTATGGGGTGAATAATATTTACACTGTATAGGTTGAATATTTAGGTTTCGATCTGGATTTGCATTCGAGTCAGTATTTAAATTAAACAGGTTTAGGTCATGTAAACTTGTTAGTCGCTCGAGGTGTTTTTTGGTTTGCTCTTGGCCGCTCTCAACTTGTCCAAGTAAATGGTGCAAAATCAGGCTAGGCTGACGTCACAT
>OX419345.1:10921000-10941000 GCA_948470475.1 Galaxea fascicularis
ATAACCCAGTTAACAGCAAAACAAAAAATAGTATTGGAAAAACTGTGATACAAAAATAAATGAATTCACCATGAATGCAGGAGCTGTCTCTTGACACGGTAGTTATCCCAAATGCCAGTATCTGCTGGTACTAATGCCTCTCCACTAGCAAGATCAATACCCACCGGTGTCTTGGCATCTGCATATTCCTCCTGCAAGAAATCAGTTATTGATTCGTCTTTGGTCAGTGCTAAAGCTTCCTCTGATCCCAATTTCACTAGTGAAATCATACATGGAGTTCCATCATAGCCTTCTGCCCTATGGACTTGTAGTTTAGTATAGTTGTGATTAGTGTAGGTTTGAATGTTTTTAATAAATGGTTTTTAAGATTACCTGAAGCTTAACAATAGTCTCCTGTGGATCATAGCCAGAGTTTTGAGCCAAAATCTTTGGAATAACAAGCAGTGCATCTGCAAAAGCCTACAAAAAGAAAGAAAACGATTCCTGATAGTGGTCTCTGAAAATTGTTGGATCTTCACAAGGCATAGATGACCACATAAAACAACCTGGACTTGGGAAATACCCAATTGAGCAATTTATCCTTACTCAGGGTCACATACAATATTCAGACATGATTTTTTTACTACTATAGTAACTTTTGCCATCTTTTTTTCAACTGACACTCAACTGCAAATAGCCCTAAACATTCCTTTTCAGCTAAATCACAATCCCCATAACTTGCTGTTCTGTCTTTTCCCTGATTTTTCCTTTATTCTGGAGTAAATTATTTTTATGTGCATTTTGAAAAGTAAAAAAAAAAAAAAAAAATGCACAAATATCAATTGCCCTACTGGTTTGGGTGGTTCCTGGCAATGCCTGGTACAAAAACGTACTGAACCCACAGCCTGCCTCCTTAGATGAAGATCCAGGTGACTTCAAAAAAAAAGGGGGCTGTTTGCTATGCTTACCATAGGACAGACACAAATAGAGCCCCAATTCTACCTGAACTCCAAGCCGTGCTCTGCCCTTCACAGACTTTTTGAATTCTGTCAGGGCTGCATTAACTGCCACTTCAAAGGCACCTGCACCGGGAACAACACTTCCTACACAGAAAAGTGAGAGGTGGGTCAGTGAGGTCAAGGTGCTGCATTAAGGGTTATAGCAAAGAGAGCAAATTGCTGAATGTTGCTGCTTGGTTCACACAGGGTATATCTTTCATGGTCATTCTTTCTCTGCTCTGTCACTCTTGATTGGTTAACCATATTGTGTTTGCATTTGGTTGAATTCAGCAAGCATGCAGTTTATTTCTCCTTGTCTACAATAACAGTGACTGACAAAGAGAAGCAAAAATAACTGAGCTGGGGTAAACTGGTTATTATCCTATTGCTTACCATCCTCAATTGCATTTTTTACTGCCCTTAAGCCATCATGTACTGCATCCTTGATCTGTGTCAGTGTATGCTTGTTTGGCCCTGCAAAAGTCAACACCCCTGATGCAGTCAAGTCCCACATCCACATTAATGGTTAAACAACTCAACACACTGCTCAACTAAAACTTATTGGGTCTTCAAGTTTCATCACTCAATTAACTTTCTTAAGACTCAACAAAGGTTATCATAAAAAGACAGGGTTTAAAAACAAAGAACCAGACAACAATCTCAGTTCAATTAGTTAACTAATATATATATATATATAGAGTCAGTTAAGTAGGTCCCTTGAGCCAACAGGAGAAATTGTGAGAGAGTTAAAGGAAACCCAACACTGGACAACTTCTGGAGAAATTGAAAAACTGTAAATGCCCTGAGCGGGATTTGAACCCACGTCCCCCTGATCGCTAGTTGGGTGTGATGACCACTACACTATCAGGACAACCCCGCTGGCAATGAGGCTGATAAATCACTTAATGTGTGGCATTCTCCGTGGTACTCCCTAAGGGCCAGTTTTTCTGTGTGATAACGCTGGATCAACATGTGATTCACAGGCGGAAAAGGGTAATTAATGTAAAGAGTCAGTTAAGTAGGTCCCTTGAGCCAACAGCGTATCACCTCCAGGAGGATCGCAAATGGATTCACAGTCCAAGTTGAGGAGAAATTGTGAGAGAGTTAAAGGAAACCCAACACTGGACAACTTCTGGAGAAATCGAAAAACTGGCCCTTAGGGAGTACCACTGAGAATGCCACACATAAAGTGATTTATCAGCCTCGTTGCCAGCGGGGTTGTCCTGATAGTGTAGTGGTCATCACACCCAACTAGCGATCAGGGGGACGTGGGTTCAAATCCCGCTCAGGGCATTTACAGTTTTTCAATTTCTCCAGAAGTTGTCCAGTGTTGGGTTTCCTTTAACTCTCTCTCTCTCTCCCTCTCTCTCTCTCTCTCTCTCTCTATATATATATATATACTATGAATGAAGAAGCTGGAAATCCAACGATGCAGTCACAAGTTAGTAGGATCCAAAGGATACACAACGCCTTGCTACTCAAATATTATGAAGTAGTAGAATGAAGAAAGTAACAACAGCGAACTACTAACTGATCCTTTTTTGAATGAAAAAACATTTATGCCGTGAGTGGGAATTGAACCCGCGCCCCCCTGGTTACTAGTCGGGTGTGCTAACCATTGCACCATCATGACAACCTCGCTGGCAACAGAGCGATCAGTGAAGTTACTGGTCAGCCGCGGGGTTCCCCGGCGTTTAGACATTCAGGAACAGGACATACATCAGATCATCCGAGGATGATTCACAGGCTACCAGCAAATTATTTTAATACTATGAATGAAGAAGCTGGATATATATATATATATATATATATTTAGGCAAGCCTAAAAGCGGAGTTCCACAGTTCTTTTCTTTTATTTGTATGGCATTTACAGATAAACTAATATCAATGCCAGGTCTTGAGCCAGGACTCGTTATAAGGACTTCTTGGTCAGCCACCATTCAATCAAGTGTAAACGTACATTTTCGAAATATCATCGGCCTTTGTGGGTCAAGGGACTACATGAACGAGCAGAAATGACTAATGAACTTTTGCTTCATCACAGTTTAATTATATCTGATTACATTTCAATACAAATGGTGTAAATTACTAAATTAGATTGACAGTCCCAGTGTCCCACTTTTAAATCCAACACCACAACCGGTTTCGTGCTTTGGCTGAGTCACAAATTTTCTAACATGTATCAGTGACATTTTAACTTCATCAAACTGAAATATTCCACAACAAAACAAAATGGCAAAACCCCAAGTGGGTACTCTTCAACACTACTCAAAAAAGAAGTTCAAAAAGTACTTTGCTTGCCATGCTTTGACTACTTTAAGGTGTTATTTTTGTGATCTATAAGAGGAAAGAGGATAGAAAACTCAATCATACAATCATACAATGTTATCCCTATGTGAAGCACCAACCCAAGGGTGAGTGGTCACAGCCAGGGTTTGTTACGTCCCTAGTGGTTCTTCAATGTCCCATGGAATTAATTGTGGAGAGTTGTGAGACGGGACCTCCGGTTTATTATCCTTATCGGAGAACACTAGAAAGTCTAACCATTTGCAGATGTCATTGCAAAGGAAGCACTTACTCCTCAGTTATTTAAAGAACCCGAGTGTTGGTCTGGCCAAGGCGTTGAACCCACGACCTCCTGCACAGTAGTCCAGTGCTCTACCAACTGAGCCAACTGGTTGGCAGTTGCCATCAATGTCCTTTTTACAATAGGACCGAAAAATGCTGAGCAAAATTCACTCAACTTTTTGTTGAGAAAGGTGACTGTGGCACGATAAGCCATGAATCAATTCAGGTGATCAACTGCAAATGGCTGAGAATGGTTTTATTCTTGACTTCAATCAGGAACAAATATTACAAACTACAAACCTTGACTACAAGTAGCGGGTGGTATTAATGATAACAGATTGGCAATAACAGATAAACAAATGGATTTCAGAAAAACATTTCTCAGCCATAAACCAATTAAAGACAAAGTTTTTACTGCAGTTACCCTTTAAAGTCTGCGATTTTTTAATGAACAACGAGAATTGCTTTCTGGCATTTTGAATGCTGCAGCTGTTAAAAATCGTGTTTACTTTTGGCAAGGAGTTGTTGCTCTTTGTGAGAGTTTTCCAAATGTCAATCCAGCTCTTGTAAAGGTGTAAACTAACAAAGTGGAGACAAGGATATAAACCGTCCCAACTTTGCTTGGCTTTTCTTCAACAAATTTTGTGCCCACTCAAAGGCTCCTATGAGCCAGCTTATGGATGAGGAACATAACAATATTTTGAATTTACAACAACTTTATTTTCTAAAAAGATATGTGCAAGAAACCTGTACATTCATTTATGTTTTGTGGAAGCACATCCTTTTCAGAGACACACCTCTTGGTAAAAGAACCGTTTACGGGCTAATATTTTCCGTAAAATTACGCAGTTGATTGACAGGCGCCAGAAGCATTACATTAGACGAAATTGACAGACGTAAGTAATTTGAACTGGCGATGGAGCACAAATATGCAAATTTGTACATGGACTATAAAAATAATATTCAAATGTGATCGCTTTGTTAAGAAGTGTAACAGGCAAGTTAAAGTTTGTTACTAGTCAACGGCTCATTTCAAGTTAGTTTTATGAACGTTTTTGGTCGTAATAAAATTTCAGACTATTCTGAATGCGAGATAATATCACATTATTTTACAGTCACAATGTTTTTGAGTGATTCGGGGTCAGGCACAAAACTTTTGCTTTGTAAGGTGAGATATATTCAATCCATCTATTTATACTTTGTGCTACAATTAACTTGACTTTCCAAATGTTTTGTTGTTCGAACAGATTAGCTGTTATAGCTGCTTGTCAGACCAAATTATATCCTCACAGAGAAAAATATTTGCATGCTTGTGATCCTGGTGCTTTTGTCAAATGTTGACAAAGTGTTATACTGATCATTTAAGCCAAGGGATATAGCCTTTCTAAACAAGATCATATTTGCAATCAAGCATTCACCATGAAAAGAGCGTCTTCAAAAATATTTCATTACGTACCTGCTTAAATCGATCATATTACGTTGTTCATAAATCAAATGCGTTGCTTGCCAGAATTTGGTTTTTTGGCTTGAAAGTCTTTCTCCTGTTTCCTTTTTTGCTGATTTTCTTCATTCTTCCTTCTTCCATCGTATTGTGGCAAAAAATTCTCGATTACTACTGCCCCAGGTACCACACAGGCTTTATAGTTGCTTTTGCGATATCTCGAAGTTCATTTTTGCTGCTCTGAAGATTTCACAGTTCAATTCTCGCAGCTCGTGTTCTTCATCTTATTAACTTTACCTGATCACTTATCCTTAAACAAAATAGACCTTTGTTGAGTTGGAAAATCGAAACGAAAAACCGATGCCATGAACATTATTAAACACGTAAACAATATCTGCAGAGCAAAATTCTCCGCCTTTGTACTACACCCTGAAATTCGCAAACGTTGGACCAAGAAGACTATGGAGACAAAAGTAATACTTACCAGGGGAGGGACCCGGGGGAAAGTTAAATGAATAAATTAATCAGAATCGAGTGAGTGAGTGAGTGAGTGAGTGAACGAATGAGTGATCTCCTGAGTGAGTGAGGGACATTCAGACCCAAAACAAAACCTCATGGCACGACTATATCATCCATGAGCTAAAAATGAGCGACAGCAGGGAAAATGAAGAGTTTTAGGATTCAAAATGAAATTTTGGATAGAAAACATTTGGAAAAAACATGGCGGCATTTTTGAGTCCAAACCAATTTCAGATCAAAGCATGAAAACAACATAACATAAGAAAACCAACAATGCATGATGCAAATGTCTCTTCGGTGTTTCTCATAGAAAATTATGAAAAATAAGACCGGTAACAAACATAACTCGTAGTTACCAATTTTCTTGGCATAAATGTCCATATAAAAGACAAAACAGGAGTACTAACCTGCGGACAGTTACCCTGGGTTCCAGAGGATATTATCAATACTGATGCACAGCACCTCTGGTCACACGAATAACAAACCTCACTTCCTTGCTGTGCTGTCGCTTGGGAAACCACGCTTTTCGTAAGCCAATCACAATTGTTGTTTCCTTTGAAGAATCAATCAACGAACTTGTTCAAATTCTGAACTGATTTCTCGCATGGAAATGAGGTTGTGTACTCCTGTGACCAGAGGTTATTTTTTTCTCCTTGGCGCTTTGCGCCTCGTTAACGCGACTTCACCGCAAACCATCAGTAACGATAAGAAAAAAATATCCTCTGGAACCCAGGGTAGCGGACAGTTTAAGTCAGTCAACAATCTCTCCGATGCAGAGCTTAAGCAGAAGCCATCATTTCACACAAAAGTATTACTTCTCATGTCTACCAAGGAAGCTTGGCAAAACCATCCAGTTTGACACACCACGTCTGAAGACAGCAACTGCATGATTAAAACCTTGCCAAATCATATGATCTTTTCTCTCAAAGGCCCATAAACTAAAATGTGATACCTGTTTTTGATCAAAACCACCAAAAAATGCAGGAAAAATTTTTTCCAAACCGTTTTCAACCTTAACACCACCAGTGTCGACTGTGAAGATGTTTACCTGAAGTGGAAGCTGCGTGGAACCACAGCTGAGCGTGAAAAATTAAGCCTTGTTTTGGCCTGGCTTGAGCCTGCAATCCAATCATAAACCAGTACCTGGTCACCAGTTAAAAAAAAAAACAGCTGACTTCACTGCGCTCTCAACTTGAGCCCATGATATGGTGACGTGATACTGGTCAGCAGATACCTTGTTTTAGCAGGTGTCGATTGACCATAACAGATGTCCAATATCAGAGATGTCCGCTGTAAACTAGGCAGTCAGCTGGAGTATGGGCACCATGTTGGATTAATATTATTATTATTAGGATATTATTAGTTATTGGGCAATGTCGTCGTCATTGTCGTCATCATGTGGTCACACCCATGAGCAATACTGCTAGTCATGGTTACCATGAGAAAAGCAGTTCACGGGTTTCTATGGATATGGCGCTCTGCTTGGCGGCCCTTTTGGGCTTAAACTTACCTTTAATGAGAATGGTAACAGAGAGAGGATTTTTCAGTTCTTCGATAAATGTGTATTTACTTTCCCCCTAAAATAAACAACAGGAACAAAAAGAGCATTAGAAAACTAACAGAAACAAAACAGAATACATTGATTTGTACAGAGCGAACAATTGCAAAATCATCCTCACCAAAACATGTTCATAAACAAGCCCAGCATGTCCCAGACACTCTGGTGTTAGATCATCAAAGGAGTTCATGGCAATGCCACCACAAGCAAGGGTCAGCCGCTCCATGTTCCTTCTCTTGGCACGGCGAAGCCCCACTATGCCTTCCTTTGCCAACATGTCAAGGGACAAAGGGTCTATTCCCTGTTAAAATGTTGAAAGCTTGTGACCTACTTTTAAACCTACATAAACATGACAACTGAGGGCCTTTTGTACAGGGGTTTTCAACACACAAACAGAACATTACAAACTGCAGACTGTACATGTACCCCTTTATCCAGGACAAAATAATCCAATTCATTTATTTATTTATCCAGTGAAAATTCCTCCTCATCTGTATAGTCTTTTGTACTATCTGGATAATTTTTTTTTCAATTGGCTGCTTTGATTCATGATTTCAATTTTAGTTGTACAGTGTCATGGTTGGATGACTGGGAAAGTGACTCAGGTACAAGTTCATTATTGTATTGGATAAAACAGCGTGGTCAGGATGACTTACTGCTAGGGCATACACCTTCCAATCCAGCAATTTGGCCAGAATACAGATATGATACAAATGATCATTCATTCATTTGCTCTTAAGAGGAATGAAGTCCAATTGGGATTTGTCCCAATTTATAATTTTGAAAAATGCTAGGCTTTTAAGCTCCAATACATGCCTTCATCGTCTTAACAAATGCTCACAAATACAGAGACTGACCAAGAATTGATTGTTCAATTGTTCCTGGGTTGACCTCACCACCTAACTGGATCCAGACTCACTTTTACTCAGTTTTGCAACAAATTGTTGAGAATGGCAGAGCATAAAAGATTGAGGTTTCAGCCAAATCCAATATTTTTTTTTTTGCAGAACATCTTCAGAGTTCACTATCATTAGGTAGGAGTGATAGGCATTTTAAATACAACATTTACTATCCTGTAGCATCTTCCCTGGTGTTAAAAATACCATTTAAGTATGTGGTTGAGCTTTAGTGTTTGATTGGAAACTAGATTGTGTTTTGCAAATTGAGGGAATCCAAATGCAAAATGGTCTTTCTTTTTAAGATCTCTATGTCCTCTTTTTTTATTATACCTTAAAAAAAATTCAGGTTAAAATCACATCAACCTAGGTTGAAATCAATTTCCTTGGTCTCCTAACCCTAATTAATCATGGATCAAGGATAATAAGGATTAGGAAACCTGAATTTCATTTTTACTTACAACATATGGATTTACAAAATGTTTAACAGAAAGTAAAGAATGAGATAAGGAGAAAAAGAGGAAAGGAGTAAAAGACCTAAAACAAGTTAAAAATGGGTTAAGAATAATATGTACAGCTGATTTATTTTAAGGTAATTTATTGTGCATCCTTAATGCACATAAATTCTTGTGCCAATAACACGTGCAACAGCCCGTGCAAGTTTAAAACACTGCAGGTTTTCTGAAGGACTGGCTTCAGAGAAACTGGTAAATGGCAATTTTCTTCCAAACAAGAATGGGGAACCATGCTTTTTGTTTCAAACATTGAAATATTACAATTCTCCGTGACATATCCAATTTGAAAAATTTTGTATTGTCCAGTTTTTCATTACTCACAAAAGATCTCCTTTGCAATAAGATTATTGAAACTTCTTTACTTTTGAGTGGTTGAACCTTTGAACAACGATGTGCTCTGGACAAAATAAAACCTATATCTCACTGCTTGTGCCGTTTTTGTAAATAATAGAGTCTAAAACCACTTGGCTCAGTAAAAACTGTGCTCAACAATTTATCATAGTTAGGTATGAAGTAGAGCCTCACGGCATGAAAATGGACATAGGGACCCTCTCTTTTCATTGCTTTTCTTTGATGTTCTTGCCGATGTTGACAACCACCTTGCAAAGTTTCAAATAAAATCTATTGCAACTTCTATTTCTGGGGAATCACCTTAAACCCAATGCCCAATGAAACACTCTTTTGGAGTTTGATACAGTCTCTTAGACCAAAGGGAATTGTTGAGAAAACAAGCTTTAAAACATTAGGCACTGTAGACTCCTGGCAACACTGGCTACAGTGTAACTCTAAAAAGTTTTAATATCTCCAAACAATAATCACTGTTTGACTTCAAATGAGGACATCCACAGATATTAGGACCACCCATTCAAGTTACTTTCAGGATAGTGATTTCATTTGTTTTCTCTCTACAAAGCATTCATTAATTTAGAGTGGTGCTCAAAACTTGCTGAGGATCACTAAAAAGGTGTTAGACATGTTTTCACATATGGAAGGTCACAAAATAATAAACTTTGCACTTCTAACTTGAACACCTTAGTTAGCACACAGATCTTTAACTAGCCAAAATATTATGTCACCTTTTCAATACACATCATTCTACCAGTACACAAATAAGCAACAACACCATTAAACCCATGCTTACCTTTTGGTTGACCACTACAAATCCTTTTTCATTTCCTTCACAAACCTTACAAAAAAACAAAAAAACAAAAGATTGCTATTAGAAAGCCTCCAATATTTATAACTATTGCCTTTTGGCTGCTTCCAAACTCTGTGTAGCTGGATATCTTCACTGTAGTTAGCAGCTATAAACAATCAGCTACTGGCTTAGTGTTTTCAATAAGGGCCGGCGGCCAGCGAAACTCGCCGTCTACTTCACATGATTTTGCCGCCTACTTTGATTAAGAACCTACCTCAAATGTTATGAATAGTACGGAACAAAGTTGTACCTTCTCCGCCCTTACTCTAATTCTTATTGAAAACCCTGCTGGCTATTGTATTGTTATACAATGGAAGGTGTTTTGATTGGTCTAGACAAGTTTGCGATTACTGTGAAACTCAGAAAACCACAAACACTTGGAATTACTTCTGGGATGTTCATTGTTCTTCAACCAATCAGAGACTTGATGAAAACCGTAGGAAGACACGTTACAGGTTGCAGTGTAGCCATCTTGTATCAGACAGCTTTCTTTCGCAACACAAGAGACACTCTAGAAATACTTCTAGTGTTCACAGTTTTCAGTGTTTGACAGTTAAGAATTCTTGTTTGGTCAATGATGTCATGGATCATGTTTTGACAGCAGAGCACTGCCAAACAGAGTCTTTTTGTTAACTACCGTAAACAGTCGTGTATAAGCTGCACTCTTTTACCCCAAATTTGGCCTCAAAAGTGGTGGTGCGTCTTATCTACGAGACCATCTTCATTGGGAAGTCAATAACAGTCATAAATACCTCTTAAGGCTTCGATAAATAAATATACATCAAACTGAAACCTGTTGTTGTGTTGTTCATTGCTTTTGCTAGAAGTGGTGGCTCCTAAAGGAGCTGTTTGTTTCTTTAGATTCTATCAACGAATCAATGAATCTTCTTCGTTAGAAGCTCCTTTAAGCGACCGATTTTCGCTTTGCTGGAGCAACTAAACTTTAGCTGGCATGGAATTTCCATTCCTCCGCACAGCCGCACAGTTGCTTGCAATGCTGTTGGCGGCCGATCACATCGATGCTGATCTCTCCACCACGAGCGAGAAAATACCACGCTATTTGGGAGAACTCATGGGGCAAATGACCAACCGTTTCGTTGTTTTTTATCACTTTGACCGCAAATTTATCCAAGTGGTTGTCGAACTCCTGTTTGGCGACGAGTTTTTCTCCAATATAGATGGCTTCCACACTTCTCGGTAAAGATGATATCCACACACAGCAGATTCGAACTGGTGCCTAGTCCTCTCTTTACCCAAATGCCTGGTTACTTAGCTGTTGTTCGTTTCATGCTATCTTCGCTCTTCTAAAATGCCTTTTAAAATGTGGTTGAAATCTTAATCAAAGAGCGTCTTTACTCTGGGATATCGAAATTTTGCATCCAGAAAAGGGATGAAGAGTAAGACTTAACAGTAAAAAGCATTCAAATTCGCCCAATAAGTTCGCTTTATGTTTACCACAAACTAAGCTTTCATGTACGATGCATCAAACTTCATTCATTGACTTTTTTTTAAGTTTTTATTTTTTCTCAAAATCGAGTGCCAAAGTTGGGGGTGCGGCTTATCTACGAGTGCGGCTTATACACACGTTTTTACGGTAATAAGCCACAATAACAACTTGATTTTCCTCACCTTCCTTTTTAGCTCAATAACCTTCTGTACTTTATCATCTGTAAACTTTCTCTCAGCAGCTACAAGTTTTTCCCTTTCATCTGCACTTTTATAGAAGAACCCAGAATTGACCTCACTGAAAAGAAGTATGAGTTTAGTTTATTATAATCATACTTAATGTACAAAGTAAGCTTCTGACTGATTGAGACCACATCCCTTCACAAGAGAATGAAGTCAAAATTAGGGATTTGCCAAATGTTAAGAGACATAGAACATAACGACAGAAGAATAATAATTGTTACTGTGTGAATCTGAAAACTGTGAAAACTTTGATTTGATTTTGGCATTTCCTTTCATGCAGCAACCAATCAGAAGCAATATGAAACAACAACCTAATTACTGTTTCCGTTTGCAGTTTGGTTTTCTCATGCATGATTGGATTTTTAACTTAAAACACAACAACATTCCATAAATATTTCTAGTGTTCATGGTTTTCGAATTTTCACAGTAAAGTGCTACTTACCCCTTGAATTTTTAGGTTTATCATATAGAATTCCATTTTCAAATATCTGCATTGATTTCGGAGATATTCAAGTTTGAAAAATGTATAAAATATGCAAATGAGAGGACTGACAATGTCATACACTCAACCCAATATTACATCAAGTATATTAAATAGAGCTACCTCAGTCAATTTGAAGCAGAGACCATTGAAACTTCGCAGGCTAATAGTTCTACAGGCAACACACCTGCGGCTATAAAAAAATTCAGTTTCCATGGCAACTCACTCTTCTCCAGTCCCGTCCAACCTGATTTCAATATTTTAGTGATTTCATCCCAAAAAAAATTAACAATGCCACAAACTTGACCTAACGTATTTATATGCTTGCTGGATCATGCAGATGAGGCACTGTTGGCAAATATCAATATAAAATGCAAAGGTGCCCAGCAAAGCCATTAATATCAGGGAGGCCTGGAACCCAGTAAGTTGCTGTGGTAAAAAACCTGGTAGAATCTTACTGCCAAAGATCAAGCATGTCTGATACAAATTGGCTGAGATATCTTTTTTCATCATATCTGTTCAAAATTTGGTTGAGTTTATGATGTCATCAGTTGGCTAATTTCCATATTTTAAAAACAAAAAGAGATAATTCAAAATAGTAAACAACATTTATCTTCTTGTACAAACTACTTGTTTGTATTTTAAAATGGCTTAGATAGGAAAGATGCAAGTTTTGTCATAGTAGCATGTTACTGTGTCAGAAGGTGGGTGAATGTGTTGCTTTATTTTATGCTATTATTCTACCTTTTACATCCAAATATAGTAGAGAAAATGTTTTCCCCAAGACTCAGACAAGATTGATTGTTAAATAAGAGACAAGGTATCTCCTTCATGTATTACTTCATTACACATGGCTGACCTCTTTTCGTATTCCATTGACACATTACAGGTGAGGATAAAGGCATCTGTGACTTTCTTGGACATATCTGGATGACGAGCCCCATGGTCCATCACAAGCCCTTTAACCAAGCTAAAGATTAAAGAAAAGTATTCTCAAAACTTTGTTTTGACTTCTTCCCTGTTGAGAAACCCATAAAACCTTCATTTCAGTGCAGGTTCTTACGATGTATCTGTTCCAGATTTGTGCATCATTTCCATGATTTCCACCATGTGAAGGTCAATAGGCTTTTCTGGTTGCTGAATGGCTAAAACAGCATCTACAACAACCTTTCAATAGCAACAAAAATATTTATTGGTACTATTAAAAAAGTAAACTGACCGAGCCTACAAGGTTGGCTCAGAGAAGGTCCATGGATTAGTTGCTAGAAAGTAGCCCATATGCTGGGTCAATGGATTTTGTACTGAGGGGTGGTCCACGGATAGGGTACAAAGTGGTTCATGAATAGAGTAATGCAATCTAGTTCAGGGTGATCAATGGGCTGGTACTGAAGGGCATCCATGGCACTGAAGGAGAGTCCAGAGTACAGAGGGACAGTTCATGGTCAGATAAAGTAGAGTATGATTAACCTCAAGAACACTGTATCTTTTGCTTTTATCAGTGTTTTGAGAACAGTTGTTTCCAAATTATCATTGTCATGAACAAATATTTTTAAAAAGTGATTTGATTCTCAAATTTAGCCTACAGTTCACTACCTTTTAAAATCCTTTTGTTGCTCTTTTATGCCTATATTGATTGAGCAAAACACCAGTGCTGATAGAGCCCAAATGGAAAAAGGAACAACTTCAAGTTCAATTCTCCATCCCATACACCTCACACACATACTTCATCAAGGTGCACTTTAACAAAAACCAACATCAAATTAAAATAAATATTTGTTACTTGTTTTTAGACAAGTGGCCAAAATAAACAAAAAAAGGGAGACAGGGAAAGATTTCTTATTACCTCCGTCAGCAGATCTGCCAGTTCAGTATGTAATTTTGTCCTTAGGGAGGTCCTTGCTACATTTACTAGAGTGTCTCTGTCCATTTTCTTTGAAACCTTTATTTCCTCTAGAACCTTAAAAAACCAAAACAAAAATGCAAGTCAAGCTGCCTTGTTTCCAAACAATAAGAGATAAATATTGGATTTGCAGACAATGTCGAAAGCTGTCATTAACTTATCAATTAAGTGAATTGAAATTATGACATCTGATTGGCTTAAGCATCTAATTGGGGCAAAAGGTCATTGAAAATCGCATTTTGCACTATTTTTTAGGGTGATATTAATATTGATCCCAGCTTGGCAAAATTGTCTGTACCAACGTTTGTTGCAATGGGCAATAGGGAACTGTGTTCTTTCAGTAAAGTAGGTTTAGAAATTTAAGACAGTTGGGTTGTGTTAAACTAATTATTGAAAATGTGTTGATCAGTGTCAGAATCATGGATATCACGTAATACATAGCTTGTACTGTTTTAAAACACAACAAAAATCCTTTAAAACTGTCAACTGCGAGTCTCTTGTATAGCACAATTCGAATTGAGCAAGTTTTTTACAAACTTTACTTATCAGACTGATAAACGGAAAGTCTACAGCCCTTGGGATGTAATTCACTGAGGCGAAATTCACTTTGATCACAAAACCACACTTACTGATCTGTCCTTGAAGAGGGATTTCTTCATTAAGAACAAACTGATCTCCACTGTCAGGCTGCCGAGTGTTTCTTACAACCTCTTCTTTTGATTTACAGCTTTAAAAAGCTGTGTTTTCCTTCCTAGACCGGCAAACTACTATCTTGTAAATTCACACGTGATAGATACAGAAGCCATTTTTAAATTGAAATATAACCTTGCATGCAGGTTACGAAAACCTTACTCTCTAGGACCACCAAAGTGCATAGTTCTTGGATTCTGATTGGTTAATAAAATTAAAACAAACTATTTGTGGCTACGAGGAAGAATACGGAACTTTACTGAAACCTCAACATGATCTGCCATAGGCATCCCGCATAATTATCGCATTGCAAGCAGGGGTTTCAAAAAGAAATAAAGGAGCAGGAGGATATTCAGAAGTACCTAGAGGACTATTGCACCACAATAGCAGCGTAATGCGGCAGAGCCAAGGTTTCTGCCAAAGTATCTGGCAAAACCCTGTGCAAGAACATAACACCATCTATGGTACCTCTAACGCTTTTTTCTTTGCTACTTCAAATCCTTCTGTAATTAGTCGTGGATGCAGTCCCTGGTAAATCAGAGTAGAAATAGGGATAAGTATTCCTAATCTCACAAAAAGGATGAAAACTATGAGAATAAAAGGACTTTGTAAGCTGTACACACACTGCACTTTTCCCATAATAAAGAAAGATAAGGAGACAAAATGTTCTCCAAATTAATGTTCAAAGAATCATCATGCTAGAAAAACGTTTTCAATTCACATTGAGCATCCTGGGCAACTGCGATTGTACAATATTTAAGTCACAAAGCTCATAATTTGCATAAATTCAAACTTAAATATCTTGCAACCACAGCCACCATGGAAACTCAGTGTGAATTTAAAATGTTTTTCTAGCATGATAATTCTTTGACCAGAGAAAAAATGGTGTACAAGTTCCATATTTCTTAAAAAAGCTTAAAGAAAAATGTGGAAATGAACAAAACAAGCCTAAAAATTTATTTGCAATTTAATGCACGGTTCATACAGGTGAAAAGAGCTTTTATTCCAGGACTTTTCCAGGACTTTTCCACAAAATTCAAGAAGGCCATCCGTTCACAGCATTTGCATAAGGCCTTTTTCCTGTCACCTTTGAACGTAGTCACCCAACCTTTGTAGAGGGAATTACGTTCCCAGTGCCCATTAGATATATGCAGTTTCTTTTTTTGACCTTTAGAATTAATTTGATAACAAAATGAAGAGCGCCAAAGTTGAATGAATTTCACGCTTCGAGCGACGCGTCAAGCTACATTTTCCTTGTGGTTTTGTTTGCTTGGAGGGGGGCTTCACAATTACACTTGGGAAACCCTATTGGAAGGCGCGGTTACTTAGATCTTTTGAATAAGAAACACTGAATTGTCCTCATATAAAAACTTTGTCTTTTCTGAGACTTCAAAAGCGTTTCTCAGCTGATGTAATACAATCTTTTTCATTTTTTGATGTGAAAATGAACTTATTTGGCTTTAGTCTCAAGGTCTCAAGGACTTCTTCATAACATTCAAGCACTGCACCTACAAATTCAAGGAGTTTTCAAGGACCAAGCAGTTTTTCAAGGAGTTTTCCAGGCCCGTGCGAACCATGTAATGCTCTCACAGATTGTTTCTAATATGGCATACAAGTCGTCAGACTAGAGAAGTTTACATTCTCAAAGTTTTGTTATGAAGTGTCTGACTGAATTTTGAGATAATTGAGCTTTTTTAAAATGAGCGGCCGTGGGTTACTGTTACGGTAACAGCTGTTGCTTGGAAACCTATGAGGAAATTAACTTTGGTCATACATAAAAAAGATGTTGTAGTTTCAAGGAAATTGAAGCTTGCCTTCTATGAGAAATTTTTATTTCAAATGGTACACACCCAAGCCAAAATACTACTGCGAGCCTCATTAATACTGTCTTCTTATGTTACAGATGGCAAGGATGAAAATGGATTGCATTTGGAAAAACATAGGTTAATTTTTTCTAATTCTCGCATGTCATCTTGAAGAGATGGGCAGAAATGCACTATGGGTAACTTTTCCTGCAAATTAGCAAATTCACATCAGTTTATAATATGCATCTGTCCTCTTATTTATCATAAAAATTGTGTCACAACATTGTCAAAGTGGCTCAGGAAAAACAAGCTGCAGGTGAGTGGTTCCACAGCAAACTTTGACAATGTCATGCTTGTTATATATGCAGGTTTGTTCATCTTCAAATTTACAAGATTGCATACCTCTGATATATACAGATCAGCCTGGGAATTAAAAGATAAAACAGTGTGAGTATACTAGGAGACATTTTCAACCATCTTATCTCTCTGAAGCCTTGAGTTAAACAAAATGAGAAACATCAAATGAATACAAGCAAGCAGTTTGTCATAAAATTAAACTCCTGTAACTTGTAAAAAATGAAGTTCCAGTTTCATAGTCCATCCTCTGGCTCACCTGCTTCAATAACTCTCCTATGATTAGTACATTTGATGTTGTTCCATCTCCAGTAATATCATCCTGAGAAATAAAACAGTTGAGGTATGTGTACATGAGAGAAGGAACCTAAAGTCAAATACAGGCTGTAATCCTGTACTGCAAACTGGGATGACTGTGACTGGTAGTAACCTTTCCTGGACTACCGTAAACACCAGCATATAAGCCGTACCTTTTTGCTCAAAATTTTCGTATCAAATCTGGGATGCGGCTTATCTGCAAGAAAATCTGGACACCATGCCGTCAATTTGCATAAATTAACAATTTTCAGCAAAAATTCTACAGTCTGTATAGACCTGTGTAGCAAAATAGTAAGAACCTCATAAAACTATACCACAATACGCATTGATCATTGCTTTTACGAGTTTGGTGGCTCATAAAAGAGCGGTTTTTGTGTGAGCTTACATGATTAAACCTTCGTTAAAAGAGCTTTTAAACAGTTTAACATTGCCTTTCTTGAGCAGGTGAATATCACTCGGCAGGGAATCTCCATTCCGCTACAAAGTTGTTTTTTCAATGTCGACGATGGCCGCTCACTTGGGACAGAAATCAATCCACCACAAGCGAGAAAATACCATGCTATTCTCGAGTATTTGCGTGGTAAATGGCTTGGTTACTAAGTTATGAACGAACCGAAACGTTCATCAGGTGTTGTCGTATGTAAATTCTATTGAGAAATGGACAGGAATGAAAAATACTGGATTAAAAATGCCAGAGAAAGATTGAAGTTATGTCTAACTCGGATTTTCATACTATTAGAGAGCTAAAATTATAGGTAAGAGATTTCGTATTCTCTGTTTTAAATGTTAGTGAGTTAATACGTGGGTTAACACGTGCAAGAAACTTGAAGAAACAATGCATTTACATGTAAGACATCTTTCTCAAGACTCCACCATTGACTTATTTTAATTTCTTTAAAAAAATTTTTTTCCAAAATTTGAGTTGCCAAACTCAGGGTGCGGCTTATCTGCGAGTGCGGCTTATATGCCGGTGTTTACGGTAATAGTGCATATCACTCATACTTGAGGCTTCTACTGTCAAATAAACAGCTGTTCCCAGGATACGATATGATACAATACTATGACACAATACTTGACTTAATTAGCTGCACGGTTAGTTTATAGGAAGCCCACAAGAAACATGTGGTAAACAAATTAAATTCATCATAGACTAAGATAAGAATAATAATTGTTACTCAGTCAGTCTTGAAATCATGTTTGTTACAATTATCATAGCAACAAACATGATTGACAGGCTGAGTTTTACCTGTGCTGTAGCTACTCTTGCAATTAAGGATGCTGTTGGATGTTGAATTTGCTGATAACAAGAAATAAACCATCAATGAAAGTTGAAACAAACTACCTCTGTCAATCATACTGACAAAAAGTCATGTACATTATCCTTGCAACCAAAGTATAAAAACTATACATCACTAACAGACCAGACAATGTCACAGCAGCCTAAACCCACATTACAGAAGGTCAAAGCAAGATTTTCATGTTAGGTAGAGGTGAAGTAAAGAGACTATACAGATGAGACAAGGCTTGGCTCACCATTTCATGAAGTAATACATTTCCATCCTTGGTTAATTTTATGTCTCCTGCCCCAGACACTAACCTGATACAACAAGAAACATTTTCTACATTCAGTCAGACCTCTCATAAATGGACACCCTTGATGAGCATGTGTGTTCCCTTACAGGAAGTCTAAAGAGGAGCAGGGTTGGCATAGCAGTTAGAGCGCTCGCCTTATACCAATGCATTCAGGGTATGATTCCCAGATTTAGCATCATAAGTGGGTTGAGTTTGTTGATTCTCTGCTCCGCTCCAAGAGGTTTTCCTCTGGGTACTACAGTTTTCCCCTTTCTCCGATCAAAGATCCTCTGAGCCAACTCATTCATGCCTGACTGTAAACAGATGTCAGGATTGCGAAAGGAATGTGGCCATCGGTCCTAAAGTTCTAAGAGACCTTTTTCTCCAACTAAAATTGAGATAAAGCTCTATGGAATTCCAAGTAGGAATGTTCTGCTCAAATATTAAACCTGAATCAAAATGGATTTTATGAGACTGGGAAGATGCTACATGTACATGGTGGTAAATGGTGTTTTTAAATTTTGATTTACTTTTTGAGAACTAATTGACTGCTTATTTGAGCTGAAAATACACATAAAGACAATGTGTTTGATTCAATAATTTCTGTTTGCACTCATCTGAGAAAACTGAACATTTTTCACTCCTAACAGCAAATTTATTGTCAATTTGAATAAAATTGTTGAATGGAAAAACTATTAGTTGATTGTTGTTTGTTGATCACTTTGTTTTCATTCATCCAAGTTTGAAGGCCATATTGTGTTGACATCGATGAATTTGCATATTAAGGCACAGGCAGCCCAGACGTGGTGTGTAGCATTCAAAGTTAAAATGAAAAACAACTGTTCAGACCTAGAATTCCATCGAACTGAGTAGTGGAGGAAATATTCAAATTCTAGCCAAATAAAGTGTTCCTACCTTCACTCTACTGTTTCTTGTCACTTTCTGGGACGTCTAAGTGTAATGCCAACGATTTTTCTAAAACCGAGGTGAGTGTTCATTATAAAGACAGGGAAGGCCGGTGACTCCAGATTGAACCAGTTGGCGTTCAAAGGCCCACAAATTCCCAAAAAAGTGGAATCCACTTCAAATCACCAGCAACAGTCGCCTAGATAAATTTCCTATGTTTCTTTGTCAACTTGCACGAAAATTCAACCAACACGAACAGGGAATCGCTCGCTTAACCGCTCAAATTTGACTGCTCGAGCTCTGCCATGATGCGTGTCAGGGATAGCCGTATTACCAGATTCAAATGCCCAGGCTTAATGACCACGGCTGCTCAACAAAAGGTACACTTACACAGGGAGGGATGGTCATTTTGCCCAAATGAAAATCACTGCGCTGGGGAAGTGCGGTGCGTTAGATTTGACTGGAAATGAAAAAGTGTTAAAAACCCGCTTGGTTTGAAGCCCACGAAAATGGCTGTGGAAAAACTAGCTTTTGAATTCGGTCAAATCTAACACAATATTTCCACCACTACTCGGTTCGATGGAATTCTAGGTCTTATAACGGTTATTTTTCA
>OX419345.1:10951000-11036000 GCA_948470475.1 Galaxea fascicularis
AGAAGTAATCACATCACTCCGCTGTCACACAGTGACTTATTCGTTTAATAGATCCAATACCAGAAGAGATTTTTTTAGATATAGCGTTGATATGATTACTCCATGTTAACTTTTCATCAATTAATACACCAAGAGACTTGGTAAAATTGGCTCTATTTAATTGTGTACCATTGATTTCCAAGCCTGGGAGAACGGTAGACTGTTTAATTTTTGTCTTGATCCAATTAACATAAATTTAGTTTTGGTCATGTTGAGAGTCAATTTCATTGGCAATGAGCCAACGGTTTATATTTGACAAGTCGTGATTTAAAGAAGCCTCAATGGAGTAGATGTCATTGTCGGCATATGTTAGGTGCGTATCATTCGCATACATTCTTGGTTGCGAATTTGATAAACAATTGGGTAAGTAATTAATATACAAGAGAAACAGCAAAGGCCCCAGTATTGTCCCCTGGGGGATCCCACAAGTTAAGGTGCAGCTTTTAGAAAGGACGCCATTGACAGCACATTTTTGCTTACGATTGTCTAAGTAAGAAGAGAGCAATTCGTAAGCATTTCCTTTGACTCCATATAAATGTAGTTTGGATAATAAAATAGGGTGATTGACTGTGCCAAACGCTTTTTTTAGATCTAAAAAAACAACAGCGTTAACATAGCCACGATCTATGTTAAAGGCCTAATTATCAGTGGCTTCGAGCAAAGCGGTCACAGTTGAGTGAAAGGATCCAAAACCAGACTGATATTGTGACAAAATATTATTTTGAGATATATAGGAAGAAAGTTGATCGTAAACTATTCTCTCAAAGACTTTTGCTACTGCCGAGATCACAGAAATTGGGCGATAATTGTTCATGTCACTTCTATCGCCCTGCTTGAATATAGGCGTAACTTTGGCCAATTTCCAGTCATCAGGGAATGTGGCAGTAGTTAAACAGCAATTAAAAATAATTGAGATATATGGCGAAATAAGGTCAGCACATTCACGAATAAGCCGACTTGATAGCTTATCGAGACCAGCCCCTTTAGACTTATTTAGTTTATTCAGTAGCTTTAAAACCTGTCTACTATCAGTAGGGCGGAATTCGAGACTATTATTCCCGATGGTCACAGTGGTCATTATGATTAGATAACGCGATGTCAGTAGCAAGTTTAGGTCCTATTGATGAGAAATGATCATTGAAAGCATTCGACAAATCGGATGATTCAGATATTGTAGTACCATTTAGATTTATTTCTCTGATTGATGAACTGACGGCCGTGCGAGATGTAAGATCGTTGATGATTTGCCACGTTTTACGCGGGTCGCCATTGGTTTCGTTAAACTTATTATTGTAAAATAATTCTTTAGCAACTTTAATTTCAGTAGACAAATCAAAAGGACTTCAGCCTTTTGAGTTATTGTGTACACTAAAGATCATGTCTGAAATTTAAAAGGCCTTCAGGCACAATCATATCACCCAGAAAATTAATGTTACTGTTGACTGAGACTCACTTTCTTTCTGCTCGTCTGCAAACAGACCTTGCTACATGTAACATGGCACTGCTTTTGCCACCTGACTGAAAGAGTTGAAAGTATTGCTGGCATTAGTTCACTTTAAATTCGCTGTTAACAACATGACTTTTTTCTCTGGGTCACAAAGTTGGTATTTACCATGAAAGCTACACCTTAACGGTCTTACAGTTAAAGCAGTTTCTCTTCTCAAGTAAAACAAATGTTGCTTAAAAAATGTTGTATTTGTATAGGTAATCACATGATTCCGAGTGCAATTTGGAACAAATAAGCACGAGTAAATTTTTTTCAAAGACCAACAAAATTGCATGAGCCCGTAGGGCGAGTGCAATTTGTGGTCTTTGAAAAAATTTACGAGTGCTTATTTATTCCAAATTGCACGAGAAAAATCATGCGATTACTTATTAATAATACACTTGAAAAAATAGACTACCGGTACTTATAAAGCTTCAAGCCCATACATTGACTACTGAGGTACGCAGAAGGCATTGCCCTCGATCTTCCGAAACTTGGAGAAGCTTCGAAAATATCCGGAGATCACCGGAAGTGTTCGGTAATCTTCGGAAATCGTCGGAAGTGTTCGGGTGATTGTCGGAAGCATTCGGGTGATCTTCGGAAGTGTTCGACGATCTTCGGAAATCTTCGTGTGGTCTTCGGAAATCTTTGGAAGGTTTCGCACGATATTCGGCGGTCTTCGAAATACATTGGTTGGTCTTCGGAAGTCTTCGAGTCTTCGTTTTAACTGACTTTTTTTTTTTAACTTTAACTCGGAAATCTTCGTTGTGATTTGCACTCGTGTTACTTTCTGCACTTTGTTACACTTGAACTGCACTGCTCTCAGCCAATCACAATCGAGTAATTTTTTCAAGTGTATTATTAAGTTAGCAATACAGCATTCAGATGACATGACTTTTTACAAGAAAGGCCTGAAGGGCAAAATCAAACTTTCAATGTTTTTTTGGCTTTGAATTCTACACCTTACTGTTGCTAACGTTACTCAAATTGTTTTTAAGGTGATCATTTGGCATCTGTTGTAAATCTAGGCAACACCCTTTGTTTGCCACATGCTTTACAGAAACATACAGCCAAAAACAAACAATACATAATAACAACAAAAGATTTTACATATTTCCAATCAACTGAATACCTTAACTTGTATACCTTTCACTGATTAATGTGCAACACTCACTGGCAAAATAAAATTTCTAAGTGGAGGGAGCTGACTATGGTAAGCATCTATCCAGTCCTCCAATAGTTTTATCTTCTCTGGATTGAACTCAGTTTTCCCTAATACACAGAGAAAATCCAGTTAGTGTTATCACTTTATTGTTATGACTATGTGGTATACAGCATGTGCTCAAAGTTGTATTTGTTTTTGTGATGTTGGTTGATGAACATGAGCATCACTGCATGAATAGTAGAGCAGTAAAGTGGACCTCCTCATGCAGTTCACACAGTTTTTTTGGTTGGTAATTTACTGGCTTCTGCAAGACCTTTTCTTTGCTCCATCCTTACCCTGGCCTGGGCAAGGTATTTTTAGGATCTTTCTAAGGCATAGTTCTTTGCTGTTAAGGAATTATTAATAATGATGATTAAGTGGGTCTACTGTTGAAATGATAAAAACAAATTGTAAATGACAATAACAAAATAGTATCATTACTTTCATATAACAAGCCCATTTTGCACCCTTAATGACTAGCTTTGCAAAACATGACAAACTTAATTAACTTTATACACTATTAATTTATTAATGGATGGCTTAATTCATTGTTCTTAAAGATATAAGTTATGTAAGTAAAAGAGTTACAAAGTAAGAAATAGAGTAAGATTTCAAAACAATCAGCAAAGTGGGGGACTCCACACAAATTGACTTAAGTAAACAGTGTCAATTGAAATTTGTACTTGCACAAAGGGGGTTTCCCAAAAATTATTTAATTAATCAATTTTTTAGTCTTAAACAAGTAATTGCATGTTTCCTCGTAAAATTGAGGATTAATCATCACTTGTGTTTTCAAAAGTTGGTGAAACTGCCTACTTCTGAAAACACAAGTGATGATTAATTCTTAATTTTACTTGGCCCCATACGATTACCTATACTGAGCAAAAAAAAAAACTGATTACTGACTTATGTTCCTTTGAGGTGACGACTGTCGAGGAGTTGCGATATTTGAGCCAACATCCTGAAGAAGACACTGAATCTAAAGGATATTTCATTTGTTAACAGTCATTATTGATCTAAAATGAAGTATTGAAATATAAGGTACCTGGGGGCCGTTTCTCGAAGCTCCCGATAATTACCGGGCCCGTTAAGCAGTTTTGTTTTCCATTCCAGATGGGAGTTTCAAAATGTTTGAAAATTATATAGTAAAGTTATCAGCTAAAGAAACAAAATGGAATACACTAGAGGTCAGAACAAACCCTACATTTATTGAGATTTTGAGTTCAAAATATGGTTTGCAGGCCCGTTACGTTACCGGGACTTTCGAGAAACGGGCCCCTGAAACTTTAAGGGAATAAAATCTTCCTTTGAGAAATTGCTAGCTACAGTGAACTTTTCATGAACTTTCTAAAAACTGCTAGCTGACATTTTTGACTGCCAAAAACAGCAAATATGACCCTTCCGAAAAACGTCAGGGGTTACTGTGAATCTTTTAGACTATGTTTTAATTATGAAAATCTGAGTGCGCTCTTTGATCAATGTTGAAAACCTAAGGTGAACTACTCTCCACTGAACTGATATCTACTGAAACTTGTCATTGGGTGCCCCTGTTTAGCATATGCTAAGCACACTTTTAGCCAGACACTGGAAACTGGCTATCCAGGAGGCATGTTTTCCCATAAAATTATTAGAGATTAAATGAATTTTCCTTGAATTTCTTCTAAAAGTGGCCATCCAGTCAGACGGCTACCTGGCTAAAAGCCCGATCGTCAGTTCTGTATTTCCCTATTTAGATGCTTGTGGTTTCTTTTTTTGTTTTAAAGAACTGAACAAATTAACTCTATTTTTCCTTGATTTACCCCCCTTAAGGTTACCTGAAACCTTCAGCAATTTTCTTCAAATTTGGATTTTTCAGTTAAAGTAATGATTGAAATGGGATCTCTAACGCAAAAAAAAAATTGACAAAATTAAGTATTGGCAGAGAAAGGGCAGTTTTACGTTTTGGCCAGAAGTAAGAATTACCAGTTTGATTGACATTCTTACCGCTGCTTTCTTGAATCAATTTTTTAATTTGAAGGGGACACTTTAAAAAGCTAAAACACAAAGAGAATTTGTCTGTTTGCCCTCAAATTTGGTCAATGGCTAGATTAACATAAAATTATAAACGACAAAAGTGTGCCTATGTATTTATTTCAAAATATTTTTTCTCTGAGAGCTATTTTTGTTTCGAATACTTTTTCAAAAATGTGCTATAACTTTTCATTGTAAACAAGTATGGCAAAATGCAGACACCTCTTTTTAATGCTTTGGGTCCGAAAACTGAGAAACAAATTAAATTAGTGAAAGACAAAATTCACTTTGACTTGTAGCTTTGAAAAGGTGATTCAGACGCTCGCATTTAGAGAATATGAAAAATTTGACAATTCATTTGATTTCAAAATTCTAGCCAGCTCTATAAGCTTTAGTTTGATTTAAGGAGTTAGGTATCTACAGTTTAAACTGGACGCAAGACATCCCTGAAGATATACGGTAACCTTAAACCACAACAATCATGAGTTAGCAATGCAGCCAATCACATCTTCCAGCATTTTATGGGTAGAGTAGCAATGAAAAAGTTAAGATGACTAATTTTGTTAACAAATGGAAACATGGAGACAAATTATTTTGATTCATAACTGACCAATTTATAGGTAAGAAAATGTAAATTGCATGATCTCTTATGACAGATACAGCTACCTTATAGCCAACAACATGTTAATTTGTTCTATCAGAAAGAGTGTCATTACCTCTTCCAGCTTAGGCACAACATCTTTATGGCCTGCTTCATCACAGAATTCACAAGCAACTCTGATGATAAAAGAAACATTCCCACCAATTTCAAGTCATTTACCCAGGAAAATTGTTCAGTACCCCTTCAATTCACACATTAAAATATTACAATTGCATTATCCTATAAAGCTTGTGGTTATGCATGCACTTGTACAATGCTTAATGTGTCTTACACATAACTAAGCAACTGAAACATGGTGGAAATTGGGATGTGATGTGTTTTTGATTTGAAGAATTAACCTTTTTTAGGGAGGAAATGCAAGAATGCAAGTTCCATCTCACACAGGTGCTTATGTCTTACAAGGGTCCGCATCATGTTCTACAGAATCAAGTGACTCATTTAACAAAGAACAGTACCTAAATACATTACTTATATCCATTCAATACTCAGTTTTATCAAAACAGTTCAGTTGCATTTAAAACATAGTGGATACTGTATACATTATTTACGGTATAAGGAAGACAGAACACGTAGTTTTCAACTATCATTTACCCAATGATGGAAGAGAGTTCATCGGTGTCTCCTAATGCCTCAAACATTGAATCAGTTTTTGGTCGTCGTTCTCCACCATATGTACTTGTGTACCCTAAAGTAAAGTTCAGGTAGCGATGTAGTGACATTTCAGATACATGGATAGACTTGTTGAAAATGACACGAGCTTTTGTGTGCAAAGTACTTCTTTCCTCCCTTGCAGCACTTCTTCCACTTGTCACTTTCAGTCAACAGGGACTTCATTAGAAGCTGACAACCAGCAAAACTCACAGCCTTGTTTGTCAGAATTTACCTCTTACTGCCGCCTACTTCATCTAGATTTCGATAAAATGATTTTAAAAAATTAATCAGGTCACCGCTTACTTTAGCAAGTTCAGACGGCTATTTCAAAACTTATTGAAATCCCTGAGTCAATATCACAATTTTAAAGGCAACTATATGTAGTGTATACACACTAGTGTTATATACACAATTGGGCATTTAATACTCACTTCACATAATAGCAAGTATTTTTCAAGGTTAAATACCTGTATCCCCTGTTCTGGTGTAAATCTTTGGTCCTAAAGATTTGCTGAAAAAAGATATTTTTTCCCCTGAAATATGCGCTTTCAATTTACACATACATGAACACATTTAATCATTAACAATAACATTATACCTGATAAATTAAGTGTAAATGGTTGACATGGCCCAGTGCTAAGGCATACTCCTCTCAATCCAGCAGGATATAGAGGTACTCTGTTCCAGTCCCAGACTGGGACTGGCGAGCGAAGCGAGTTGCAAGAAATTGGGGTGTGGGTGACAAAACCCCAGGACAACAAGGGCTGCATTGAATTGCACTGGAATTATGACAGCCGCTTTTAATTTCAGTTAAACACCGCACAAGCACTTCAAAGTCATGCAAATTCCTAGCCAATATAATCGCTAAAAATCAACATGTTTGGCAGCACTAAGAAACAAAATCATACAGATATGATAGGCTACTGCAGATATTAAAGCATTTTGACACCAAGCAACAAATGCTGTGGAGAGTGCGATCAGATTCGTCACATCCTTTATTTCACCAGACGCACCAAAGACACTTGCGCTCCAAAGAGGAAAAAAAAATCGCTATTTCGCACAGAACTAGACAATTGTTGAAAGAGGGTAACTGATCTGGAACACAACCCTTTAATACTGAGACTGAATGGCAATATTCCCTGAATTTTCGCAGAGACATTTTGCTTTAAAGCTGCCCACAACTCTTCCTTCTGTTCCTTCAACTCCACATGATCAAAAATTGCATTTGCCACAGCTTTCCACTGTCTAAACCCCATATTTTTAATAACTGCAGTGGTTTTCTTTTCTTGCAGAGACCAACTCCATGTGTCCACTAGGATATGAAATGAGAACTTTGACACTAGTCTCCTTCTTCTCAACAAATTGAGTTCCCACTTGCCGCAGCTGTCATTTTCATGATTTTCTTAAGGCTTAACTGCTGAACAGAAAAGAGTTTTTCTTAACAAACTCCCCTTTCACTTCCCTCCAAACTCTTCATCCTCTCCTACTTCTCCTTCTCGCTCTGAGCCTCAGTTGTGGTTTTTTTCTGCATCTTTTTGCTCATGGGACGACATGGGAAGACAGAGCTTTGATATTTCTTCTCTACATACACCCATCTCTTGGCTATCACTGTACAAAGCACTTGCAACAATAAATTATCCTTATTTTCCATCTACAAGCCGCTACAAACTCAGTCCGATTTTCCTTCACACTGTTTCATGTCAACCCTATAATTTCACACTGCTTTGCAAGGGCAACACCAATTGAGCCTTTTAGCTTTGAAGGTTGAAACAAATTTTCTGTTCCAATTTGACAGGCCTGGCTTCCATACTGAACTTTAAAGGAAATCCTTTACAGAGGGAAAAAGAGCATTTCTTCTTCTCCTGACTTTCTTATTCGGAGTAAGTTCCGTCATTATTTGCACACGTTCCCACCTGAAGGAATGTGATCCATTTCAGCACATTTCTAGCCGAGAAAATCGATTCATGGCATGTCATTTTTCAGCCAATGGGATTTCGCTTCGCTCAGGCGAAGTAGAGATGAAAATTCTTCAGTCATTGCTGCAAGTTCTCTCTACCTCAAACCTGCCCCAGCTCGCTTCGCTCACCACTCCCACCCAAAATAAATCTCGCATGTGATCCAAATAGAGAGCTTGCTCGCAGGCTATGTAAATACTAGAACTTTCTAGTGTCACGCTATAGAACAGTCTAGAACTTTCTACTGGATGATGGAATTACTGAGATGTAATGCTACATGAATAGTTGTGTTGTAAGCATTCAGACTGTTCTAGTATACTTTACCATAGTATATAAAGACTCGGATAGTGGGACCAGGGGGTTACTGTCGGTAGAAGCCCACGTAGTTATGACTGTTAGAAAAGACTAAAGAGAAGCAAAAAGAGACTCTGCTATACACAAGTCAAGTAGTCCCAGACTGAGAGTTTCCTTAAAGGCCTCAAGTTTTACTGCGAGTTTGTGTCAGTGGTAACTGAAATTTTAGTCAGTAGCGGATGTAAGCGCTTACAATCGCGTTACAATTGTGTGACAGTTGCGTTACTTTGATGTTAGTTCCGGTGACATCATTCGCACGTGCGTTGAGCGATAGATCAGATGAATAACTTGTTGTGCTCAGTTTTCATGATCGATAGCACTCGTGTCCTCGCAGTTTTGGCCTTTTTTCATTGATTTTGTATCTGTTGTTCACCCCAAGGTCGGGATAGAGGTACGTTAGTATTCAGTAATTTAGTTGTTACTCATTAGATAGCTTAGTTGATCTCTTGCCTGCCAGGATAATAGAATATTACTTCACAGGCGATTAATTTCTATCGATCATTTTACGTTCAGCGAACTGTAGTTGATTGTTTAATAGACTCGATTTGGTATACAATATAGGACAGTCTGTTATTGTTGTGCTTTTCAGTTTTTACGTATTGGATAAATAAAGATTGCCGTAATGCAAGACGATTCCAATTCAGTCTGAAACCTATCGCCGTTACAGTAAAAACTCTGCCGTCTTACAAGTCGGGTGATCAAACACGAATCAATTGCGAAACATGGATGCCGAACAAGATGGGACAACGCCTAGTCTGACCGATAGAACCTTCGAAAGGAAAGACGATGTCAGTCACAGCGAAACTAGTCGTCCTAAAGTACCGACAGAAAAGATGAAAGAGTATCGTCGCCAATTAATGGAAAGAGACTTTGATGCGGCGCGAAGGGCTTGTAACAAACAAGTAAACACAATTAATTCGCTCTTGACGGACAAACCAGGGATAGCACAGTTGCAGAAGGAACGTGGCAAATTAGAAGCTCGCATAGACGATTTGGAAAGCGCTCACATCGCGATCTACGATACGCTTGAAGTCGAGGACGAACGAATCGAACAAAACAGCCGATACGACACAATTAATCACAAGAATCGAGAAACGCTCCGGTTGCTAAACGAAAACATCGCCGCACTTCAGTTGAAGGAAGACGATCGCAGCTCGATATACTCGGGGAAAAGCAAGCGATCCCGCACCTCCAGGCGCTCAAAACAATCGTCTACATCCACCAGTTTGTCACTTGAGAGAAGGGCCGAGATGGCTGCTAAAGCCGCGCGGTTGGAGGCCGAGCTGAAATTTCACGACGTGGAAAGTAAAAAAACCGCATCTCTTAAAAAACAAGAAGATGAAATCAAGAAACTGCTCATGGAAAAGGAACTGGCTGCTACTCAAGCAGAATTGAAGGCGGTAAACAAATTAGAAGAAGAGCTCAATGGAGAATTCAAGTTTCTCAATGAGGAGATTTTACCTGAAGACAACTGTTCTCAAGACCATGTCGAAAAGTACCTCCGGTCTCTTCCTTCGGATTCCCCTCCCCTGGCGCCCACCTCAGCTCCTAGCTCAGATGCGAAGGCTCACACCAGTGCTACTTTCTCCAGTGGTGCCGGAGTTCCCAAGGTGCAGGCATCGACAACAGTATTAGAACCGCCTCGACCAATCCAGTCCTCCTCGCCATTTATCACTAATGCAATCTCGCCACATGAACTTCCAAGGAAACCTGATCCTGATGTGAGTCTCAATCATGCCGCATCCGATGTCTCTATCGCTCGTGTTTCTCCTGGAGAGGACCTCATGCAGAAACTCGCAGACTTGCTGTCCCAGAGGCAAGACCGAGATTCCCTACCACGCCCCGAACCTGAAATATTCACCGGAAATCCGCTGCGATACCCCAATTGGGTAAAGTCATTCGAAACGTTCATCGAAAGAAAAACAAAGATTTCCTCTGAACGGCTCTATTACCTCAGTAAATACACGACGGGAGAAGCCAAGGAATCAATTAGTGGTCTCCTGGCCCTAGACAATGTCGATGCGTACAGCAAAGCAAAGAAGATATTGATGAACCGCTTCGGGAATCCCTTTATTGTCGCGGATGCTTATCGCAAAAGGATCGATAGCTGGCCCAAGATTCAACCAACTGATGGGCAAGGCTTGAGGAAATTCGCAGACTTCCTACAGCATTGTAATACAGCAATGAACACTATCCAGTACCTCGATGTCCTTAACGATCCGGACGAAAATCAGAGGATGATAAAGAAACTCCCAAGCCATGTGGTCGTGAGATGGAGTCGGGTCGTTGATGAATGGTTAGCCGCAGACGAACTAGAAGAAGGCAGTGAAACTTCTCGAACCTGGAAGAGAACGACCAAGGCTGGATATCCCCCCTTTGAAGAATTCTGCAAGTTCCTGGAAAAGGAGGCAAGAATCTCGTGTAACCCTGTGACGTCCCTACAAGCGTTGAAATCAGAAGACACCAAGGACAAGGTCAATCCTGGAAGAATAAGGTACACCGCAAGAGACAAAGGAAACTTCGACTTGAGAGCCTTCGCGACTGGTTCATCAGAGGATAAAAGAGACGCTATTAAGGAAAGCAGCCCAAGTACAAGTATCAGCAGACGAATCGTTTGTCCCTTCTGTAAGGACAACCATGAACTTGATCTGTGTATGAAGTTTACGAGAATGCCCCTTTCTGATAAAAGAAAGTTTGCTCAAGCTAATGCACTCTGCTGGGGATGTCTCAAGTGGGGCCATATGTACAAGGAGTGCAGAGGGAGAAAGACCTGCAGGACTTGCAACCGCAGACATCCAACCTCCCTACACGATGATTCAGTAATGCATCAAGACATGCCCCCGGATCAAGAAACCAGAGAGTCAGGTCTCAGGAACCCAATATGCCATCGTAGTGAAGTACGTAGAACGGACAGCCACGCCGAGTTCGTTTCACACTCTCTAATCGTTCCAGTCTGGCTCCATCATGAAAGTAATCCAGACAACAAGATAATGGTGTACGCTCTGCTCGATGACCAATCTGATGCTTGCTTTGTCAGATCGTCAGCTCTCGAGAAACTTGACGTCAATGGCCCTGAAGTTCATCTGAAGCTTTCCACTGTCCTTGCTGAGGAAGATATCATAAGTCAGAAGATTACTGGCCTTGTAGCCCGTGGGGTGAACGAGAGTACTGATATTCGCCTTCCCCAGACTTACACAAGAGACATCATTCCAGCCAAGCGCAGTCAGATCCCTAGGCCTGAAACCGCACGTAAGTGGCCACACTTGAAGAGAATTGCTGACAATATTATGCCGTACGAAGAAAACGTAGATGTCGCCTTACTCCTCGGTATTAACTGCGCTCGTGCCATTAAACCAAGAGAGATAATCCCAGGAAATGACGACGACCCTTATGCGAAACGAACGGCTCTCGGTTGGGGAGTTATTGGCATGGTTGCGCCGGATACTTGTGAAAGTGAAGAAAGCCTAGGAGTTAATCGTACTGTCACGCGTGAAGTTCGATTCAGCCCAAAGAAGATGTGCCACTTTGTTCTTAAGACGCACGTCAAGGAGATCATCAACCCAGCCCAAGTAAACCGTATGTTTGAGCTTGACTTTAGCGAAACGAAGACGGAGGTTCATCCCCTCTCATATGAAGACAGAAGCTTTATGTCCAAGGTCTCAAAGGGGATTCACCAAAGACGTGATGGCCATTATGAAATGCCCTTGCCGTTTAAACAAGAACCAATAACATTGCCTGACAACAAGGGAGTGGCCTTGAACCGTCTCATCAAGTTAAAGAGAAGGCTCAAGACTGACAGCAAATACAGAAACGATTACCTGTCTTTCATGAATGATCTCATTACCCGTGGCCATGCTGAGAAGGTTCCTCCTGAAGAAAAGGCAATGAAGAATGGCCAAGTGTGGTATATCCCCCACCACGGGGTATATCACCCCCAAAAACCGGGAAAGATCAGAGTTGTCTTTGATTGTAGCGTGGAGTTCGCTGGTGAATCTCTTAACCGACACCTCCTCCAAGGTCCTGATCAAACCAATAACTTGGTTGGTGTACTTTGCCGATTTCGCCAGGAGCCAATAGCGCTTATGTGTGACATAGAAGGCATGTTCCACCAGGTCCATGTAAATCCAGAACACCGCAACTTCCTTCGCTTCCTCTGGTGGGAGAACGGCAGAATTGACACTGAACCGACAGAGTACAGAATGACGGTTCACCTGTTTGGCGCCACGTCCTCTCCAGGGTGTGCGAACTACGCATTAAAGAAGGCTGCAAGTGACCATGAAGATCAGTGTGGAAGTGAAGCAGGCGACTTTGTGAAGAAGAATTTTTACGTGGATGATGGACTAAAGTCTGTTCCCACTCCTGAAGCAGCAATCAGCTTGGTGAAGAACACAAAGAAGTTGTGCAAGAAGGGTGGCTTCAATCTTCACAAGTTCGTATCCAATAACATGTCTGTGATAGACGCCATCCCAAACGAAGACCGTTCGAAGGATCTCCAGAACCTGAATATTACGAAGGATACTCTACCAATAGAACGCGCCCTCGGAGTCCAGTGGTGCATTGAGTCGGACACCTTCCAGTTTAGAGTTCAACTTAAGGACCAACCCCTAACGAGAAGAGGAATTCTGTCCACTGTGAGTTCTGTGTTCGACCCTCTTGGTATGCTTGCTCCTCTCATCTTGGTTGGAAAGAGCATCCTCCAGGAGCTATGTCGCAATGGAGCGGGCTGGGACGACAGTGTTCCTGAACCATTAAGGGCAAGATGGGAACGATGGAGAGGTGACCTGCACCTACTTTCAAACCTCAAGATCCCGAGATGTTATAAGCCAGAAGGTTTTGGAGAACTGAATTCTGTTGAGTTACATCACTTCTCAGATGCCAGTAAAGATGCCTACGGTCAGTGTTCCTACCTTAGGTTAACCAACGACTCTGGCCAAACACACTGTTCTCTCGCGATGGCTAAATCACGCGTAGCCCCACTGAAGCCTGTGACAATTCCAAGGCTCGAACTAACAGCTGCATTAGTATCAGTCAAGACCAGCGATGTCCTGCGCCGAGAACTCGAATATGACCAAATTACTGAGGTTTTCTGGACTGACAGCAAAGTCGTGATTGGGTACGTTTCCAACGATGCACGGCGTTTCCACACGTTTGTTGCCAATCGAGTCCAACAGATACGTGACCGTACAACACCCAATCAGTGGAAGTACGTGGAAACAGACCACAATCCAGCAGATGATGCCTCCCGTGGTCTATATGCGCAGAACCTAATTGACAATTCACGTTGGTGGAATGGTCCAGATTTCCTCTGGAAACCGTTGGATAAGCAGAGCATTACCGACAACGCCGAGCCCACGTACATTTCTCCAGAAGACCCGGAAGTAAAGAAAATCACCGCCATGACTACACAATCCCAAGAGCGTTTTTCACTTCCTGACCGTTTGAAGTATTTCTCTAGTTGGCATAAAGCAAAGAGAGCAGTTGCTGCTTGCCTTCGCCTTCAGAAGAAGTACCGCTCTTGTCCGAAGTTGAAGGCTTCAGAGAAGGACCGGTACGTCCCAGTAAATACGCAAGAGCTCCAAGAGGCAGAAACAGTGATTGTCAAGAGCGTCCAAGAAGAAGAGTTCCAGAACGAAATCAGTTTGCTTCATCGAATCAGCACGCAAGATCCACAAGATCACGCTTCGCTCAAAACCCAAAAGAAATCCAGTACTCTCTACAAGATGGATCCCTTCCTCGACAGTGTTGGCGTGTTACGAGTTGGTGGTCGTCTCAAGCATGCCGATCTCTCAATAGCAGAGAAGCATCCCATCGTCCTCCCGAAGAAGGGACATGTGACAAACCTCATTATCTCCCACTTCCATGATTCTGTGCTGCATCAGGGACGTGGCATGACACACAGCTGTATCAGATCCTCCGGATTCTGGATCATTGGTGGGAGCTCTGTCATATCCGACTTCATTTCAAAATGTGTAAGCTGTCGAAGGTTGAGGGGAGCGCCTCAAGAACAGAAGATGGCGAATCTTCCAGAAGATCGGGTTCAACCTGCGCCGCCCTTTTCGTATTGCGCCGTTGATTACTTTGGCCCCTTGTATGTTAAGCAGGGCCGACGACAAGTCAAGAGGTACGGAGTCCTTTTCACGTGCCTGTCATCAAGAGCAGTCCACCTAGAAGTTGCGAACTCCCTAACTGCAGACTCCTTCATTAATTCCTACCGCCGTTTTGTTGGCCGACGCGGCCCAGTTCGTCAGATCCGTTCAGATCAAGGAACAAACTTTGTCGGTGCGAAGAACGAGCTTCAGCAGGCACTCTCAGAACTAGATCACGAGAAGGTCAGGCAGGAGCTTCTAAAGAGAAATTGTGACTGGTTGTCGTACAAGATGAACGTCCCCCATGCAAGTCACATGGGAGGCGTATGGGAACGCCAAATCCGAACTGTGCGCAACATCCTTGCAACCCTACTGAGCCACCATGGATCGCAGCTAGACGACGAATCCCTGAGCACTTTCCTGATAGAAGCCGAAGCGATTGTAAATTGCCGGCCACTTACAGTCAACGAATTGAGTTCCCCAGAGTATCCCAATCCGCTAACTCCCAGTCAGCTACTGACCATGAAATCCAGCGTTATTCTGCCTCCGCCAGGGTCCTTTCAACGAGCAGACCTCTATTCTAAGAAGAGATGGCGACGTGTACAGTACCTTGCAAACGAATTCTGGGTCAAATGGAAGGCAGACTATCTTCAATCATTGCAACCCAGGCAGAAATGGGTTAGAACGAGAAGGAATATGGCAGTAGATGATGTGGTCATCGTGAAGGATGACAACCTGCCGCGGAACCGGTGGCAGCTTGCTCGCGTGTTCAAGACGTATGAAAGTGATGATGGCCTCGTAAGGAAGGTGAAAGTTGTAATTGCAGATCCGTCTATAGATGACCATGGCAGAAGATCCAAAGCCCCTGTGTTCCTTGAAAGACCAGTACAGAAGCTGGTGCTCCTTATGCCGTGCAGTGAAGCCCTAACGGAGGACCGGGGAGTCCCCACCGAGGAGCCATAAAACAATGAGTACCTCAAGGAGGCGAACATTGAACATTCCTTTTTTGTAGCTAGACCAACATTTTCAGTTTCTTGATTAGTAAATTGCTATTAATGATGACAATTTAGAGGAGCCATGTAAGCGCTTACAATCGCGTTACAATTGTGTGACAGTTGCGTTACTTTGATGTTAGTTCCGGTGACATCATTCGCACGTGCGTTGAGCGATAGATCAGATGAATAACTTGTTGTGCTCAGTTTTCATGATCGATAGCACTCGTGTCCTCGCAGTTTTGGCCTTTTTTCATTGATTTTGTATCTGTTGTTCACCCCAAGGTCGGGATAGAGGTACGTTAGTATTCAGTAATTTAGTTGTTACTCATTAGATAGCTTAGTTGATCTCTTGCCTGCCAGGATAATAGAATATTACTTCACAGGCGATTAATTTCTATCGATCATTTTACGTTCAGCGAACTGTAGTTGATTGTTTAATAGACTCGATTTGGTATACAATATAGGACAGTCTGTTATTGTTGTGCTTTTCAGTTTTTACGTATTGGATAAATAAAGATTGCCGTAATGCAAGACGATTCCAATTCAGTCTGAAACCTATCGCCGTTACAGCGGATTTAACTTAGCTGACAATAGATTGTATTGTTTAGAAGTTGCTGCCTTGTAAGAGATTAAGGTTTTAGAACATACATTGGATAAATTAGTTGGGTTTTAAAAAAGTGTTTGAAGATTTTCTTTTCTGTCAGTTAGATTAGACCGTAATAGTGCAAAATTATGTTAATATGTGTCATCCAATAAAAGCACATAGAAATGAATATTGGTGATTTGTTGATGCAATTTAAGCAACCACCTAGGGTCGATTACCAGTTGCTGTTTTGGACCTAAGTGGTAGCAGAAATCAAGCCTAGTGACCACACTAAACTGATGAAACACCAACCCAACAATCCCCATGTCCTGCCTCTGGCCCTGCCCCCACCTCTCAAGAACCAATAAATGAAATGGAAACCATCGGCCCCTGATCCCAGGCAAGGGCAGGGGAATTAAGAAAGCCAGCAAAAAGCATAAATTGCCCCTCCCTCTTGGGCAGTAATTGGGATCAAATCCCTCTAACCCAAACACAAGAACATCTGAAGTCATATTAAGCTAAGAGGCCATAAACAAATTATTATTGTGACATCTTAGGCTGGTCAGTGCTACTGCAGGAAATGGACTATTGCCTTATTTAATATCAGCACTCAAAGGCTTGAGGAACAATGGAATTCTTGAAGGCCATGGCCTAAAGATGATGGAATTCTTGAGGGACCAGGTCAGAAAAGCATGAAATTTTTAGGGGGCCACAACAAGGAAAGGACCAAACATTGAAAACAATGGAATTCCCTAGGGGGACTCAAGAATTAAACTTGAAAGTGCAGGAAGGGAAGGAGGCATTCTGGAATTCCCTTAATGAATTCTCACTTTTTGCAAGATTGAATGCAACTACAAATTTTACGACTTTTGCTAGTTTGCAAAATTGTTCCCTAATTCTGGGTTGGTTCCAACATTATGATTTTTTGTAATTTCGTCAAAATCATTGTTTTTGTCAGGGTTCTTGTGCCCTCTTGTCCTGGGTTACTTCAAATTCATCAAATTTGGCGTCTTCATCAATGCCCTAGCATTTTCTCAATCGAGCTTGGATCCAACATTTCAAATTTTTGGAATTTTCTTCATTTTTGTCAAGTTTGTTGTGCCCTCTCATTCTGGGTTACTTCTAACATAGCAAAGATTTGTAATATTCATCAATATACATTGTTTTCATCAGGGTTCTTGTACTCCCTTATTCTGGGTTACTAATAACAAAGCAAATTTTGTAATTTTCGTAAAAATCATTGTTTTCATAATTTTTGTCAGTGCCTTAATGTTCTCTAATCCTGGGATGGTTCTAATATTACAAATTTTTGTAATTTTTGTCAAAATCATCGTTTCCATCCTTTTCATTGGCACTCAACAAAAATTCAAATAAATTTAAGTTGTAATTTTTGTATTTGCATTCAATCCTGGACATATCTCGGAATTCTGGAGGGGGGCTAATGATTACGTTTCTCTCAATTCTGAGGAAACAACCTGAGCCATCTGCTTGAGTAGCTCTGTACCTCTTCCAGACCTATATTTTCATTGGTCCCTATGACCTGTAGCTTCTTTTGTTATCAGGGATAGGGTTATTGTTTTTGTTGCATCATCTATTGCTTTGTTCTCCAATCATAGACCATGTCTGGAGAGCTACAGCATCTCTTATCTGCTCAGGTTGTTCCCTCAGATTTTGAATGGAATCTTTTAGGGCTGAGGGCATTTTTAAAGCATTTGTGCAGGGGGCATTCCTGAAAAAAGGCAGGTCCTCAACAGTGTGGGTGCAGATATTATGATGCAATAGCCCAATTTGATTTAATAATTGTAATTGACATGTGTGCTGATGGTCCAGCTGCAAGTGAGAATTTTAAAACCTAACCTGTGTTGTGTACTGACTGTCTCTCCAGATTGAAATATAACCTGCACAGTATAAGGAGGATTAAAAAAATAGATCGTTTAAACCCTTTACCCTTTTCCACGGTTGGTCGATCGTGTATGAAGAGTCAATATGTAAAGCTTGTTAACAAACACGTGCTTTAAACAAAAGAATATCATCAAAATAATTTATTCTGCAAGCCATCTGCGATGGATGGCCGAGGAAAAGCATGATTTTAGCAGATTCAAACGATTCATACCTTTCCGATGCTTTCCTCCGCCATCTTAGAAACTTGTGCTCAGTCTCTCTCTTGCCCGAGGGGATAGATTCTACCGCCCCTAGGGAGCAAATCCCTGCTCAAAAGCAAATCGATCCGTGTTATTCCCTACCCTTTCCCTGCACCGGGGTATTTGGGGTTGCCATTGATTGACTGCATTGTGCCTTGTGAATTACACAGGATGAACATGCAGTGACGCGCGCGAGCGCATGACTAAATGCAATACAAACATATGTTCGCCGAAAGTAGGGACGCCAGATTACGTCTGTCTGTGGCAATGAAACAGCCAACAGCAGTGCTGAGATCCCAAGCTTCTGTGCTTGAGACTTCCTTGCGGGACGTAGTGGGTTTCATCGATCAACGGCCGGAAGTCAAATTAGTTATTTGCTTTATAAAATAAGTAAGCTTAAATTTATCGGCATGTTACCTCGAGCACATCCATCTTACTGCTGCTCGTTTGAAGGTTCTCTGAATCTTACATCCCTTGCTTGTAGACGAAACTACCCCATGGCAAAGAACGCGGCAACAGAAACGAAAACTCACAGCCATGGCCGCCATGTTGATTTATAAACAAGGACGCCATGTACGTCACACCGAAAGGACACATTTGTTAGGACAATGCAGTGTAAGTTGCTTGAATTCGAAGGACCATTCGCAAGGAACATTCGCCTAAAAAATGTTTGATCCCCTCTTGTGAATTGGGGGTTTGGTATCATAAAAAAAAAAACAAAAAAACAAAAAGAAACGAGCAACTCTCCTCGTAGGCTTTAGCCATTCAAATAGCTTCCACGCGATCACGTGATTATACCCCTTCCCCTTCAAGTTCTATTCATAACACTCCTAATGATATGCAAAATGAAATAACAATTACATGGAATACCAGCATGTTATTGGCTAGGCGTGCATAAAACACGTGCATGACACTACAGGATGGCTATGAATACGCTTTGGTTAAGGTGCACTCCCTTCTTGCTCAGTTTCCAGCGGAACACAGGTCCGAAGGAACGAACCACCCCCCACCTTCCCTCCATCCCCCCACCGCTTCACATGGGTCGTATTTCTTCTGGCTAGCCCTAAACCAAGCTGTTCCAGCTTGGCTTAGACCGCTGATTGATATTTCATTCTATTCCTTATTAACTCTTTCTTGTCACAATTTTCTTGAGCCATTTCTGAAATTTCTGAGTGTCAGCGATCGAGACGATCTGGTGCGTAGATACGTGGTGTAACTATCATATTTGGCGTTACCTTGGTGATTTTCGCTGATCTTGAGCACTGAAGGCTCTCTTGTTTTTGTCACGCTGGTCACGCTAGCTGTTGCTCGTTTTCAAGCGAGCACTTAGCCTGCGTGGCCGGCGTAATCGGGAAAGGGGAAGGGGAGCGAGGGAGGCGAGAAAAAATGAGGGGGATTGGGGAGAGGAGAGAGGGAACGCCTGCCACAAGAACCCCATTCGCTTCATTCCCGCCCAACGATTTTCAGTTAATCCAATTACTTTATCCGTCAATAACTGTCAATTCATCCACCAATCAAAATCAGACGCGCGTTTCTCTGCATGACTGATTTCACGCGGGAATGTGCCACATGCAGACAAAACGTCTCACGCCGGGCACGCAGTAAGAGGGATTAAATTGCTTCAATTCTCAAGAGACTTACTGTCAGAAATTAGCCAATCAGAAATTTGCGTTTGCCAGCGAACGCAGAAATGAAGCGAATGGGGTCCTCCCTCTCTCCTCTCCCCAATCCCCCTCATTTTTTCTCGCCTCCCTCGCTCCCCTTCCCCTTTCCCGATTACGCCGGCCACGCAGGCTAGCGAGCACTCGGCGTGAAATTTGGTAAGTATGCGACATATAAGTGTTTTTTCGAGCCATTTTCCGCTTCAGAAGCCCCTAGCCTGGCATCATCAAGCTGGTTTGGGGGTAGAGGCAATCCTCTGAAAGAAATCAGAGGTGAAAAACAATTTCACAGCGATTTAGCCGCCACGAGTGTGTCGCCGAGTCATGACGGTTGAAGAGTGAGGTTGTCTTTCTGGCCTTTCTGAGGATGGATTCCAGGACCTAGCGGGGCAATTTTGGCTTGTTTTGACTTCTAAATAATGCAATCAGTACAACATTTCGCCAGCAGGACTGGGTGGCTCGACAAAAAGAGGAAAAATCTATGAAACAGAAATTGGCGGACTCGCGTTATCAAGGAATTACCCAGAATTCATTTCGCTCGTGACGACGAACCTTTCGGATGAGTGCATGAGTGGGGATAGCTCTTCTCATGGATAATCCATGCTCTTCTTCAATAGCTTTTCCTCGGCGTGCTAAGCAAGTCAGCAGAAACATGTGGCAGAGAATTAAAGTGCTGGAGCTGAACTTTACTGCAAATGTCGTTTTTGGGCACCAGGAGGAGTTTTTGTATCGGAAACTTAAAGAAAAAAATCGTATATTTTGGTGTTGTCTGAGGGCGTTCACTTCGGACAGTTTGGGTTTTGTAGGGAATCAAACAGTCATGTTCAATGGAAATCGGTCATGGTAGCGCATTTATGGGGTGTTAAAATTCAAAGCACTAACCATTTCAAAGTATCAATGCCTCATTTCAACTTTCCAATTCTTAAAGAGTAACCATGCATCTGCAGAATGTACTGGTCCATATGGACCAATACATTAAATATATTATATATAGAGAGAATAACCCTGCAACATGAAAGATGGCGGCTGGACGCTTACACGTGTGCTCCGCAAGTTTTTCTGTTGCTTTTTGGTTTCTGATCTTTTACTCACGATTAATCATCTGCCAGTCGATGGAGAAGGATATCGTAAATGCGAGGAGGCCGGTGGAGGGATTTGAGTTCGCGGCATGGAAATTTTTTAAACCTTCGATTTCTCTACCTTCGGCCACGAGTGGAAACCATCGCTTTGTCCGACTCGCCACCGCAATTTTAACAGCTCCAGCGGCTTCATTACTGGCTTGTTGCTGCTCTGTGGTGATATTATTAGTCAGCCTGGACCTACGATCACAAGGAGAACGCAAACCGGAGGCCAGAAGCATGAAATCTCAACATATAGTTGGGACTTCAAGAGTGAACAATCTAGATCGCATTCAAGACTTGGTCTGTTCCGAACACGCCGACATCGTATTAATCAGTGAAACCTGGCTGAACGGTGACATCCTAGACCAAGAACTCTTTCCGCTTTCTGACTTTATTATCCACAGGAAAGACCGTAAGGATCGCAATGGCGGTGGCGTTCTCAGTTATTGCTGCTAAAGCCAGCTCTTTCAAATCGATGCAGGAATATGTTCCGGACTCATATGACTTAGAACTTGTGTGCGCTGAGATGACCACCTTATGCAATAAGAAAGTGTTGTTCTGCTCGATTTGCTGGCCAGATCCCGGCAACGATACAGGCTGCTGGTTGGAGAATATTTTTCTTGACCACGCTTCTGAAACCTATGAGAATATGGTAATAGGAGGCGATCTGAATTTGTCCAAAATCCCTTTCATTAGAAAACACTAGTGGCACAAAAGAGGTGGCTTTTTTAGAAATTCTTAATGATCATTTTTAAACACAATTAAACTTTATCCCCACCTGTCATGATAGAGTGTTAGACCTCGTAATTACGAACGTGCCGGACCGTGTTCGCGTGCTTGAGGTGCTCAGTCCAAAAGAATCGGATGTGTTCACGGACCATGGCACGGTGTCCTTCGAATTTCACGCTTCTACAAAAGCTACTCACAATTTTAAAAGAACAGTGCACGATTATCGTAATGGAGACTTTGCCGGTCTTCGGGGAGCTCTTGAGGCCTTGAATTTATACAATCTTATTCAAGACAGCGACGACATCAACATGGACTGGACTTACTGGAAGGACACATTTATGAGTGCAGTCTCGGATTTTATCCCAACCAAACAGTTCAAGGGAAAAAACACCGCGCCTTGGATCACAAGTGAAATCATCCACGCTCATCATTTGAAAGAGTCACACCAAGATGCTTGTGCGAAGAGACTTTCATCAATGCAACCGAGCTGATGTTATAAGAACGGGTAGTTGCTGCCCTCGATCTTGTAATTCTCATGAATTCGCATTTGCCAATGCTTAAATTCAGAGATCATGAACTGCCCCAGTCACTCACTCCGTGGGATGCCTGTGGCACCCACGGTGAAAATTCGGTATCCACAAATTGCAGTGTTTTTTTTTTTAAGTTTCCCGTACGCCGTTTCCCGCGGGTAGTTTTGTGACAATAAAAGATATTTCTCTCCAATTGTCCCGTTCAGAGGTTTGAACTCGCACCCATTGGGTTGAAGCGCGTGCGTACTGCCTCTGCGTTGACAATGTATCTGGCTTAGCCGCGGGTCAAATTTGACTTTTTATCCCTCGGGCGATTTCCAAGATGGCGCCCACGTTTACAGAGGTAAGAGTTGACAAATTAGCAGGATAAAGTTTGCAGTATGTCATTTACGTATAATACAAAGAGAAGGGGCCCCAAAATTGAGCCCTGCGGCACACCTGAGATGACATTTCCGCAATCGGAGAAAGCACTATCGATCATAAAGAAAATCACTCAACCAGAGGAGGACAATGCGAAAGAGATGCGGAAACGAGAAGTTACATTTTGAAATGACGTTTCGGTTGCCGTCGCCGTCGTCGCTGCTAAAACTCCATCACGGGAATCTATTTGTTGATAAGATACGCGAGACTCTCTCTCACTTAATGGCTAAAGCACGGCCGGCAGAAAACGTGGGAAGCTTTGCCGCCAAATACCAAGGTCTTGCCTTACGATTTGTTGCTAACGTGGATTTTTATTTCTGAACAAGATTTTAAAAAAAACTGACGAGAAAGAAGTGCATTATTTGGTGTTGCTCTTGGACTAAAAATCTAGCCTTTAATAATTTGTTGCCAAACGAATGGTATATTGCAGCAGAAATCTGGAGTCATCGTCCCGTTTTGGACTGTGATAAGTGTGAAATCAACCAGTTAGCGCCATAGTCACAACGTTGTAACTAAAGTTAAGCAAGCAGCAAATTCCCTCTAGTTTAGAAGAAATTCAAAACGTATTAACGTCTTTTTGTTCTCAGTTTCGCAATAAATCTTGAATTTTGTTTTCGCTGATTTGTTTGAAACTGTTTCAATGACGCCGACTATCTAAGGGTTCGGTAAGTACTCGGATTTGCCTGGGGAACAACGTTAAGTAAAAGACATTGGATTTTAATCTGAGTTGGTGATCTTTAATGACAAACACATGATGGTCATGAAATTTACCTCCGTGTCAATCCAAACGCTTGTGAAGACGTATAGAAAACAGATACTCCGAGTACCAGGCGGCGCAAATTTCGAAAAAATACAAAAAACTAAGGTCGTACATGGCCGCGCAGGAGAACGCCTCCTGGCACTTGGAGTAGAAACCAGTTGACAACGCGAATATAAAAACAGTTGGAACTGGAACTCCACTAATTTAACTCCAAAATACTGTAGCCAAACATCTGTCATCTTTTACAAGTTCCATACATAAATACAATATATATCATACAACAATATGGATGAGATTAGAGGTTAGTTCAGAGTGCCTCTGCATGAAGGCACCCCGCATAAACAAGGAATTTTTTCGTCCTCGATTGGGAATTTGTAATCGTACGTGATTTCTTCATTTACTCCAATGTCTCTCTTGGAATATATCACGATTTTTTTGGCATTCTCTAATGTGACTATCTTGGCGTAGCAATTCGGCTAGAGAAAGGAAGAAAGAAAGAAAATATAAGCATTAATCGAAATGATCGACAAAGTGCAACAGCATAATATAAATCCTACAAGAATGCACCAAAGCGAAAATCAACCAGGTGTTTGAAAACGTTTTCACCAGGAATAAGTCATCAGTATTACATTCCAGTGATCCCTCAGCTTTCGGCTAAAAATTGACAAAACACAGGAGGATGTCTTTTTGAAGAAAGAAATTTATGCGAGGAAAAGTAACAAGAACTTGTGAAATTTGAGGCCGTGACAAAATTGTCATCTGAAGAATACACACTAACAACTTTAATCACCATTTTTCCTTGTCGATGTACATAACAGTTATTACACCGTTTTAAAATAATATTCATTGTCCTGGCACACAAACTTTAAAATGACTAAAGCTTTAGTCAAACACCACGATTAAAGGGATTATAAATCACTTACATCGCAGCTATGATTGATAAAACGCGCTAAGTTCCCTTTGGTAGTCGCATCAATGATAGTTTCTTGATCCACTCTAAACAAGTAACTGGAACCAATACCCATCTCCTCGTATCGGCGCTCACGAATATCGGCCATAGGCTGTCTGATCACCTCTCCAACATACTCTGTGACCATCTCATCTGCTGCTATGGACTCCATTGCAAAAAGTCCCCAGTCATGAATACCAGACTTAGCGAAACGAAGCTGCTTTTTACGCACCTGTAACAGGCAAAGGACACTTTACACTTCTTTCGAATTGAAGGCTTAAAATGAAACGATTCACGCCGCAAAAGCCAATCAAATTCAAGTTCACGGCTTTTCCAAAAATTAACGTGAAGGACCGATTCTACTTTGAAAGAAATGTTTGCTTAAAAGAAATGTTTCAAGTCTTATCAATAAATGAAAGTGTATTGACGACCAAAAATGAATATACCGCCACTGAATGCAACTTGGATTCGTAAAAGGCTGATTATACTGCCTGTGTTGATGTACAGTTTCACAGCGCTTCCAGTATTTTCCTTAAAGTTACTGCTACGTCAAGCATACGGTCTACAGCATATAGTTCTTGATATTCAAGATCACTTTTCTTCGGGTCTAAGTCAGTTTGGATTAAGGGAACGCAATTGTTGTTACAGAGCAATGGCAGTACTACAACAAGTTGTAAAAATACTTGAGACACTGTACGCCGAAAGAAGAGACGTTTTTGATTGCGAATGCCTCAACAATTTTGCAACTGGTTGTAGCTTTTTCAATGACCACGAACTGTTCTTTGAACATAGTTAAAACTAAATAATCCAACTCATTCGAAGATCTCATCATGGACAGACTAAAATAATCTCAGTTGCCCCCCACCCCCCCTTTTTTTTTTTTACAGAAATTTAAATTATTTCCGACACAAGTTCTGATAGTGGTATTCTTTGAATTAATTCCGATAATTCCTTTTTCCCTCGATCAAAAAACAAGGTTGCAACTTACCATGAGTTGATTGAATTTGAGTAAGTCACCAAATTCCTCATTACATACTGCTGATTGAAGCCTCCTTTGAGTCGCTCTGTGCTCACGTGATTGTTGCTTGGCCTTATTACCATCTGTTTTCTGCTAATTATGAATAAACCAAAGCAAAGGCTTTAGCACAAGTAATCTACTCATTCAAATACTCGCTGTGGACACTGCCTTGTGTACCTTTAGCTGAGTTACTCTTAGGCCTGATAGGTTCCAAGCATTTAGGAAGACTAGGTTATTTGCCGGAAAACCAGACCTCACCCGAAAACGAAGCTATGCATGGTAGACAGGCAAAGGACGGGAAAAAATCTTCCAATCTATGGCATTTCAAATGATCACCTCCCTAAAGCCAAAATTCAAGCCAAAGGGTAACAGTGTAACCGACACCGGCCCGAACTCAGCGGACATACTAAATAAAGCGGATTCTGTGCTGTACCTGTGGTTGTTCTGCAGTAACATTTGCTTGACACTGCAGCTGTCGCCGTTGTGCCTGAAGGTATTTGGCCTTTTCCTTTATGTCAATCCTGTAAAATCCCTCAGCTCTCGCACATCCAGTCACGTGCACACGGACACCATGCTCTGTTTTCTGTTTACGCCGCAATTTTGATACAACTTGAGCAGTTGGTGGCAAGAGTTAAGGTTACAAGGATTGCAAAAGGTAAATTCAGTTCCATATTAAAAGATCTATAACTTAGCATTATGTAATCCATGCATCATAAATAACACGCTACAGTAGTAAAGAAAATTAGTGACATTTCCACGAAGTTTCCATAAGAAACTCTCCTTCAGACTGCCCGTTGAAAGGTCAATCCAAGCAACGCAGCATTAAACTAATAGATCACGAACTGGATAAAAAGTGGTTCATGTTAATTGACGGATCTTTCAGTTGGTTGGCACAAGGGGCAGCAAACTGGCCAACCGAAGCTACCCCACGTCAAAGCAATAGGTTACCCAGCAAACCATCCACTCAGCAGGTTCAGTACAAATGATTCCCTTGACATCCCTGCAAGACTACAACGTGAAACTTCCTAACTTTATGGGGCACATTATGCACGACAAATTTTTCTTTCTCTTTTTAAACTTGGAACCGGCCGTCAGAGTTCGACAATTTGTCTACAATTCACAAATTTAGCGAGTTGGAAGAATCCGCATGAACAATTAGGTCATAAGGAGTACAGAGTCATGTAAGATGACAACAGGAGCCCTGATGACAACAATACTGCTCACAAGACCACCGTTTGTGCCGTCTTCGTCAAAAAAGGACACCTTTAGTTTACGAGGCCATAGTTCATTGAAAATCTACCAAACAACTGCTTTGAGCGTTAGCAAATGAATTTGTTTAAATTATATATTTTTTGTTTTTTTAATTTCAAAAAATCTGGGGGGCTCGCGCACCGCCCCCTCTCCTGCTAGGGGCCTGATGAGAGTTGGAACAGTTGGTTCCCAGGCATGGAAGTTACAGTTGTGCATAATAAAAGGATATGAGGATGGCTACTCCAGTGGGCATCAACAACTGACTCTGATCCAACCTGTTGAAGCTGCTCAAAGCCAACTTTCATGTAATAACAGTCCTCTGCATCAATCCCCAGTTTATGAAATTCATATACCAGTTGATCATCAGTCTCAAACGACCTGACGGGAAACTGGGGCTTAGGAGGAGCAAGATCAGGCACAGGAAGCCTGGGCTCTGTAGAGTCAACAGTTAAAATATCTACCACTGGTGACTCGGTCAATTGTCTGTCACCAGGGAGGGGTGGCTCTTCACTGTCACTTTTAAATACTTCAGATTCTTCCACTGATTCTAACACAGGTTCACGTTCAGCTGGTGCTGCCAAACCATAGGAATGGTCTAGCTCAACAAGTGACACAGCCAAGGGCTTGCCTGGAGACAACATAGGCATTTTTGATTCCAATACATGCATGCCATCATCTTTATCTGCCTCACTGTGTGCCTTCTCTTCACGCAGAAACTCAAGGCTTGAAGATTCAATCTCTTTATCCGAAAGACCAACTATAGCAGTGCCGGTAATACTTTTAGTGTCTACTTGTTCCATGGTTTCCTCGCCATTGGTCGTGTTTATTTCTTTTGGAGTACAGTAATAGCTTTCATAATTTTTGGAATCTTGGTTTGTTTTCTGAAGCTTGTCCTCAATGCTGGGTTCAAGATTTTGTTTTCCTGTTTCAGATGCTCCGCTCTCCCCTTCACAAGGCACTGTCTTGTTTTTAAACAAATCAGGTACAATGTTGGCAATGTGGAAAGAATGAAATGGCTCCACTGGTCTAGGTTGTTCGACTTTAAAGTTACTTTTTTCTGTCACAGTTGTAGTCTCAATTGAACTTTCGGGTTGTTTGTTTACAGTTTCCATATCTTCATTCAATCTGAAACTTGTAGAATCATCTGCAACCTCAGGAGAGGATTCTTTCACACTATCTACTGGATGAAGAAGACACACATCAACAACTTTCAAATTACTTTTGTAACAAAAACCAGAAAACTACTCAATGGCTTCTATTTCTCTGCTTGGTAGCTGCAGGAGCCATTTCACAGCTGAAATCCCATGGATGCTAAGCAAATCAAAACTCTGAAAATGAACTGCATCAGCAATGATCCAGATTTCCCTAAATAAAAACAGGCTCACAAGGGTGTACTTGTACGGCTTCACTAGATGTTTTTTTTAAAAACACGTTTTGGTTTCCTCCAGACTCCAAGAATGACCAGAATTTGTTTTATGAAAATACCATGCATGTTATTTGAAAACAGAATACTGTACAGTCAACACATATAGGCTTCAACTCCAACTTTGGATGAATTTTAAAATATGATGCACAAAAATCTAAAATAGATTCTTTTACAGAGCACATGTCTTATTTATTTATTTTCAGTCAAACCAAGTAAGCTTAAAAAGGAAAGGGGGAATGTAATCTTAAGTCATAAAACTTTATTTCTGAATACCTTCGAGGGTATTGTTGAAAAGACGACTGGAATCCTAATGTAAAGGAAGCTTCTTGGGTAAAGAACAACTTCTGTGTTTTCACAAATAATTATGAATGCAAAATACAGGAAGAAGCACCGTTCCATGATAAATTGTCTCACCTGTTTCTCTTTCAACTAACACTGGTGCCATTTCCTGATCTTTAAGAATTTGCTGTTTAGTGTCTTTGTTAACAATCAGCAATTCATCTTCAATTTGTTCCTTTTCTTCCTCACTTTCCGATTCAGTCTCATCATCAGTTTCACTTTCAGTTTCACTTTCTTCATCGCTTCCCTCCTCACTCTCCACATCATCATCCTCAGACTCGCTTCCTTCACTCTCTGATTCACTGCTACTACTTGAATACACCTTGTGATACAAGGAGGAGCCAGTGCTGGGCCGCCGTTCATCAGCTACAAGCAAATAAAAGTAAATAAAACATTGCAATTGCTTTATATTTCGCATACAAAGGAATACACAAACTAGGATAACCTCAGTGTTGTGTACCATTTTCATTTATTCCTCCTGGAGTTAAAAGTCCTAGTTCAAAACCACTCTATCAGAGTAATATGTCGTTAACTTTGGAAACCAAAAGTTAACAACATTACTTTTGACAGAGCAGTTTACCATTCAGCATAAGAAAGCAATATAACCATAAGTTCAGGGTTTTTACCAGGGAGGATTTAATGAGCAGGGGCCAACTTTGCTACCACAGCAGAATTCTTGAGGAACATTTATCAGTTGCAGGATTGTAGCAACTATTCGGCCTGGTTGATTAACCATGTGTGTTTACCTTCTGTTTTCCTCACTATTGTTGCTCGTGGTGCAACATCCATACTGTCATCAAGTTGTTGCCATGGAGACTGACTACGCTCTCCTTCTTCCAACCTGGAATTTGTGTGGAGTCGCTTATCCCATCCAGAACTACTTTCCAAGTCAGTGTCCATTTCCAAGTCTGTTTCTTCCATTATCTGTTTTTTGGTTTCTCTCTCTGGCAACTCGGAGTATTCTGTGTTACTACGCTTTCTTGATAGACTCTCTACTTCCTCGGGTTTGGGATGCTCTAATGTCCTTTTCACCTTAAATGAGGGTAACTTTGGAAGAGAAGCACGCAACCCCAACAGCATGCTGTGGGATCTCTCAAATGGACTTGGACCAATTGCAGGAGTTCCAGTTCCTAAATTTGATGGAAGACCAGCAGTGGAGGCCGGGCTTTGGCACACTGAGAGATTTCTAGAGGAATTTGCAGTTGTCTGTGAGACTGACTGTTGACAAAAGATACCAAATGGTCAAATCTTGGCATTCAATCAGTTTGATTGATCACAGTGAAATGTAGAACATGTATATGGTAGTCAATATCTTTTGTGCAAAAGGTAAAAATTGAGTGGCGCAACAAGAATGCCTGTCCTAATAACGTCTGCGAAAACAAATTTTCTGAACTGGTCATCAACATTGCTATCAAACTACACACTGTTCTCTCATGTCTCTGCTGGGAGCATGTGTGATACAGACAGGGCATGCATCCACAATGATTATCTAGAGTGATGATCAATAAACAACATAAATTTTACATGCACCTATAATCAACATCAGTTCACTCTTGGTTTGCAAAACTCATGCCACTTTCTTAACCCTTTAAACCCTAAGAGTGATCAGCATGAAATTTCTCCTGGTAAAATATATGCTTTATAATACAGAGTGGTCACGAGAATTAATGACAAGATCACACAAGATTAATTTGCTTGATATTTTAACAACTTCCCCCTACTACATCTATAGGAAATGTGTAGGGACAACAAATGAGAATTTCAATTTTGATCTTAGGGTTTAAAGAGTTAACCAATGAGAAGCAAAACCTTTAACCAATATCATTGTGACTTGCAAGTACATAATTTCCTGTGCTTTGCATCAGTTACATGCAATTGCTTCATATTCTGATTGGCTCATTGCACTTCTCCAGTCTGTTCTGATAGGCTGAAATTATTCAGGGTTCTCCTTTCATGCCGGTGACTGGCAACTTTCACCACCTGTACAGGGTTTTCAACTGTTTTGTAAAGTAGCGGACATACTTCTGAAAGTACCGGACGTGAATGTTTACAGTAGTAAAAAAAATCGCCGATATTGATCTCAAGTACCGGACGTGGAATGGCAAACGACCGGACGAAACGTCCGGCCTCCGGCCTCAAATGAAAACCCTGCCTGTATGACACTCAACTGAAAACTGCTTAACTAGTCATGAACAAGATCATATTACCTCAATCGATCCCAATAGTTTGGATTTAAGATTAAACACACTACCTTAGGCTTTGTCTTGTTATCCCACCATGACTCCAAAGCTTTAAATGCAGAAGCCTCCACAAGCTTTTTAAAGATGTCTCTTTTAAGCACAGTATCCAACTCACCACAAATGTTTCTATATACCTCATCAATAATTACAGCTGTCAATGGCTTCTTTTGCTCTAGTTTTTGATAGCCAAAAGTTCCACTGTTGGGATATCCAGCATTAGAAAATTGTGGTGGAACCCTTGGATCATAGAATCCTGAGGACACACTCAAGGGAGGAGGGATGGATGGCAGTTGGACTGGGATAGGTTGCGCTACAGGGGGTGGCACTGTTGGGGGAGGCACTGCTGGGGGTAGAATGGGTCTTGCAGGTAAAGAAGGACGAATTGTAGGAGGTGGAGGAACTAAAGGATGTGCTGGAATGGGTGGAGGAGGGACTGTGACAGGTACAATGGGTGGAGGGGGTACCCTTGGGTTGAAGAACGGAGGGGGTGGGATACTGGGATTGAATATGGGTGGTGGGTATGGTGGAAAAACAACACTTGGAGGCGGAACAGAAATGTTTTCTGGCTTAGGCAAAGGTTTGCCTTCTGGTTCATTTACTTCCAGTGTGTCTTCATTTGAACTGATGGATGACAATGACATGGCATCATCATTGTCTTCATTGTTCACATCACCAATGTCTTGGTCATCTTCATTGCCTTCAATATCAGAATAAAGATCAACAGAAGCTTGTTCTTTAAAGGTTGTTGAGCTGTTGCACCCTATGTGACTCACTGCTTCAACAGCAGGTGAATTACAGGGTGAGATGTCTTCTGTAAGTGGCAGGTTCGTTGATCTCAAAGTACTATCCTCTGTTCCACCACACTGAACAGCAACATCTGCAGCCACTTCAGGGGGCACACTGCTCCAGCCACCTCCAGGTTCTTCATCTTTGGATGAATTACCTAAGCTTGGTGAGGAAATCAACTCACCTTCTGCTGAATTCAGCTGAACACTTTTTAGGACTATCTGTATCTTTTTTGATTTAGGTCCATTGTTCTCCTTTTCTTCCTGAAACGCAGTCTCAGAGAGTTTCCGTTTTTTCACAGCATTTTGTGCGGCTTTGATTTTACTTCTGGTGATATCCAACTGTACTTCATGAGCAACATCACGCTCATCACCTGGAGGCAAAGGCTCCTCCTCATCAGAACACGCCTCCACTCCAACTGTGTAGGCATCCTCAGAGTATCTATTTTTCACTACTGTTTCACCAACTATAATACCAGCTACTACAGATGAAATAATTTCTGCTGCACTACTTACAAAGGTTTCATTCTCAGGTTCTGCTGAATCGGATCTACAATTATCCTTGGTTTCATTATTTCTCTGTGGCTGTTCAGTGGTTCCTTTGTTTCCAGAATTAATGCACTCTTGCCCATAAACAGAAGTTTTTCCTTCAATATCCTTTTCACACAATCTGGGATCTTGGCTTTTGAAGTTATTGTCACCAGCATTTAAGAGATCACTATTGAGAACTTTTGGATCACTTTTATCATCATTTTTTGGCTCTGGACTGGCTTCTTCATCCTGCAAATCCTTTACTTTCTTAGCTTTAATTTCACAGGTTTCAACATTTTTCCCTCTCAATCTTGGATCTCGACTGTACCCATCATCTCCACTCTGCCCATCTTTGCCTCTTTCGTTAACTCTTGCATTCTTATTATGAACCCCCAAGTCTTTTCCCCCATTACTTTCATTATCTTTATCCCACAACCTGGGATCCCTACTCTGCGACTCCCTGTAATCTGACCACCTGCATTCATCCCCTCGTCTGGGACTTGTACTATACCTGTCTTTCTTGTATTTGTAATCATCTTTGTCCCAGCGACCTCCAGTTCTTTTTCTATCATAATCATCCCGTCTGCAATAGTCTCTCTTATCTAAATACCCATCTCGTTTATACCTGTAGTCTCCATACTTGTCAAGCCTTCTATCATCTTTACTGCTAAGATCCTTCTCAGTGACCCCACTGTGTCTATCAGAATCCCTGTTTTTCTCCCGATGTTTCTCCTCTCGTTCAATTTGTTTCTTCTTTTCCCATTTTGAGTAACTCTCATTTCTGTTGATGCGTGGTGAATGAACTTTGCTACTAGGAGGCGATGCACTTAGCTTGTAGTCCCTTTTACTGGACTCAATAAACTTAGTCGTTGGTTTGGTTTCATCCTTTCCTTTTGTAGCTGATACCAACTTGTCTTCCTCTCCTGGAGAGAACATGGGATCAGGGGATATGTCTTCATAATTCATGCAGGAAGATTGACGACTAGGTTTCTCACAAGGGGGTACTGATGGGGTGTCTCTGTCCACTGGTGGAGGTGGTGGCTTGGAGATTGGTGGAGGTGGTGGTGGTGGTTCATCGTTCTTCTTGAAGTTATGTGGTGGAGATACTGGTTCAAATGTAGACTGTACTGATGACACACTTTGAGGGGACATGAAGGTTGACCCACTTTGGGATATCTTATCTACACCCACAGTTGTCTTGTCCCATGAACTACTAAGTGATGTTCCCCATATATCAGCTGGAAGGCGCACTGATGCTGCAGGACTTTTCAATAATAGTAGAGAAGGTGACAGTACTGACACATCTGTGGAAGAAGATTGAGATACAACGGAAGGAGATGGAGTAGGTAAGTGTGGGGGAACAGAAGAAGTACTCAAAGTGGCCTCTTGACCTGAGTTTCTCCTTGTTGGAAGATGCTCTGATCCACGCTGTCTGCTATAAACATCAGCTCCTAAACATGACAAAAAGGGGAACAACTTAAGAGAGCCCACTACCATGTGTAAGCGATTGGAGAAGCCAAAACAATCATTAACCTAAAGAATATTTCCAAAGGGCTTGAAACTTTTTTCTAAAACAGGGTAAGGAAAATAAACAACTGTTTGATCAGACGAGCAAGTTGCACATTTTGAGGTCTGTTCTAAAGTTACACAAAGAATTATTTGACCTGTATGTAGGGCTTGAGACTGATGATAGCCAGCTAGCCACAGACTAATAAAAATTCCATTTTGGCTAGTGGGTTTTGCGTTTCACTAGCCATTTTGGTTAGTGAAAATGCCAGTACTAGAGGACCAGATGAAATCACTGAATTAAGAAAATTGAGTCAAAGCAAGCAGAATTTGAAACATTGGCTGTATGTAATTGGCTCATATCATTTATTAACTCAAGCAACAACTACTAAAAAGCATAGGCATCATTGACTTTTGCACTTCTAGTTTCCGTACTAAAGTGATGAATAACAAACATACTGCATGCTGCAAATGAGAAGTCTAGGGATAGCATTTCCTGCTTAAAAAAGTCATTTACACTTTTCTTTTTATTACTTCAAAACAATAAAAAAAAATTAGTGATTTGAATGATGCCTATTTAATATTGATGCCTTTTGTCTGCAACTTCCAAACAAAGTCATAAGTCTTGTTTATAAGAGATCATAAATCAGCATTTTAGAAAAAAAAAGGAATGGTTTTTGGCGGCAAGCTGCAAAGTGATGGTGGTTCTGTGACAAATTTCTCAACGTTGTGGAAACTTAGTTTGCCCTATTACATTGTTTACCTATACTGCAAGCTACACATGGTAGCATTTATTTCACATTCTAGTTAACGTAATTCCCCTGAATTGCATTGTGCATCCTTACTGTGCAGAAAACACTGCAGGTTTTCTGAAGGACTGATCTACTAGAAATAGGTAAAAGGCGATTTTCTCCCATTTTCATCAGTGTCATTTGCTCGTAATAGGTACAAGAAAAACATATTTCAAGAAGAAAAAAAAGCTGGGTAGTAGAAGTTGTAGAATTTGTGTATAAATGAAGTAAAACTCTGCATTTGTAGCCAGGGAGGAGTATGAGAATACGAGATAGTGGTCGGCAATTTCCTTACATTATTTGCAACATCGGGCAATTTGAAATCACTTTTCTTAAAGATTATAGCCAACAAAGATGAATAGGCCCTAGGTTTCAGTAATATTCATAGTTTTTGCACTGTAATAACAATTTTTCCGGTTGATAAAATTTCGAACATTTCTCGCTCAACTCAGCAAAAAGCACTTTGAATAACAGGCATGCAGGGCAAAAACAAGCATGGTGACCCAATCTTTTTATTGCATTTTTTTAATGTCCTATGCATGGCTATCAATTGTGCCAAGTTTGAAAAAAATCTGGATAGTACATACTTTCCAAGGGAATTACCAAATACTTTCCAATATCGAGCAAATAAAAACATGATGAAATGTACTTAATTCATATTTTAATTTCCAGTTTGCCTTTAACCTCTCAATTGTATCTTTTAGGTTTAGTTGTAGTATGTGTATTTCTGTAACTCTACAGATCAGCTTCTGTATTGTTTTGCAAACAATCTGTTCCTAGCTCAAAAAGCATTTCATGCTAATTTGCAGGGCAAATGTTCTTGTATTACTTTAAGTGTGTTTTTAATAAAGTTGTTGTTGTTGTTGTTGTTTGTTGTTGCTATTACCTTAAATCCCTTAAAATTAAAATTTTTGTATTTAAGCTGCCGTGTTTATAAACTTATCATAACATAAAATAAACCAATAAGCTGATAAGTTCTTTCATGTCAGTATTATGGTTGGAAAAAAGGTACTGAAACTGCTTGACATTATGAAAAATAAAATAACTAAGAAACAAGTCTGGCTAGAGGAAAATTTGTTTTGGCTGGTGAATCAAACGTGCGCACTAGCCACTGGGCTAGTAGGCTGAAAAGTCTCAAGCCCTGTGTTTGGATATGAAACAAAATTTTAACAACAAATTTGAGATGTTTTCATACCTTAATTTAGCTTCATACAGAAGGGAGAAGGGAGGGTTTACCTAAACTTATATGTACTTTTTATATGTATTGATGTATGAACACATGGTGGAAACTGATTACCGGTAAAATAAAAGGCCTCTCAAAGAACATGTAGTTACTGATAGTGAATAACAACCACAATGGTTCAAAAAAGAGTTGCAGTATTTTAGTTTAGGATGGCTGAGTGGTTATGGCACTAGATTTCAGTGCAGTGACCTGGGTTCAAATCCTACTCTGGCCACCAGCTGGTCTTGTTCTGGGTAAGTGCCTGGTTCAACTCCTCGGTCAACCTTGTAAATAGCCAACTGGTTTGCCTCCCGCCAGTTGGGATTCTTATCATGTTAAGTTCATTTGAATTATTTGTTTCTTTGGATTTAAGTGGAGTGCCTGTAAACTAGCTTGGATAGCTGAGTACACTTCCACTATAAACACAGTATTGTTTCTTTAGGTTTATTGCTAAGTATTCTTTAAAAATTTGAGTGTTCGACATAATTATACATTCTCTGCACCAATGGGTGCAACATTGCAAAGGTGGACACACTATATCTTGTTGTGCACAATGTTGCACAACAAGTTTTGCAATATGTCCCCTGTGATTTTGTGATGTCAGAACCCTTTTGTATACCAGAAGTCATTAATTCTTTATTTTTTTTATACATCTCAGATCTGACCTCAAAAAGGTACCCCTTCAGGGGAAAGTAGCTTTGTATAGTTGATTATCTGGATTGTAGGGAGTCCTCCCTTTAGATTGACAACTTTGATATTTACAGGTGCGGGGCATGGGTTACAAGTCAATTACATTGAGCATAAATTAAATTGCTTTACATAGAGTTCTAAAGTGATGATGTCACCAAAATAAAATTTTTGAAATTATAGGATATGATGCCATATTCTTATAGAACATCCTAAAAGACGCCCTCATCCCAATAATTAGCTCTGAATTGCGATTCCCAGTAGAGATATGAGGGATCAAAGTTTGATGGCATCCCATACAAACCCTTCAAAATTTGTTTCAGTTCCTTCAGTCTAGAACTGACTCAAAATTAGAGAGATTCATATGGGGCAGTATCAAGTTTCAACCCTTTATATTTCTGCTGGGAATTACAATTAAGAGCTAATTTTTGGCAAGGACCCTTTTTTCAGGATACTCCATTCGAAAATGGCACCCAATCCTATAATTTCACAAATTTAATTTTTTGTGACGTCACACTTTAGAACCCTATTTTTGTTTGATATTAAAGGTAATCAAAGGCACTCTGAGCCACCTCATTCATGCATTAAATGCCAGGAATTGTGAAATGTCAAAGGTCAAACGTCAAAGCATGGATTGTGAATTTGGATTATATAAAAAAGATTGATACAACAAGTCAGCATAACCTTGAAAAGGACTACCTATTACATTGTAAAATAGATCAAAGTGTGTCTACTGACACACTAATACTAAAGATAAATTTGCGGTCATCAAAGAATTACACAATGACTTGACCAAATAGAGGGTCGGTGTGGGACAGTTGTCAGAGTATAACAGTCAGTCATTGGACAAATGTCCGGTAAATTTCAGGTATTGACCGGCAAAAGCTTAGCCTGGTCGGACACGCTAGGGATTTCTGACCAGAATGTTCTCTTGTCCAGCCAAAACTTGACCCTGGCCTGACATTAATGACCTGCTTATGGACAACAATTATTTGCAGGCTTGTAGTTGACGCATCGAGACAAGTTGTTTGCTCGCTATGCAAATTTTACATGGTAGCCTCATAAAATAATTTTACTGCTGTCATGAGTCAATTACTGACTTATGACAGCAGTTCTCAAAACAATACACAGTAACAGTGCACTGAAAGGTAGTGAGCCATCATAATGCAGTCTCACCCAATGGCCGCATAGGCTGCTTTATAATTTGAGGCAAATTTGTTGTTATACTTAAAAATGATACCAAGGTGACATCAAAATAGAGCATGAGCAATAGAGCATGAGCATGAGAAAGCAGCATTCTGCAAATCCTACAATCTGATTGGTTTCAGGAGCGGGCAGAATTTTCCAATCTCTTGACCACGGCCACGGCCACGGTCATGCTGTTAAGCTTATTTAACGCATGTAGAAAGACTTCACAAACTCAGTTCTCATTCATCTTCAGACAAAACACAAAAACAGAAAAAAATAAAAACGTTATTCACTGGCTTAGGTTCAGGTCCGTATAGGAAAAAACTGTGCCCCCAGCCTCAACAGGCCAACTGATATTTTGCAATGGTGCGATTTTACACAATTGATCTCAAATCGTATCTGATTGCACAATTCATAAAAAAATCTCTTCATTCATAAAAAAAATTGTACAATTGCCACAAAGATTTCAAGACAATTTACCAAAAGTTCGATTTATAAAAGATTGATGTTCAAGGTGTTACTTTCTGCATATTTACATATCTGGTGCCAATCAAAATTGCTGATATAAATCCATGCCATAAGATCCTTCTTTTCTCAAGTTGGAAATTATGGGCAAAATATTTATGATCACTGTTTGATGACTAAGTCTAGCAAAATGTCAACTTAACTTCTTTCAATGTCATGCAAATGGATAGGATTTTAGTGAAAGCGCTTGCTATTTCTTCATCTTCAGCTACTGGAAAGGCCAGGTTGCACCATCCCCCAAATTTGACTGGAAAGATAGAGCACAAAAATATGCTGCAGGCATTTTCCACATGGACTATGGATTGATGTTCTGTTTGTCTTGCAATCTCGTGAGTTACTCAGAGTTGTATAGTTTTTGTTCTTTTATGTTTAAACTGCCTTTAAAGCAGCACAAAAGTGGTTTTCTTTCTTAGTAACCTGGTTAAACAAGTTTTAAATATCTCAGACAAAATTGCATTATTTATCACATAATCAACCTTTGCTATTGCACAACCTGCCCTGATCATATCCCACAATTTCTGATTTTTCATCACACCCTATCAGATCGGCCTGCAGCCTTGGGCCATACTTAAGACCTCGGGCACAGTTTTTCTCTATACGGATTTCCCAGCTGGTGAATAACATATTTTGAAACTGTTACAGTGTACATTAAATTTGCATGACATAAATAAATATCATTGATATAACTGACACTTGTTCAATAAAATAGAAATGAAACTTTGATAAAAGAAAGTAATGAAAATCAATGTCATCAATATCTGTTAATTGATAAGCATCAAATTTAACAGATTAGGATAAATTTTGATCAAGTATTGAAATTATTAAATTTAACAGTTCTACAGAAGCTAAGCAAATGGTTAGATAAATCTTGGGTGCCCTTTTTCTGAGCATAGCTTTAGTTGCACTATAACAGCACCACCAACAGAACAAACAACACACTGTCTTTCAAGTTTTTAATGATGACAGCTCCAGTTGCTAATGCAGTTAACACCAACCATAGACATTTTATGCAGCTTCAAGATGGGAAAACACTTAAGGAATTGCAAAATCCTGCACAATCCATGTGTTTTTGTCGGACAATTTGCCCTCAAAACCCACACAATTTTTTTTCCTGCACTCTGTAAGAAGCCCTGTAATAGCAAAGCCTGGTTTTCACAAAGGATGCAAGCACACGAAAAGGAAAAATTTTGTTCTTTGTGCTTATGCTTGCATCAAAGCTGTTTCCACCTTGAAATGAAAGCTATTATGTCTGTGCTTGTGCTTGTGCTTGCATTGCTCATGAAAACCAGGTTTAATGGTGCTTTCTCAACAAACCCTAAACTCGGCTTTCAAGAAACAATAAACAATGTCATCTACCGCCATGTTTCCAATCAGTTCACAGTTCATGGCATGGAAACATTTTAAAAGTTATACAGTGGAACCCCAATTTTCCATATGGCAAGGGACAGCAAAATCATATTGTTAAATTGAGATATCATTGTACACAAACTCCCAATTTAATGATTTGGCGGCAAAGCAAGTAATGATATCATTAAATTAGGATGTGGTCAATAATTAGTTTTTCCAAGTGCAATCTATAAAATCAATAAGTCACTGCAACATGATACCTGTACATGAAATGCTAGTCTTATGCCCTAAGGGACAAAGGATTACTGTGTAGCTAAATAAAACTTTCTATAATTGCTCTAGGCATTTGTTACTTATTTATGTTGTGTGATATTAACTAGAATAACCAATGGTTAATAATTGTGGGCTATATGAATATAATTGAGTTAGGGTTGAGAGAAGTTTAGTTGGTATCTTCTCAGAATGGGTAGGAAGAAGACCTTCGACTTCATAGACAACCTTTAGGACAATGTGTCTTCGACTTCACCTTCAAGACATACGGGTGAGTAGATTGTTAAACTATTTTTCAGATCATTCTCACTTTGTGGTGGTATATTCCAGTAGTATTGCCATGCTTTGACACGAAATTTACCCGACTTGAAGGCCGTCACGTTGAAAACATACAGAACATCTGTGATCAATTTCATCTGCAACAGGTGGTAATTGAGCTGGATCCCTTATTAAAATAATTGATACATTTCCAGAAATGTTGCTATATGGCAAAACTGTGCAGATATTTGACTGTTTTTGTGACCAAATTCAGTCAAATTGTGGCAGAACTGTGCCGACACTTGACAAACAAACTGATTCAATGCTTGATGCAGAGCCCCCTTCGAAACCCACATAACAAAGTTGATTGAGATTCATAACTTGACTATAAACTTGTGCAGCAACAAAATTGATCACAAAAGTTTTGCATGTTTTCAATTTGACGGCCCTCAAGTCAAGTGAATCTTGAGTCATGGCAATACTATCTGAATATACCTCCACAAAATGAGAATGATCTGTAAAATAGTTTAACAGTCTACTCACCCGTATAATGTCTTGAAGATGAAGTTGAAGACACATTGTTCTTAAGATTGTTTATAACATCCAAGATCTGGAAAATTCCACATAAATGACATGTGTGTCTTCTTCACACCCACGTTTATACATTAGCCGTATTTGGTTAACTCCACGTGATTAAAGCCATACATAGCACTGCATTTTTACATTCTTATCATTCTTGGAAGTCCACAAAAATGTGGAAATACTGTAGGCTTAACAGCCTGCGCATGCTACATTTTGACCAAGCTGAAGATTATGGTTACAGGCTCTTCTTGGGTCGTCCACAATTACATTGTAACAAGAAAAACTTATGCTTGAGTTGCTAGATTTCCATCATTATACCGGGAATATCGTTGAACTGAATATTTTTAAATCGAGATTCTGCTCCATACAATTTACTGCAACTTTTGCCAGGACAGGAAAGTTGATCGTTAAATCTGGAATATCGTTAAATTGACTATGTTTATTTCCCTTTGGTAAATGGTTGATGCCATTATTAATGGTCCACACAATCATTAGAAACCAAGCCTTTAGTAGGGCAGACGTGATTATGTGCTCTGGATTGTGTTATAATAAGGCAATTTGTAACTTTTTAAATTGTCTTAGAAAGGGCAACTTTTAGGCCCTAGTTAAATTGCATTAATATTTTGGGATAGGGCTAGGGTGACCTGCTACAGATGTATCAGTTATGAAAGCCAGTTAACTATAGTACATACTTAAAATGTTGGGGTTCTATAGGCGATTAGTGGGGTAGTGTAGTGGTTAGGGAAAGAGCATAGCAAGTAAAGAGTTGAGCTTCCATTCTGGATTGGACATTTCTATTTTTTAAGAAGGAAGACTTTCTCTGCCAGTTGAAAAATTTTCAAAGTGTCTTAAAAATTGCAATGACTGTTTATGACACAGAAATTTGCATCAATTATTGTAAAATCAGTGTTCCACTGAAATAGGTGTCTAGTTCACAATTTCATGAGCTTTGTGCTTCTTTTTGTCACAACAACTTTCATTTCAAACTTTACCACTTACTCACTTAGTAATTGTCACACATTCCACAAAAAAAATCTCTTACCTATTTACAATGAACAGCAGCCTACCTTTGGTGTTTGCTTCAATGTGTGCCTTTATGATGTTTCCCATGACAGAAGTGTGATCCAGTTTGGAGACTGCCATTTTAGCAGCAGCGGTGGTTGCGAATGTTACACGTCCCTTTCCAGTATGTTTCTTTGTTTGTGGGTCGAAGTATATTTTGATAACATCAATTTTGCCATAACGTTCGCACATTTCTTCTAAAAATTTCTTGTCTACATTGTCATTCAATCCTGAGAAGTGAACCTCACGTTGAGGAGGAATTCCTACATACCACTTGTCGACCTTTTGATAAGGGAATCACCAAAAACAATGATTAGATTTAGGAAGTGACAATCCTCTAATTGGCTGACCAATACAAACGATTACCATATCGATAAATAAGTTTTAAATGTACAATCGATTACAAAGCGTTCTTAAAACCTAAGAATTTATGTTTGACGAATCAAAGTTAAACAAACCTTAAAATTAGGAACTGGTAAATCGGCTTTGTTAAGAGTCCACAATCGCGTTCTCCTGGAGCGAGGGTCCTTTGGGACAACCGGTGGTTGCTAAAAGGAAGTGCAATTACACAAAATAAAAAAAAAATGTTTTAAGAACAATTAGGCTATGGATAACACTAGATTGTCATCTGGTATAAACCTACCCCTGGAAAGACGCCATTATATCTGTAAATTTTAGAATGTCCTTTCTTTATAGCGGGATCTATGAGAAGTTTGAAGTTTTGTCGCTGGACATTGTCGTCTTGCAGTTGCGGCAGTGATCTCGTTAAGCCATTCGCTGATAATAGATAGAACAAAAACACAACATGAAAACTTGAAAGGATATTCACTGATTGTTTGAAATCTTTACATTTACCCTGTTTACGAACTTCAAATATGCATTATACATGCCTGGCTTCTCTCCTTGGACGAGTCGTGATTGTATAAATCTACTACTGCTTTCTGGGGCCTTTCCATTACCAAAGCCGAGTTTCCTTGAAAGAACTGGTGGTTCATAGGACATTTCAGCTCATCATCTAAGCCATGGAACTGTCTGTTACCATCAAATCCCGTGTACAATGTTGATGTCTTGCACTTCTTTTCTCACTCCTCGGCAATTAATGATTACCTTCATAAGAAAACCACACGCGTGACAAATATTCCCGTCAAACATTGCGATCTTTTTCCCTTCTCGAGTCGTACCCAGGGCCTTCGTTCAGTAGCCGCGGGGCACGCGAGGTCTGTTCCTCGAATGTCCCGAAAACTTTTCAGGCTCGAAGTGCAATTTCTTAAACGCCGTTATTATAAAAAAATATCTGCACTTATTTCCGTGAAAATGGACCTGCATTGCAAAAGAGTCTGCAAAAAAGGATTTTTTTTGGATGTTCTCAAATTGCGTGAGTTAAATACGTGACGGACTTGACGTCACTGATCCTGATCTGGATCATCCCAACAGGCGAACTTAACTAATTTGGGTCGACCCAAGCTGTAATTAAGTTCGGCTCATGTAGTCGTGGAGTACAGCGCCAGATTTAGTAAAATATCATGGAAAAGAAAAGCATTTTTAAAATAACTCAATATAACACAGCTAAGTCCCTACTAAGGGCGCGTTTTTTAATTCACAATTCTGGAATGGCCAGAATGGAAAATGCGCGCGTTTTCCTATTCCGCATTCCTATTCCGGAATGGACAGAACGCCATTCGATCCATTCTGCTCCCTGGGGCAGAATGAACAGAATGCTGCATATGAAAATCCAAGCATTCCGTACCAATCATTCTTATTCCAGAGCTGTGGATAAAAAAACGCGCCCTAAGTGAAATATTCTGAGAACCACCCAAACCACTTGATCACGTAAGAAAATCAACAACCTAAAGGAAAGGAACGAAAAAGAGGCAAATGCTGGACGCAAGCTCGCTATCTTACAGAAAATGGTATTATTTTGTATTCACTGTTTTTCCTTTTTAGGAGAAGGAGAAAGGAGAAACTGCCGTTTCTCGACTTCTCTGTTGTAGCACAGTCAGTTCGTGGCTTGCTTCACTGACTGCAAAAGTATCCTATGGTTAAGTGTGAAAACGATAAATCTAAAAAAAAGTAAGGAAAGTTAAATAAAATAATCAATAGATCAAAGGATACATAAGTGATGAAGGACGACGCTCGACTCCTCAATTTACCCCCACCCTCCCACTTATCCGCAAGTTAATATGGCCACGTGATATACAGGAAGCCTTTTATTTTCACGTGGCGCCTCCCTCTCAGCCTCGTTCCAATGACCACACCGGCTGCCAATGAGTCCTCCATCTTCGTTTGTACCAAGCACCGGACTACATACTTCATTTGTACGTTTACTTTGCTTCCTATCGGTGCCTGTTGGCCCCTTTGAGCAGCTCAGGTCTTGTTTGTAGGTTTGGTGAACGAACTGCGTGAAAATGGCGCAGCTTTTACCCATTCGCTTTCAAGAACATCTCCAGGTTGGTTGCGTTGTTCTTCTTTCAAGCGCATGTTTCCGTGACATGTACAGTTGACTTTCTTTTAGTTAAAATAACATTTATGCTCCTTTTTCTGTGGAATACGAGAAAGGAATACATGATAGTATTTTGTTTTGTTCTTCTTGGTTTTGTGTCTTGAACGTAATAAGCAGGAAATTCGATCGATCGTTCTGAGAACAGGGGGTCAAAACTGGTTCAGGATATTTTGTGGTGGCCTAAGATTCCTGATACGTCGAGTCCTCGTATTTTAGATTTTTTCGAAGGTTAAAAGGGGGGAAGAACTGTTGCTGCAGTTGTGGAGTTTATCGTTTATTTCAGTGTTTCATTTGCCTATCGTGTGTACTGATCATGACTCTCACAAAACAAGTTCTCGTACTTTCCGAACCCGTTCCGACTCTCGGCTAGAGTTAAATGAAATATGCATCGCATGATGGGAAGGTCGTTCTAGAGATTAAGACCAGATTCACAGTGGACCAATATCCACAGCTTTAGCACACAAGGTTGAATATTGCTGATTCGAAGCTGCCGTACTAAACGTGTTTGTAATAATGCCATTGCTTTCCCTCAAATAAGTTATCTTGGAAATTCAGCATTAAAAAATTATGGTGAATACATCGTGAAACCGTGTTGACAATGATCCAAAGTTTGATTTTCTGTTCATAGTAGAACATTTAAAGGGTCTGGGTCTAAGTTTGAAAACTTCCAGGCACCACATAAAACATGACTGCTGAGAAGTTTGGGGCTATCCCAAGGATTTGGGCCCATGGTGATCCAAACAAATCCATATATACTGTATGTGTACACTGTTCATATCAGAAGTTTATAGTGGTTTGAATACATTATTTCAATACAGTAGCTTTCCACAAAATTCTCAAGGTGTAAATGTTATTTTGGTCACATATTTTTGGTGCCATTGGTCTCAATTATGCAATTATTTATAGGTGACTATAGAAAGTTGAAGTGGTTGCACAAGGTTCTATTAAAATTTGTATCTCATTTTAAGGTTGCCAACAGGTTTGATCTGTGTTTTCCCTTGTATGCTTAAAGTTATGGCAGTGACTCAAATAGAGTTAACAAAACTGTTTTGAAACTTTTCATACCAAGTGAAAATTCATGCCTTGGCATCACATTTGCCAGAAAAGACCTCAGTAGATCATGTGGTACATATAGAAGATTTTTATGCAAACTGTGCTTAACAAATCTTCAACTGCATATAAGCATATGACAATTATACATTGAACTGTGGATTAAAGAATGAAGATGTGAGAGATTGTCACAGCAGGGTTGTCAAAATAGTCAGCAGCTGGTGATAATCACCCTAACTTTGTGTTCCTGGCTGGCACCTCTGCTGGGAAATTCCTACTTCAATAAGAAAGCCGCCTACCTCAAAGCTTTGTGCCAACCCTTTACAGTTGTGAATGCTACATGAATAATAGCTTTAAGAAATCCTGAAAAGGTCCCACATACAGGGTGAGAGTGACATTTTTCAGACTTTCTTTTTTGCAACTGTTCAACTAAGACTTCAGTATTGCCATTTTCTTTCACATCTTTATATTGTTCATTGCAAAATACATTTGAAAAACATTTGCCTTTTCAGCTACAAAGTGTTGGCATCAATGCTGCTAATATTGGCTTCTCCACTCTCACAATGGAGTCAGACAAATTTATCTGTGTACGAGAGAAAGTGGGAGAGACTGCTCAGGTAGTCATAATTGACTTGGCTGATGCTAATAATCCAACCAGAAGGCCAATTTCTGCTGACTCTGCTATAATGAATCCCAAATCAAAAGTCATTGCCCTTAAAGGTAGGTAATCACTTGTTTTATTAATGTAAGCCTTTATTTGTAAGTGCTGTCAGTCATGCAAGTCACGCAAGCTGTTTGTGAGTCAGTGTTTTCTGATCAGAGATGTTATTAGAATTTTCAATCAGTATAACACTTATCTGATCTTGCTTACAATTTTTATTGTAAGGGCCAAAGAAGCCAGTTGAAAAGCCAAACGATGGCATTTCAGATTTAAAAAAAGTTTCAGAAAAGCAAGGGAAGGATAAAAGTTAAAGAATGCTAATACAGCATACTGCGATTGTTCTCAAAAGAGTGGTTGTTGTAGAGCAGATTGTTCAAGCTCCTTTCCTGGAAACATTTTCTGTTTAAAATTGAAATAATTGAGTAATACTCACATCAGTACTGATGGTCAATGATATTTGTAACAAAAATTTGTCTAAAAGATGAAAGTTTAGAGTGTTGTTTATTTTTAGTGTGGTCAATCAAAGTGCAAATTAGCATAATATGATCTCCAATCATATTTTAATATGTGCAGGAGATGTTTATCACGGAAAGTTTAAATAGGTTTCGAGAGTTTTCAAAAGGTGAATCACCTTGAAATGACATGAAAATGTGGGATGTTTTAGCTAAACAATAATTTATGGTTTACTTGGTGAAGAATGTGTTACCGTTGATGAATTATATGATTTTTTGTCAATTGTGTGATCGTATATGATTTGAATAAGCTGATGCAAAATCCCATTGTTTATGCTCAATTCAAAGTATCATATCACAGCCTCAGCCCAGAAAAACATTGGCTTCTCTGGCCCTTGTATTTAATAAATGCAACATAAATCTCCAATAAACCTTTCTGCAACCATGGTGTGAAGTTGAAACATCGCCTTTGAAGATGTTAAACATAGAAAATCCAAGACAAAATATTTTTGACCCTGTGAAGTTTTTTCACATTACACACGACATCTCAGTGTACCTGGAGGACACTCTTACAACACAACATCAGTGGCTTTCTGCCTGAAGGCAGTAGCCACTAAAAATCAACAAAATAGACCCAAAACTGGACAGATTATCTAATTACATAAATCTGTGGAACAAAAGCAATATGTGAGCCGTGAATCCACAAGCCGCTAGTTTTGTGGGCGCCAGTTACAAGTGAAAATAGAGACTGGGGGAGAAGAAATGCATTCTCCAAACTCTATTTTTGAGCTGCTCAGATTTACAGTGCTGCAAAGTGACTTGCTTAGCTGTCGTGTGAAGCAAAAATCTAATTTCTGACTAGCTTCTCTGCATTAAGCACTTCCAAACAGGACAAAAACGATCATGGCTGGTGTATTACAGTGCAATTTAAAGCATTGATTACACTTTTTGTAACAGAATAGCTTTGGTAAATAGGGCTTTTACCGAAACTTGTCTGCAAAATGGCAAAAAGATCTTTCCTTTTCCAGAAGAGTGAGTACGACTTGTTCCTGTTCCATTGTTAACTTCAATCATAAATTATTGTCCTTGCATTGTACAGTCTAAAACGGCAGCCACTAGTTACTGAGTAAGCCCTTGAAGTGTTGCTGATTAGTGTTGATGGATGTTGGTGACTGTCATGCGTCATCACTTCATAGACTGACAAATCAAAACACTCTGTCACCAGAGTGGCAGGTTTCACAAATGCTGTATGAAACCCTTGCAGTCTCTCTTTTAGCTTGTACTGGTGCCCACAAAACTACTGGCTCATAGATTTGCTGCTTGTACATCGCATTTGTTACACAGATTTTAGAGCAAAAGAGAGACTGCTCACAGTCTAAATGAATTGTTGAGTTTTTCATGACTTCTAAGTGCGAGCATCCAAATCAACTTTTCAAAGCTACAAGTCAAAGCAAATTTGCCTCAGTTTCTGGATCCAAAGTGCTGTCTCTGTTTTGCCATACTCATTTACAATGAAAATTTATAGCCCATTTTTGATGTAGTATTAAAAAAGGTGAAGTTATCATACAAAAATTGCTTTCAGAGAAAAAATATTTTGAACTAAAAAATTCATAGACACGATTTTGTCCTTTATTATATACATACTGAGATTTACATACTGAAAAGCCGCAGAGTAAATTTTCGTTCGCAAACTGACGTTAACCAATCAAATGTCGCATATCGCTTTTCCCACATGTGAGAAAAGCAATGCATCCAATCAGGAGCCGCATATCATGTTTTTTCATGTGTGAGCCTTATGGGCCGGCAAGTTGAAGTTTTCATTCAAGGCTGGTTGGCTCGGTTTCGTACACCGCACAAGCCATCGCTTTTCGAGTCTGAAGAGAGCAAATAGTTTTTACTCGCATTTCTTCCATCGTTGATATTGAAAGTTCCTGTCTCGGTGAAAGCCATGAGTGAAAAGCGTTTTGTTATCCACGATTCTTCGGTAGAAGAGTACGTCGAAAGTCTTGAAAACAAAAACACATAGGAAAAACTAAGCGAGACGTAAAACTTTTGAACCATTTTTTAAGAGGCGAAAATAAAAAGAGCGACAGTTGTCAGCAATTACTCCAGAGGGCCTCGACAGATATCTAGCAGGATTTATTCGCTCTGTCAGACGTAAAGATGGAGGAGAATATAAGCCCTCAAGCTTGAGAAGTCTTTTGGCAAGCGTTGAACAGCATTTAAAGAAAAATAGTTACCCAGCGAGACAAAGGAAACTGAGAATCAAACCAGGTTGACCTACAGTGAGCAGGTACATGTATACTGCTCATGGAAATAAATTTGTTGTGCACTGGTTGTTTGAACTTGTTTATATCTTGTCACAGTTTTGGATAAATTCTGTCAAACTGGTGTTAACTAAGGGCTCAACATTGAACTCATGGTTAATAATGAAATTTTTTAAGGAACAGAGAAATGACCACTGCTAAGCCCAAGAATACAGCAGTTGAAAACTGGTAGCTGAGTACAATGGTTAACACAAGACACTGGTAACTACTACTATGGGCCTATAACGTAACCATAGACTGTTGACTGCTAAGAAATTACTGGTTTTTGCTAAAATGCTAGCATAAAATGTAGATGTATTTACCTTGTTCATACTTTCTTTAAACGCAGCTGGAAGGACACTTCAGATCTTCAATATTGAAATGAAAAGCAAAATGAAGGCACACACCATGGTGGAAGATGTCACTTTCTGGAAGTGGATCAATGTGAACACCCTTGCACTTGTCACAGAAACTACTGTCTACCACTGGTCCATGGAAGGTACTTCAACAACATCCCTCAATTCCTCTATTTGAGGCCATTCAGTCACCCCTAGGCATGATGTGTTTCTGGACATATATATATCTGTAATACAGTCAGCTTTTTTGTGCCTTTAATGGGGTGAATGACATACATGTATGGTTCAACATCTTTCAACTTTTGTTGATCAACTAATGTTGAACATTGTTGCGGCAACTTGTTGAACAGAATAGAGCCAAGCTCTATTTTTGTTCAACAAGGTTCAACAACTTTCCACATGTTGAACGACATATTTCAATGTTCAACACTGTTCAACATTTGTCGAATAACAGCTGCAACATTTGTTGCTCAACAAAAGTTGAACTGTGTGTCATTCGCTTTATGGTTAACTTTAACATTTATTAAATCAAAGAAAATTGTTTGTGATCCTGCATGGGAGAGATAAAGGGGCCAATATTTGAATGTTTGACCTTTTTTCTATTAGGTGATTCTCAGCCTTACAAGATGTTTGACCGTCATTCAAGCCTTGCTGGGTGTCAGATTATAAATTACAGAACAAACAAAGATGCCACTTGGCTTCTTCTCATTGGCATTTCAGCTCAGGTATGCAGTGCAGGCAAAATAGTTAGCATTAAAGGTAATATTGAGTAGAGACAACTTAACTAATTTATTTATTTATCTATTTATTTATAAGCAGTATTTTTACAGGCAGGTCCAATTCAGCTAAGGCTGGTTCAAATGGAGGCCCGTATACTAAATAATTTGCTTAGAAATAATTAAGTTGTATATAACTAAATAAATAGGTAACTAAATGAATGAACAACTTGATGAAAAATAACTTAGTAACAAATAGATAAGTATATAAATCAAAAACTATATAAATCATAAGCTCAACCTCTACTAGATTTGGTGGTGCAAAAAAGCAGTTTACCGGTAATACCCTTCTTAAATTTCGAAAGGGAATTTTCTATCTTAAGCTTGTAGGGTAAATTGTTCCATGTTTTAGCCCCGTTATAGCGAAAAGAACTTTGGTATTTAGTGGTCCTTGCTAGAGGCAGACGGAGAAGGTCCTTGTTCTGTGTGTTGTATGCACGCGAATAGTGAAAATCGTGCAACAGGTAGGGGGGTGCAAGGCCATTGAGGCACTTGAAAGTAAAGTTCTTTTCAATGCTTTCTTAAACATTCATACTGGCTTTCCTTTGAATGGCATATTTACCTAAGTACAATATGGAATTCAGTTACCTTGACACTTATGTTGTTGGAATGATGTCTGCCTTTGTGCATCTGACTAAATTTTGCCCACTGCACATTTATGCGTTGATGTTATAGTGGACATCTGGGTACTTTACCATGCATAGATCTGAGTTCATTTCTTGAAGAGACAAAATTAAAGTAAAGTTAGGAAATGTGCCAATCCAAATAAGAACCAGTTACACACTATTCTTGTATTATGTAGCAGTACAGTATTGCATTACATTATTTTTCATTCCAGCAAAATCGAGTTGTAGGTGCTATGCAGCTGTATTCAACAGAGCGTAAAGTCAGTCAGCCAATCGAAGGACATGCTGCAGCATTTATGCAGTTCAAAATGGAAGGAAATGCACAAGAATCCACTCTGTTCAGCTTTGCCGTAAGAGGAGCTCAAGGTGGAAAGGTAAGGTGGAGTACATTCCTCAAGCATGTGCCACCTACAACAGCCTGAAACTTAATATCCCTTTGATAAATAATAATCATTGCCATCTTTTAAAATGGTTCCAAAAACTCACAGCAAGCAAGTCAAAGTCCTTTTTGTGAAAATAAGATCACAAAAAATCAACAATAAAGCTAATAGGATTCTGAACAATGGTAGAATTTATGCTAGATGGGGATAACTCATCTGAGACAAAGTAATTGGTGTAGATGTAAATTCAGTGTTGAGATGAATTACCGGTAATAATACAGACCACATTTTTTTTATCATTGTTTGATTCCTCTGCCAGCTCGCACTTCATCTTGAAGGTGTATAAATGAAGGATAGTTCATCTTAGACTAAATTTATGCTGAGTTGAATTATTCATCTGACTGGTAATTCATCCAGATGGACAATCTGTCTCTAGTATAAATTCAGGTGAAGTGACTGTTTGGATGCATATCACAGGCACAGGAAACCTTTTCAATGAAGTCACTAAATGCTTGGACATTGCTGCTTTTTCTTAGTAAGTCCATATTGACTGTCACTGACCAGTAGTAGTAGCAGTAGGTATGAGTACCAACAACTAGTATGTGAAGTCAGAATATATCTATTTTGTTTACAGTTGCATGTAATTGAAGTTGGCACACCTCCTACAGGGAATCAGCCATTTGCCAAAAAAGCAGTAGAGGTACTTTTCCCTCCAGAAGCTCAGAATGACTTCCCTGTGGCCATGCAGGTAAGATTTTCATTCTACATAAATTAGCCTCCCATTTGTGACTTAAATTATTGTTGACACACACAGCTGGAATTACTGCAAGATTTTTCTTTAAGTATCAGGTCAACTATATATTTTTTATAACATTTTTTAGTGTGCTTACATGTAAAAGGAACCCGAGTATTTTAGCTGCAATTTAAAAAATATCAATTTATATAGCGCAAATCAGGCCTTCAGACAGGGTGTGGGGAAAAAATTAAAATTGTGTTGGATTTTTGAAGCAAAAAGTGACTTAGGTTTGTGTTTGTTTTCTTCCTTTGTGAAGGATTTGCATCACTTTTGTAATTCTCTTGCAACTATTTTGAAACAAACACGTTTCAAAGAAGTTTTCCTTATGTAGGGAGTATGATATGATATCAACTCTGGCAGGTTACCAGGTCCCACAGGGGAGCTGTTGTATTTCTGTTGTTTATTGTAGAATTTTGCTGATTGTTTAGGTGAGCCAGAAACATGGTATAGTGTTCCTCATCACCAAGTATGGATATATCCATTTGTATGATGTGGAAAGCGGATCATGCATTTACATGAACCGGATCAGTGGAGATACCATTTTTGTGACAGCGCCTCATGAACCAACGGATGGTATTATTGGTGTCAACAGAAAGGGACAGGTATGGTGAAAAGAATTGCACTCTTAACCCATCACATCACATAACCATGTCAAACTTACCCTTTGTTTGAACAGTTCTCTTTTGACAAGTTGAGGTGAGTTATACATCATTGGAAAGCTCGTTAAATGACAAGTACAATGGAGATGTAAACAACAACAAATAATTAATTCAAGTCTCCATGACAACAATTACAATTTGCATAATTGATACAAATATGCAAATGAGGAACTGAATTGTCACTTCTCACCTCATTTTCTTAAAATTTCAAGCACCTTTTCCTATAAAACATTTAGCATTTGAAAGAGCATTAATTTAATCTAACATGTTTACCATTATAAAGTTTACGACTGTCAATTTTTCTTGTGCACAAATATTTCCATTTTAAAATGCATAGCTAACATTACAATATTCATAATTTGGCTGCAGTAAATATGTGCATGGCAGCAATCACAACATGTTAATTATGGAATCCTTTTTTTCCAATGAGAAGTAAAGAACAGTGTTTTGTTTGGCCTAAATAAAGCATTACCAATGGTTCTGGCTAGAAACTTAAGTCTTTCTCTGGGTTTGGTATGAGATTATGGAACTGTCTACACCCTGATTTGCGTAAACTTATGAAAAGAGCATTTAAAAGAAAAATTCATAAGTTGCTTTTGACTATACTTGGGATATTATAACTATGGTACTTCGCTTACACTTGTATTTCACAATTCTTTCCTAAATATTTTCCAGTCTGCTCTGCCTGTACTTGATTTTTATGTCTTGTTAAATTTACTAGTAACTTTACTGTATTAAATTTGTATGACAACTGTACGTGTCTGTGAACTTATAATGTAGTAAACTAATGCATAGCTTATAACAGTAATATTGTAGTAGTAATGTAATCTTTGAGCTTACAATGTGTAGTATTTATTTATTTATTTATTACTAATACCCGCCAAGATTAGCTAATGCTATAAGCGGATTGTGTAAATTGCCTTTTTAATATTCCGTGAAATAATAAACATCAATCACATCAATCACATGGCAGCTCATGGGGCTGACATCACTTTGCTTTGCACATCAGCTAGTTTCTTCACAGAATCTTCCAACTGTTGTTTCACCAACAAACAGTTAAGATTATTCTTGGGGACCTTCTGCAGTCACAGCCTTTCTTTATGGTGCCTGATCACCAAAAAGCATGCATTTGGTTTTCTTTATAAATAACTTAATAAATACAAAGACATCATTGTCCAAAGGAAATAATTTATTGTTCATCAAGACATGCAGTCATAGTGCAATGTTCATGTAAACAACTTCAACACCATGAAAATCCTCCCAGTGAAAGAGCAAGTTGGACAGCTGGCCTTCCGCGTCGAGCAGCTGGCGACACTGAGCTGCTCTTGAGGGTGGTGCTGGTGGTTTTACGTAAACATCAGGCTCTGTGCTGCTTTCACTGAGATTATGAAATTTTGCCGCGAAATTGTCACCTGATTGCTGTGTTATTTTGAAGTGGAAACTATACCTACAGAAAAATAATAATTATACACACATCAGCTTTAGCCTAAAAAAACACAATTTATTTTGTGAAAATCAATATGAAGAAAATGGCCGATCGCTGCTGTATTGCTATTTGAGAACGGCTGAACAATATAAGAGCGCTTACGGCTTCATTCCAACAATGTTTAACCCTCTGGGGAGGGAACATATTGTTTGTCTCCTATTGGGTGGAATTCAACCCCACTTGGTGGAAAAGGGTTAATAGGCTATCTTGCACATTGTTCCTGTCAGATTCTTTTTGGAGTTGAATTCTGGTAGCCAGAATGTTTTCACACTGAACTGCAGGAAGGTGTATGGTAAAAACAGATAGCAGAGATATTAATTTTGCTGAAAGAGAACAGGCGTATGTTATGTTAATAAACAAACTTAATAAATATGCATATTTGAAAGAGAAATGTTCATGAAAGGTTGTACTATGCCACATTCAGTGTGTCCTGGAGGCTATGCTGATATGCTGAGACCAGTGTCTTAATTCATGTAAAAATCAAATGTGGACCTATTTGCAGGTGTTGTCAGTGAGTGTTGAAGAAGACAACATAATTCCATACATCACCAATGTACTCCAGAATCCTGATTTAGCCCTTCGCCTGGCTGTGAGAAACAATTTGGCTGGAGCCGAGGAGCTGTTTGTGAGAAAGTTCAACACTTTATTTAACAACATGCAGTACTCTGAAGCGGCAAAGGTGGCTGCTAATGCACCAAAGGTACATCTATTTGTCTTGTGATGGTAACCAATGTTAACCACTCAAGTTTTTATTCCTGGTATTACAATTTTAATGAAGTTTGTTTGCTTACACCGTACCATTGCTACTTGAGATAGTTTATTAAATTTTGGGTTTTATTTGAACTGGCTAATCAAAAAACATAGGAACTGTCAAGGGTGGAGATGTTAAATTGTTAAATTCGCTATTCACTCTTAAAGGAATCTCAAAAGTCTTGACCTGGAATGAACTTGAAGCATTTCAGGTCAAAGTGGAACATGAATGGAAGCGATTTGCTACTTTCTTGTTGGAAAATTTATCGTATGAAGGTCTTTAATGTAGTGTTGAGAAATATTGTTCTTCCTTGGCTCACCTAGTTGAAGACAAAATCAACATTATTTTGTTACTATGATGAGGATAAGAATATATGACCCTCCACAGGAAAACAGTGAAGAGGGTTATCATACTTGCATGGTACAGACGTAACACATTCACACGTTTCTTGTCTAACACACTTAACATGTGCATCATTCAAAACAAAACAAAAGAATTGGAGTAGAGTGTTAGTGTGCTTTGTTAAAGGCCCATTGACAACCTTGATGCAAAGCGGTTGTTTGTTTTTGTTTTGAAATCACACTATTGTTAAATGACCCCTCTGATTGGTCAATTATTTTTCATTGGGCATTTGATCTAGTTCATAGCACTAAGTTGTTGCTTGTGCAGTTTCACAAGTCAAAGATTACATATTTCTTCATCGAAACAAGAAATAATCCGTTGACAGTTTTAAAATTAAATCAACAAAGTAATGAACAATAAGTTACTGATAAAACTCGCTAAAAATGTGCTGAGCATTGTGACAAAATATTGACGAGAAAACATTTATTTATTGTGGTATGTAGTTAATGGTTTCTAACTTGCAGTAAGGAAAATACTCGTATGTTATCATTCAGTTATCCTGTCGTTCCACTTTATACTGTGTTCAAAGCCAAGTCAGACTGAAAACTCTAAACGGTTGACCAAAGCCACAGACACAAACAAGGTGCAAGGACTTGTTTATTGATGGGTGGTTTTTGTATTGCAAAAGTGATTGCTATTTGTTTGGCTTTTTAGCTTTTGTGACCTTTTTTGAAGCAAGTGTGGTGAGAACTTGCATTGTTTAATCTTCCAAGTTTCTCCACAATTGCAAACTAACTTTTAATGCACTGTTCTTCAACTGTGTTGTTTTCAGGGTGTCCTGCGTACACCACAGACAATCCAGAGGTTCCAGCAAGTGCCATCTCAACAAGGTCAAACCTCTCCCTTGCTCCAGTATTTTGGCATTTTGTTAGACCAAGGTAAACTCAACAAGTTTGAATCCCTGGAGCTCTGCAAACCTGTTTTACAACAAGGAAGGAAACAGCTTCTTGAAAAATGGCTCAAAGAAGAAAAGGTAGTTATCAAGATTAAAGGAAGACCACAACCATATTTGCATGTTTCACTCTGCCTAATTTAGGGATGTTGTTAGGACTGGAGGTTTTCCTGGGATATTTAATGTTTGAGCTACCACTGCTTCAGCAGAAAAAAAAAAGCATGGTAGTTGCTAGAGAAATAAATCCAGAACTACTTTTATGTTTTATTGCCTACTGAAATTGGTAACACTGACCCTTGCATTGTTATCTCTAAACACATTTTTTTTGTCTGAAGGCAGTTGCTTTTAAAGTACTACTGAGGCCAAATCAGGCATTTCTTTTTTCTCTCGCTTTATATAACATTTGAAAGCTTACAAATGTGTATGCCAAATTTGAGTTCAAAATTCCTATTGGAAGTCCACTTTTTTGAGCCATATTTTTCACGATCGAGCATCCACCATTACTCAAACCAGATAATGTCTGAGCAAGGGCGAAGGCTTGGGGAGAGGTCCTCCGAGATGTCATCCTATCTCATCTTATCATCAAAACTAAAGCGCACACAAAGGAAGTAACTGCTCCACAAGTGGAAATAAGAGATATTCTTCTTCGTCTGCTCATCGCTTGCAATACCTTTTCAGGCAAAGATGCCTCCTTGTTATTCTGTGTTGTACAGGACTGCGGCAACAAGTTGAATCTGCCAGTTTTAATTTCTTTGCTTATGCCAAAGCGTAAACCTGTCGTGGAGAATCACAGTTTTAACTTCAACCCCAAGGAGCTTTTTAAGATCCACTCAGTGCATTTCGCATCCAATTGCCTCAAAAAGACCTTTCTCATCAAAGGAGCATCCATAACACTAATTACTTGTGCCAATCCCACAAATTGGAAATAATATTTAGAGGGCAGGTTTAGTCATTTTAGTGGCATATCAGTGATATGTTGGTGCTGCTGGCAAGTAAACAAAGTTTGATCTTTTGACTCAAAGCCAGTGTAGGGCAAATAAACATTTAAACTTTGCTAGCTTCTTGGGATGGGAGTAGTATATCAGTAGAAATGAAGGTCCTCAGTAATGTGTATTGTTTGGTTTATATCACAACGCTTTCAATTCAAAACTTTTTTGTAAACCCAGGGTTCGCACACGCCTTGAAAGTCCTTGAAATTTGTTACCAATTTTTCTCCAACAAAGCTTCACAAGTGTCTGAGACAAAAATTGGCGCACTCTCTACTTAAAGCATCTGACGTATCTGACGTATATTGGCTTGATTTTGCCCCTCTTGGGGTCCTTGAAAATGGAAAAATGTGTCCTTGAATTTTTGGTTGAAAAAAGTGCACGAACGCTGTAGATCTGTTGGTTAGTTTTAGTCTGTCTGAGCTGAACTGAGAAGTTGTAGCAGAAATAATTTTGCTTTTTCTAACCTTGAAGTAATTGTCTACTTACTACCGCATTACCTGAAAAGTATGAATGATAACTTATCGCTAACTCGGGATTATACAGCTCTGATTCATGATTTGCTTGAATTGAAGCGGTTCCATTTTTGAATGATTCTGTTTTGTATGTAATGAAAGAGATCATCACAGAACATAAGGCAGTAGATCACTGTTTAACCTCAAGGCTTTAAGAGCCATCTTTGATTCATGCGCGGAAGTTAGTTCGTGAGTCGAGAGGGGCTCTAAATCTGTGTCACAGGGTATGAAGCTAGCCTCACTGTCCTAAAAAGTAACTATGTTCACTATAACGTAACTTTGAAGGGTCCTCTTGCAAAAAAGACAAGAAATTTGAAGGAGACAACATTTCTCACGGTCTGTTTACTGCAAATGTGCAGCCAGAAGAATTCACCAGAGGATGCAATGACGTCACACAGAGAACTGCGCTTGACAAAAATTGTGGGCTCAACTGCTGCTGTTTGAGTAATGGCGGACGTAATTTCCACTCTTTCAGGTAGCCTTTAGAAAGGTTTATCTTCATCACATAAGTCGGAGATACAATTTTTTCTAACTTTTAGGGTCTAAACTTCAACTTAAGATGAAAAAGTTGCAGAAAAAACCCTTTGATTTTCGTTGCAGTAGCACTTTAAGACCCTTTATCACTTCCACCGAAAAAGTTCCATTGGCAACCAAAATTGGTTTCCACCGCACTACACACCTATACAGGTGACCAAAATTGAAAGCAATTTGCTTGATGGAATAGATTACTTGAAATTTTCTTCCTGTCACAATGGTTAAACAAGGCTGTGTTCTAAGGAAAATTTCAGGCAGCCCTTTGGGCTCCTAAGCATTTTAGCTCAGGTGCCCAGGCCTAAAACATGGTTGCCCAAATGATATTTTCGCGGAGCCCTTCAGGCTCCCAATCATTTTAGCTGGGGTGCCCGGGCCTCCAAGTTAGGTGCAAAAATTAATACCTCGGTAACTTAAGCTGTCAGTTAATTACTAAAAATTAAACAAATTATTTTCTAAACAAGTCAAGGAGAACTTTGTAAATTTATTAATTGTTTTAATGTTTTATTTTCATGAAAAAATCACATCTTTTGACCTCCTGTAAACCTTTCATCACTTATTGTCAATAATTAAATTCAGACTGACTTACATAAAAGGTTCAGATGGATTTGGTCACCAGCTAGCTCTTCTTTGACTGCTAAATTTAGCCTTTGCGTATTTTATTTTAAGTATGTAATATGTAACAACTTGTCACGATCGACACCAAAGACAATGCGGGACTTTTTTATTTATACCTGTTTCTGAAACAATTAAAATAATAGTCATATCTTTTCTTTTTTACATTGTATTTTACTGGAAAGAAAATCTTAAGTACTGGTAATGTTTTAACCTCGTTGTCACAGCAGCATAAAACCGGTAAAAATATTTAATTAGCATAAAAGGCAACTTCTGTGTTCATTCAGCGATTTATTGAAATACAAAACTATTGTTCTGCATTATTCTTTATTCTTTTTGATAGACTTGCCACAAGTCAACCTCGTGAGTTTCTTAGGCCCATTTCAACCATCGTGGTACTGCCTTGTCAAACTCAATTGATCAAATTAAATTAGACAGTAGCACAATGTTTGAAACCAAGTTGTGCTACTGCCGTGTCAAACTGAATTCATAAATTATAAGTACATTTTAAAAGTCAGCAAAACCGGTTTGTTATGGTTTGACATAGGTTTCCAGCAATAGCTTGTAATTCGACTGAATAAATCAGACATCTGAAACCAGGTCGTGCTGGAGTTGTGCTACAGTCGAGCCAGCAAAGCACGGCAGTAGCAGGACGTTTGAAACAGGCCTTAGCGAGTGCAGCAAGCGTTTTAGGCCACAAAGCGGCCAAGTGAGTGACAAAGTCAAGAGTAATAAATCAGACAAAGGGCTTTTTTGAAAGTGTAGCTTTTTAACTGTAAAGCAAGAAAGCAACACCAGCATGTCACCCAGCAGGCGACCTGAAAAATATTTTCAGTTGCGTGAGGCCAAGTGTTAGTCACCTCAGGTAACCGGGTGTTGTTAGAGCACAGCCTTACTAAAGATTTTCATGGTCCACAAAATTTTAGTTTTATCACAGTGTATTGTGGAAAGTGTCTTTAAAAGAGGTTGCAAAAAATATCCTCCCCAAGTTGCAGGGTTTAAGATGTTCAAAACAATTTAGTCAGTCATTTCAGGCCTCTATGATGAATTCTTCAATCACCATCTTTCGATTGATGGCTTTAAAGTCTGTGAAACCTTTTCTTATCTGAGAGGCATATGTATTCCTAGTGTTCAGGATTATAATTTTTATTTAGTCTGAGGTCAACTGTTTTCCTTTTGGTTCATAAACAGTTGGAGTGCAGTGAAGAACTTGGTGATTTGGTGAAGCAAGTTGATCCAACTCTTGCTCTTTCTGTGTATCTCAGAGCAAATGTCCCAAACAAGGTAACTTATTCTTCAAGGGAATTAACAGCGGTGGAGAATTTACCATTTTTGTGTGGTTATGATTGTGGAGGTTTTTTGTTTTTTGTTTTAGATGCAGAGGCATCTCTTTGTCATAAAGTGCTGATGGAAAATAGTGGGTCTGGTGCTATTGATTGAAATTGATTTTCAGTCTCAATTTAGTCTTCTGTTGGTGGTGTTGACTTAACAAATACAACAGGGCATATAGCAAAGGCATAAAGAAATACAGCTCTAATGTTTGGGTATCTCTACCATAAAGCTAGTGTGTTTGGTTTATAGCAGTGGTTTTGTGTCATTGGTTTATTAAGTCTGTTGTTTTGGCTTTTTTCCAGGTTATCCAGTGCTTTGCAGAGACTGGCCAGTTCCAGAAAATTGTATTATATGCAAAGAAGGTCAGCTACACACCTGACTACATCTTTCTTTTGCGCAATGTAATGAGAGTCAACCCTGAGACTGGTAGTCAGTTTGCTTCCATGCTTGTACAAGATGAAGGGGAACCACTCGCTGACCTTAGCCAGGTGTGTGAAGATGTATGCTGAAGTTGTTGTAGGCAGGGTTTCTGGCAACATTTGGCTGGATTCTTAGTTAGGTTAAATGGGAGAGGAAATGATCAGATGTATGAATAACTTTTGTAAAATTAAAAGTTGAACTTTGCTTAACCTGAGATTAGGTATTCTTTTTTTGGTGGGGAGGGGGGCAGGTGGGGGAAGGGAAAAAAATAATGCTTGATACAATTAACAAGTCATCCGCTGTGCCTTGGTTGCCTACCTGTCAACAGTGATCATCTTGTTTCATGTAAGCCAATCAGAGTTTACTGGAAATTCATGTAACTTGTCACCAAAGTGCAATGTCATGTTTGCATGTCATAACCGAAATCATCGCAGATTAAGCACTGTTTCTTGACTGTTTAAGCTGCCAAGAAACAAAGAATTTGTGAAAAACTCAGTGGAACATCAAGAATCCTAAACTCACAAAATATAATAAAGAAAGGTTGTGTACAACAATGATTGTTGTACACAATCTTTCTTGCCAAATGACAAAACACTGTAAGCTTACAAGAAAAAAAGCAAACAGGAAAAAAATCACAAAAGATACTGCAAGAACTCTTATCAGCTACTGGTTTTTACCTTTAAAAAGGAACGAAAGTAACGCCATCTTTATTTGAACCAACATCCAAGGTACAGGTAGCCCAAATTATAAATTTTATGATCCAATACCCTTAACCTTTTGTCGTGTGACAGCACTTCATTTCCAACATGGAACCCCTAGTTATAGTGTTTACTAAGAAAGTGTCTGTGAAATTTGCAGATTGTTGATGTGTTTATGGAAACCAATCAAGTTCAGGCTTGTACATCATTTTTACTGGATGCTCTAAAAAACAACAGACCTACTGAAGGACATTTGCAGACCAGGCTGCTAGAGATGAACCTTCTTACTGCACCTCAGGTAAACTCTTGTACTATTTGATTTCTCAAGTTTTTTGATGTGATGTGGTAAATGTGACCTCATTTGCGATAAGGGGGATTAAGGTGACTGGAGAAAACGGCGTTTAAACGAATGTGTTTAAACGCGTGAAAACGCTTTTTGGACGCGTTTAAACACTTTTTTAACTCGTTTAAACGTCCAGCTCTTTTGAGCGTCAATTTTTAGTTCATGAGCCTCGCATAATTTAACCTCAGGGTGCATATTTAAGCTTACAAAAACGCGCTTGAATGCATTATTATCGAGGTAAGGAAATGATTATCGCGGGAGCTAAAAAAATTGCGCTCCGATTGAAAGTAACAAGTTTCTAGTCTTCTCCGTATGGGTGGATTCAGGCAAAAGAACGATTTCGCCAAAACGAAGCCACCGTACACCGTATGATGAAAATTTAAGAGGGAAAAGTTCAAATCTCAACGTGACAGTTACACTCTGATTTACTATTAACTCCAAAATCAAAGAAGATGTAACTCTCCACTCAGCCAGAATCAACAATAAGCTTCAAATTAACTACTTACCTTCTCTCTTTCCTCTCTAGAAGTAGTTAACCGATAATCGCTTTCGCACGGCTCGATGTATTTCGTATGTATCAGTCTTCGCATGACATGTTTTGTCCTAATCGATTGCAGTAAATTCACTTGAGTCAATTACTAACTTGTCATAATGTGACATGTGTTATTACTGTAGGCTGGGCCGTGACCTCGTAATTTGCGCAAAGAATAGGAAGAATAAACACACAATTCCGTGTTGGAAAAGCAAGAGACTACTAGCTTCACTGAGAAGATTTGCGTAGCACTGTAGAATGCTTTATTTGGGCACACTCTCACGAAGAGTGCAGTTTGTTTTGGAACACGGACCCAACAAATCAAACCAAGAGTATATTTTCTCATCCACGGGTATGAATCCAAAACACACTAAACCAATAACTTTTAGTCCTTGAAAAAGCTCGGAAATTTGGGTTTTTGTCCGGAGGTCGAGTATCAGTTACCGAGAAAATCGCTTTCCAGGCAGTCAGTCGACGTTGTTTCACGGAGGGACGTTCACAGCAAATGCTTTGCTTCCCGTTTGCAGGAAACTTGCACTCGCTAATCATCGCGTATCAGTGTGCCTATAAACCTTTGGAAACACCGTAAACTCAGTTCTCCACGCAACCCATGAAGGAAAACAATCGCATTTCTTAAATATCTGAAACGGGAAGTGTGTAAAAATGGCGGCAACAATTGATCACGTGGCCGTCTCTGCTGTTTCTGTCGTAAGAGTTGTGCTTGATCTCTCGACTAGTAAGCTTATAATTATCGGGGTACCAGGATTATGTTACTTGTTCTATATTTTCCGAAAATAAACTGTAAACGGAAACTTTAATTTAGCGAGACAGCTCGACTATTTCATGGGAGGTCATTTTATTGAAATCAGGCATATACGGTACTTGTAAACTGGCATTAAAAAAAGTTAGGTTGAGTAATAAATGAGTAATGCTAGCTTGCCCTGAAAAGAAACCCTACAGCTTGGTCCAGCTCTCCACTGCTCATTATATAATTATATTATAATATATGTTTGCTGTATACTTTCGAACAGAAGATGTGATGAATTGACAAAATGTTCCGTTCCACTCAGTCAGTGACTGTTGAGAACCAGGAAACAAAGTAAGGCCCATGACAAACGTCGTCCTGCTATCGTGAGGAACGGCAAACCTTGCAGTAAGCACAAGACTTCGTTTCAAACGTCGTGCTACTGCCGTGTCGAACTCAATTCATAAATTAACATTAACATTTAAACGGGCCGTACAAGTACTAGGAGAGGATAATAGTCTTTTGCCAGAGTTAAAGTTCCATCCAGCTGCCACTAGTACTTTGTTCACTTTCATCGCTGTCTGATTGACTGGTGTCTGATTCACTGCGGGATAACTCTCGTTCGCTTGCGAAATATCTTTCCTTTGCTGATTGCAAATCATTGTTGAATGTTTGAGGAAGGTTCGTCGTGTTTAGTGAAAAAGAGTTATCCATGGCTTTTGTTGAACAGCGAGATTTCGAAAGGCAATATATTTAGCTGTATTTCGGCTGGCATATGGCGTTTTTATCGCCTTATCTACTTGAGTGCAGTGAAATGAAGTAACAAATGCGTAGAACCTGATATCACGGGCTATGCCTCCCTTTCCTTATCTCGAATTCTCGCAAATACCCCATACCGAAACACGCCGGAATGTTAATAATTATAATAACAACTTAGCATTTGTTTGGCGCGTTACATGTATTTTACATCCCACAGACTCAGATTAAGCGAAAGTACCGTGAGATGGGGCCTACGGTTTATCGTCCTTATCCGAGAACACTAGAAAGTTTAACCGTTTATAGATGTCATTGAAATTTAACGCTGCGCCTTCTCCTCAATTACCCTTGACCCTGAGTGGTGAACCTGCCGGGCTTTGTACCCCCGACCTCCCGCACGGTAGTGCGTTGCTCTAAACTGAGCCAACCGGTTGGCGAATAATTTTTGAGGCTTTCCAGCAAGGGCAATGGTTTCAAGAGGCGAAAAGAACAAACATCCAGACTCTTGGAGGTGTTTACCTGGGATGCCATGGTCGATGTAACGCAATCCTTTTGTTGTCAATCAAAGGCTACGGATTCGTGAAAGCATCGAGGCACGCACAGAACTAAAGCAAATAAATGCAGTGAACATTCTGATTCGATTGCTAAACGTGTTGGTTTGAGCGGTGAAAAACGCTCAAGTTTGACTGAGGCACAGTCTGTAAAGTTGGCATTCACGGTTCAATACGGCACAAAACCAAAGCAAATAAAAAGATGTTCAGGATCTCGTGTAACAAAAGCATTTGTTTTACTGGAGCACCTTATGTTTTTCCTTCAAAAGCTTGGAAAAAAGTATGCTAAGCCGAAGCGGACATTTGATTTCTGTGTTCTACAAGACAATTTAAATGTAATAATCACGCGGTAGCGCCACGGAGTCTGACTGGGCAGCCCGGTCACTCGCTGTCAATCAGAGTGTGAAGTTGTTTTCGCTTTTGCGTTTTGCCTTGTCGGTTACGTACTGATCAGAGTTACTTGTTGTTTACGCTCAGTCTGCATAAAATACTGACTATTTTACCGTTTCAATCGTCTCTCTACACCTTGTACAACCGGAGAACTGTATGACTACTTCTTCGCAAATACAAACAGATAATTCTACAGCGAGATCAGGCAAATGCTTGAATGGTTGAACCGTTCTTTTGCAAGGTTTGTTGCGTAACGAGGCTCATTAAGGTATCAGCCAACCCAACGGGGTCGTCTGCGCGCGGATCGTTCTAGCGCCCTTTGTTTGAACACAAACCCCCATAAACCGCATATTTTCTGAAAGCTGAGTAGTCATACCTACAGCTAATTCCCTTTAAAAGGTAAAAAACTTTAACGCGCTTACAAAAGGAGGAGGTTTTTGTAAAACTAAGTGTTTTCATTCATTAAGTTCCACGCTCACCACAAACAAACGGAAGAAAATGATTAACACGGCTTTCATTTCTTCGCACGTTTGCCTAAAAAACCGTGTCTCAGATTTCTCGAAAGCGCGCTCGTTTTATTTTTACAAGCAAATATATTTGGGGATGAGAAATTATTGCCACCGCCAGTGGAAAATAGGCTATAACTTTAAAATGAAAAGACAAATTAAAATTCGCAGACACGGTTTTGTAGGTGAGCTATCTGACAACAATTTGACCAAATTTCAGCCAAATTGATCCAGGGGCTGCCGACTTGGAGTTCAAAATGCATGCACATCTCGCTTAAATTTTGATTTCGAGAAACAAGGGAAAATAGAATTTCGACCATAATGGGATTAGCGTCAAGCAGAGGAAGTGTTAATTGATAAAAGAAAGTATCAGTTTTCGTGAACAATAGCAGTTTGACAGATAAACAAGAAACAGACAAATTTTCGCAGCGGTGGGAAACTATCTCCGGATCTCCTTGAGAGAAAGCCACTTCCAAGACCGGCGCAACAATTTATTCCTCGAGGGTAGTAAACGCCGAATAATTTGACTGACTTCTCAAATAGTTCCGATTACACGCAGCTATGAAAACATCTTCATGACTTTATCTTTAATTATAGCTAGGTTTCTAGCGATGCCAAACCCAAGAAAGTGCTCGCGAACTGCAGATAACAGTCCGGCGCCCGTGGATATCGGCGACAATGCAAATGGCAGGTCTGTGAACTCACAACCGTTGTTTTATGGGCTTATAAGAAACAATTCCAGATTACACAATAAAAGAAACATCTTCCTCTCGAAATTCTGCCCACGATCCAACATCTTCTTGATCGTCTTCGACTTCGTCTAACCGAATTTTAGAACGGCTTGCACTCATTTCAGCCGACGGCTGTCCACTGGTATCCCGTTTGACGATTTCTTGTAGCCATTCCTCTTGGTTGTAATAGGAACCCTGGTCGCTCGAAGCGAGGTCTGCTGCCGCTTCAACGCTAAATGCTTTATTCCGATTATTTTTCCATGGCTTTGACGAAGAAAAGGGACACGATCTTTTTTCTTTTTCGAAGACATTTGTAGATCGCGCGTGTTTTGTGAAACAAACATACATGTGTTTCCCTGTCACGTAACCTCTCCTTATTTGACGCAATGACAGGAAGTTGTCAGCAGCTAATTAGAATAATTAAGACGGCAAAATTGTTTTCGCTCAATAACTTCCCGTACGAAAAACATTTTTTTGTGGAATTTTTTTTACGTGAAAGCTACTCCTAAGATCTATCGAAACATATAGAGATCCAAAATTATGAAAAACGCTCAATTTTGGGTTGGCTGATACCTTAACCTTATGTGTATTGATTTTGTTTAAGCGCGAGCCGCGAAAGATCTAAGATATTATTATCGGGAATCAGGATAACGTTAATTCGTATTTACTTTTTTACTTATTTTTTTATTTTTATTTTATCGGACAAATTAGCTAGTCCAAGTTCAAAATGTTTTTATTCAAACACCGCGGGTCTCGATTAATAATTTGAAAATGGCGTTACAGGCCTGCTACGAACGGAGTTGTGTTAATTGACATGAAGAGGTCCAAATCAGCACTTTTCTTTTCCGTACAAACTGCAAGCCTTCGTTATTGGATCATCGACTTGCAACCTTTGTCTTATAGAATCACTTCAAATCGTCTATTTCACTGTTGTATCCATTTCGGCTTCATATTATTATGATGATTAATTTCGCGTAATTATGTCTTCTAATCAATAATTAGCAACGTTCAAACGCGTTCTATGTCGGATAACTCTTTCAACATTGAAGCGTATTCACGCGTTTTCAACGGGTTTAAACGAGACTAAAACCCGTTTAAACACAGTTCAAACGCGTTGACGTTTAAAACGCAAAAAACGCCTTTTCACCTTAATCCCCCTTATCGCAAATGAGGTCACAAATATTTAAAATAACTTCTTGATAGCTGCTGGTCATGGTAATTTGTTAAGTAAAGTGTTACTAACATGCTCATGTTGTATTTCTGGTCAATAAATTTGTGAAAAGCTCCTTTTCCATGTACAGTGAGTTTAAGGACACAATTTAAGATCCACGGTCTAGATTTTTCTGGATGTAAGAGTGGCTTAGATGTGGCCGGAGGTTTTTATTTTACTTGAAATTCAAACTGAATATTGGTGTATCTAAGTGACAAAATGTGTCAGTTATAACACTAATTGAGAAGGTTAAGTAAGATGTATCAATTAGTTTCAAAATCTTTTTGTTCCAGTACTGGAACTGATTAGAACCAGGGTTGATGACATCTTAAAACAACTGCCACTCCTATTCCTCGTTCCTGTTAAGGTCTATATAACAGTCTTCAACTATTTCACAAAGAGCAAAAGAAGACCTCGAAAATAATTTCTGTATTCCTAGATAATTAGGTCAGTCTGTCATGTACTCTGCATTTCTAGTTTGGTTTAGTCCATGAACAGAAGAATGTTTTTTACAAACAGGTTGCAGATGCCATCCTTGGAAATCAGATGTTTACTCATTATGATCGTGCTCATATTGCCCAGCTTTGTGAGAATGCAGGACTTCTTCAAAGGGTGAGTCTCCTGTAGTCCTTTGCAGTTACAATTAGTAGCTGCAAAGGTATATGAAAGAATACTGAGAAAGGTAGTAACATTTGGATAAAACGTTCCAAGACTTGCAGCCCTGCCACAGTAGTTTAGGAAGCAAAAACATACAGTACTGTTTCTGCTGTGGACATTGCTCTGTGGCTTTGTTAAACAGCTTACCATAAGTTGGTAACTGTGTTGGACAGTAAGTGTAAAGGAAGCCTTAAAATGGGTATGCTGCAAGCACCAGGTATTTACAGCCACTTTGTCACATCTGACCAGTTTTTCTAAGAATGAAACACTGGTTCATACCCTTTTTGACTTCTGGTATTTGAACAGAATCTTGAAAATTTCTCAGGAAATCGTTCTGAAAAACACCACACATGAAGCAATAAGTGATTGTTTCCAAATACTCCATGTTTCATCTTTTAAACTCTAAGCAAATTGAAGTATTGGGAGGGTAGGCGTTATAAAGGTAGCAATAGAGGAGGCAGCAGTGAGGTCACCATGGCAACCCAGCCACAGCCAACCTTCAAGCACCTGTCAACACAGCACTGAAACACAGTGTCTTGAGCAAATACTTAACCATTAACAACTCAGTGGATGGAGGGAGGGAAAACACTAAAACGAGAAAGTAACAAAGCAGTGAAAAGCAAGGCACATGGTGAAGCCCCTGGAATCTCCCTGGAAGCCCCCACCAATAGGTGAAACTCGTGGCAGCATTGACTTGATTTTTACTTCGCCTAAACCATTAAAAAAGTTCCATGCCTCTGTATTGGCGAGAGACTGAGGAAGTCCCCGCAGTCAAAAATACCCAAAGTCAAAAATACTGGTATGAAGACAGCTGAGAGAATTAACCAATTACAGCTCCTAATCTTCATTGTTAACTTTGTCAAATAGTATTCTGTGTTTTGACTTGCTGCCTTTTCTTAAACATCTTCTTCTTAAACATAAAGCAAGATCTTTTATAATTTTAATACTATTTGACTGTTGTCTTTTGCAGGCCTTGGAACATTACACAGACATTTTTGACATCAAGAGAGCAATTGTCCACACTCACCTTCTCAATCCTGAGGTAGCACGCTCTATTCAAGAAATATTGACAGTTTTATTTCTATCCTCTGTGTAGAAATAATTACTATGATGTGTACATTTTTCTACAGTGGCTTGTAAACTACTTTGGCTCTCTGTCTGTGGAGGATTCCTTAGAGTGCCTTCGTGCCATGCTCACTCACAACATTAGACAAAACCTGCAGATCTGTGTCCAGGTGGCAACCAAGTACCATGAACAACTCAGCACTACTGCTCTTATTGAACTATTCGAGTCATTCAAGAGTTTTGAAGGTAAAAGGAAACATTTTTTTTACTTTACTGTTAGCACCAAGAGGGTACAGTTAATCAGAGCTTATTGATGCCTGAACCCTCCTAACAGCATTACGATGTAGTTATTGACTGAGTGGGAGGGCCGGACGGGAACATATTTGGCTCGAGGTGATGGCATATGGACCGAGTGCAGCGAGGTCCATGCACTATGACCGAGAGCCAAATATTTTCCTGTCTGGCCCGACCTAAAACAGTCAATAAGTATTTTATCATATGGCCTCCTTAGACTCTTCATGAGTGTGTTAAAGATGAAGTTTTCCAAAAAAAGTGACTAATTTGCACATAAAATTGATCTAATATGTTGTTTGTATTTGCTTTCTGGTTGTAAAATAAACTTAGTACATGGTTAGACGTGACGAAATCCTCTAAAATCGTATCTTGCAGGGCCGTACGTGTTCCTAACAGGGCCGTGCAACTTTTTCCGGCCTTGCTCGTGCTAATGTGTACGGCCCTCATGCGGGGATTTTCTCAATAGTTTTAGAATGAAAGTGTGCGCGGGGCCATACAGGTCATATGATAAAGTGAACTATTTTGAGACATCCACATATGACATCATATTATCTCAGCAGAGGAGTGAGGGAAAACAAAAGAAATAGATTAACAGAACTTAACATAACATTTCTTTGTTTGCCTTCTTGCATTATTTACATGTTTCATCTGTAAGATATTAGCATGGAGACCGCAGGAAACCACCAGGCTTATAACAGAGGCCAATTCAGGATTGTTTAAGTAAAACTTCTGACACATTTTTCATAAACGTAAGAAAGCTAGATGAACAGGTAAAAACAGGTACCGTATTTACCCGTGTATAATGCGCACTGGTGTATAATACTCACCCTAATTTTGACCACTTTCCAAAAAAAAAAAAAAAAGGATTCACAACAAAGACCATTTATTAACACTTCATTTTTTTCTATTTAATCAACTAGAACTGGATATTTCTACTCACAGCACTACTGGTAGCTTGCATATCACTGCATGTATTCATAGACAACTAAAATGTTCAGTTCTTTAAACAATGAAACCTTCAAAATCCAACTCGGAGTCTGAAGCAAATAGGTTTTCGATGAACGAATCATCAAGTCCATCAGTGTCCTCGGTTGAATCGTAAACTAAATCATCTTGTGATCCATCCAAATTGTTTGTAATTCCACACTTCAGGAAAGAGGCGGTGATCATTTCTGCCGAAATGTCATTCCACGCTTGCGAAATCCACGAACAGATATGTTTCTCTGAAGGCTTCTTTTGTCGTCCAGAAGCAGTAAATTTGTGAATGCCGTCAGGCATCCACTGCATCCATTTCTTTCGGACTCCATCTTTGAACAGTTTGTTCAAAGATACATCAAGCGGCTGGAAAAGTGAAGTTAATCCGCCCGGAATAACAGCAAGTTCAGTGTTCTCACATTGAAACGACGCTTTGACGGTATCTGTCACGTGGTCTTCAAACGAGTCAAACACAAACAGGCTTCTTCTCCCCAGGCCACCAAGCCGCGAATGTCATGCCTTTTCAATCCAAACTTTCATTTGCTCTGAATCCATCCATCCTTTCTTCTGGGCAGAAACTACGACTCCATGTTTGTTGTTGATCTTAGGAATAGTTTTCCTCTTGAATATTACCATTGGTTTAAGTTTTGAACTATCTCCACAGCATGCCAACACGACTGTAACTCGATTCTTCTAATTTCCCATGGTGCAGATTTTAATGGTCTTCTCTCCAGTCTTGTTGATCGTATGGTTTGGTGGCATGTCGAATGTGAGAGGAGTCTTGTCCATGTTAGCAATGAGATGCAATGCCAATTACTGCAAAGCTTTTGTTTTGTTTTGTTTTCTCATTTGTATTCTGATTACCATAATGAGAACGCGGCCAAACAATGGACTCTGTGTATAATATGCACAATGGATTTGAAGGTCAATTTCGCCAAAAAAAAGTGCGCATTATACACAGGTAAATACAGTAAAATTTTAGGACCTTGGTAGAGAATAAAAAATCACTTAACAACAGAAAATCAAGTTATAATTGCTGTCCATTTCTGTTGCCATAATCACATACTTGACTACAGAAGGTCATAGGTTTAAGTCCTGTTTAAAGAACTCTGAGTTTTTATTGGCTACCATCATAGTGATCTTGGTTTGTAGTTGTTGGCTTGATTGGACAACAGAAAGGATTAAAAAGTAGTCACTCTATTTAATGTGTGGTGATTTCAAATCTGTGTTCTTTGTTGTAGGTCTGTTCTACTTTTTGGGATCTATTGTAAACTTCAGCCAGGAAGCAGATGTTCATTTCAAGTACATCCAGGTATATATTATAACCTGAGGCAAGTATCATTCAATTTCCAGTTAAGATGACAAATTCTTTATTTCTTTCGTATTTTCCAGGCTGCTTGTAAAACTGGCCAAGTTAAAGAAGTGGAGCGCATCTGTAGAGAAAGTAACTGTTACGATCCAGAGAAAGTGAAAAACTTCCTGAAGGTAAATTTCCATGTGGTGCCACAACCTGATCCCAGTTTGCAATTAAACCTGACTAGTAATAATGAAGTTGTGTATTGTATATGCTACTAAACTGCACCCAAAATCCATTCCACAAAATCCTAACTTCAGTTTGTGTCTTGTCATCCAATTTCACTTTTAAAAACATTCAAGTTTGCCATGTTTGGGTGGACTGTAGTAGTAGTAGTAGTAGTAGTAGTAGCAGTGATGATGATAATAATAATAGTAATAATAGTAATAATAATAAGAGGAAGAAGAAGAGCAATAATAATAATAATAATAATACAGTAGAACCCCAGTAACTTGAACTCGGGTAACTAACCCTGCAGACTCAAACTGAGTCTCAATTCCCTTGGATTTGACCCAACTTTACAGTCATTTTTACTCAGTTAACTCGAACTTGGATAACTCAAAAACCCCACTAACTCGAACTAAATGTTGTTGCCCTTGATCAAAATTTACCCCAATAACTCTAATTTCTGGTTCTTATAACTTTCCACAAATGCCCATTGAGATATCCTATTAGCTTTTCTTATCATGTGATCAAATTCTAGCAGTATAGAACAAAGACTGGAGCAATTTGATTTTAATTAGTGCAACAAACAGATCACGTATTTGACAGTTATTTACCAATCATAAGAATCAAACCAGATGCTGTGTCTTTGCTGTCACAAAGTGACTGAACATTAATAAACTATTAATTATTAATCTGGAAAATTGAATATTTTAATCGACCCCGATAACTTGCAACCTTGCTAACTCAAACAGGTTTTCGTTTCCCTCTAGAGTTCGAGTTACCAGGGTTCTGCTGTAATGATAAACAGAGTAAACAGTTGAGTCACTGGTTTGAGATTCTGAAGATCAACACTGTGATAAGCCTGCTACAAAATTGATGAGGGCTCTGACTGCAATGGTGCTCATCCTGAGATGGGTTCTGAAGACCTTAAAGAACTGCTTAAAGTATTGACCTATAATCATCACAAAAATTGTGCAAGTAGTTTGGTTATGTATTGTGTTGTTTGGTATCTGTTACTACTTGAATGTTGCATGTTCATGTCTTGCATTAAACTTTTCTTGTTTTAGGAGGCCAAGTTGACAGATCAGTTGCCGCTGATCATTGTGTGTGACAGATTTGACTTTGTTCATGACTTGGTTCTGTACCTGTATCGAAACAATCTTCAAAAGTACATTGAGATTTATGTACAAAAGGTGAGATCTTGTGTGTGGTGAAAGGACATGTCCATTTCTAGCTCCAAAAACTAAGTAGTACTCCAGGCTTGTGAAGAGTTAAAGCACTAACATGCAAATACTGAACATGTGTCATTGGCTCCAGGTGAAGGTGTCAACTTTAACTTGTTATTGAAGCAAGGTCATGGACTGGCACAAGAATCTAGGCAGTATGGTTCTGTATAAACTGGAAGGGTGTCAGCTTTAATATTTTAATTTTTTACATTAAGTGTTAACCACAGTTTGTATAGGTTCTGGAAATCCTGGAAAAAACTTGAATTTTAGTCAAGCATTTTCCTGGACTGGAAATTACTTGAAAATGGTAGGAAATGCTGGAAAATCTTTAAACTCAAGTAATTAGATAGGAAGATCCAACAACTGAAAAAAAAATTATTTTTAAGCATTATGGGTCCTGAAAAAAAATTTTCTGAGGCCTGCAAAAGCCCTGGAAAAGATCTGGAGATTTTAACTGCAGGTAGAATAGAAGTGATAGACAGTCAAAATAAATGTTGTTGAGATTGAAACTTCTGTCTTCATTGTCATAGTAATCAGGCTTTGCTTTGTAGGTGAATCCATCCCGTTTGCCCGTTGTAGTGGGAGGCTTGTTAGATGTGGACTGCACAGAGGACATCATTAAAAGTTTGATGATGGCTGTCCGTGGCCAGTTTTCAACTGATGAACTTGTTGAGGAAGTTGAGAAAAGAAATCGGCTCAAACTTCTGCTGCCCTGGTTGGAGGCCAAGATTCATGATGGCTCTGAAGAACCTGCCACTCATAATGCATTGGCTAAGATTTACATTGATGCCAACAACAATCCAGAACGATTCCTCAGGTAAACATGAACTGGTGATATCAGCTTGTTTTGTATGTACTTATTAGCATGTTGTTATAAGCAAATGTACGAGCCTGAAAGCTCTAACCTGTTTACTCAGTCATAATCCCCAAAGGTAGCAGTAAGTGCACTTAACAGTTTTTTAACTCCAAACAACATTTTATATTCCAGGGAAAATCCTTATTATGACAGTAAAGTTGTTGGCAAATACTGTGAGAAGAGAGATCCACACTTAGCATGCATTGCCTATGAAAGAGGGCAGTGTGATGCAGAGCTTATAAAGGTATGATACAGTTGGATGCGGTAAGGTCTTTGTTGGTGAATACCTGATTAAGAGTTTTCCCTCTAATTTGAACACTATGCTCATGGCATAACGAAGCACGCTAATTATTGTTCTCAGTGTTATTTAATAATTTTTCAAGTTTCTTGTGGGTTTGAACAGCGAGCACGTTGGCCTCCTTTAGTTCAAACCTACGCCTTTTTTGCCACAACAAGGATCGGCTACCTTCTTGGCAAACTGAAATGCTTACTTATATCTTTATTCCGTTTTATCAAGGTCTGCAATGAAAACTCGTTGTTTAAAAGCCTGGCCAGGTACCTGGTGCGAAGGAGAGACCCAGATCTTTGGGCCGAAGTGTTACAGGAGACAAACCAGTTTCGCCGGCAGCTTATTGATCAGGTGAAGACAGTAGTGGATTTCAATTTGTGGTTGTTGTCGCTTGTTTCTGTTTGTTTGTTTAATTTTCGTCAAAGTGGAAGTTTTCAACTCAGTGCTAACAAAGTCTCGACTTCACTTTGTTTTGACTTGAAAAGAAATGCTGCCATAGCAGGCATATTTGCTCTCGACCGTCATTAACACAGCACGATTACTCATCTTCCGCCATCTTAGATCACATGTTTTCCTTTAGTCCAGAAGCTTTGATTTTTACTCCTATGTTCTGCGTGTTTTCTAAGGTTGTACAAACAGCTCTTTCTGAGACTCAGGATCCTGAAGATGTTTCATGCACGGTCAAGGCTTTCATGACAGCTGATCTTCCCAATGAGCTCATTGAACTTCTTGAAAAAATTGTCCTAGAAAACTCTGTCTTCAGTGACCACAGGTACAAAGCATCTGTTGTTGTTGTTGTTGTTTTATTGACATTGTCAATGTATTTAGAATAAACGAGGCTGTAAATGAGGGCTTGGCCTTGGTTTGTTTTCTCAGCTGTTGTGGTTTAAAGCCAATAAAACTCATGAATGTGGTTATCTCTTCCAGAAATCTGCAAAACTTGCTGATTTTGACTGCTATCAAGGCTGATCGGTCACGTGTAATGGAATACATCACTCGCCTTGACAATTACGATGCCCCGGATATCGCTAGTATTGCCATTGGAAGCGAGCTTTATGAAGAAGCCTTTGCCATCTTCAAGAAATTTGATGTTAACACATCTGCCATACAGGTATGGTATTTTTGTTTGTGTAAAAGTTTATTTAAAGTTTATTGTTGAACAAGAGATGAAATGAAAGCTCCTTATCTCCTTACGAAATCAAAGGCTCCTGTGAGCCATCTCACGGATGAGGAACATTACAACACTTTGAGTTTACAACAACTTTATTTTCTTTAAAAAAAATTATGGGCAATAAACCTGTACATTTCGTCTGTGTTTTGTGGGAGCACATCTTTTTCAGGCCCACCTCTTGGTAAAAGAACCGTTTACGCGGTAATATTTTCCATAAAATTACGCAGTTTTAAACCATCTAGAGTGGTTTCTTTTTAAGATCCACAGGCGCTGTATGCATTATTAATGTAAACTACATGCGACCAAATACCCCAAACGCTTGGTTTTATGGAACTTTGACACTGAGACGTAATTTGTACCGAGAGATAACATCTATTTTGAGAAAGTCCCGAGGGAAACTAGTCACGCTTACGATGTTTTTGAGCGATTCGGGCACACGATTTTATTTACAAACATCAGTCAGCTTAAAACTTGCTTTGTAAGGGGAGATATTCCATCCATCTATTTTTGCTTTGTGCTAAAAAAAAAATGTTTAAAATGTTTTTAAAAAAGTTTGACTTTCCAATCATTTTTTGTCCGAACAGATTAGCTGCTTGTCAGACCAAAACTTGATCATCGCCTGACAAATTACATCCTCACAGAGAAAAATATTTGCATGCTCGTATTTTTGTCAAGTGTTGAATATGCTTTCACAAATAAGTGTTACACTGATCGTTTTAGCCAAAGGATATAGACTTCCTGAACAAGATCGGTGTTTTGGCTTCGAAGGCCATTCACCTTGGACAGAACCCGGCCGAAGCGTCTTCAAAAACATTGCATTACGTACCTAGCTGTTTAAGTAGTAAAATCGATCATATGTTTTTCCTAAATCAGTTGCGTTGCTTTTCTGAATCAGAATCGAGTGAGTGAGTGAGTGATCGCCCTAAAACCCACACTGAAACCTCATTGCATGACTACGTCATCCATGAGCTAAAAAGGGAATTCTTTTTAGAAAAGTCACTCAGAACATCTGAAATGGTAAGATGAAAAATCGAAATGGCATTAGAATCCAAGCTGTACTAGCTATCAAACAGTCTAAAGATGATGCTGTAAAACAGAGGGGTAACTTTCCACAGACCTTTTTCTTGGCTGCTGTGAATGACGAAATGCGTTTGGCCTTTGTTTGTTCCAGGTGCTGATAGAAAATGTTCAAAACTTGGACCGTGCCTACGAGTTTGCAGAGCGATGTAACGAAGCAGCAGTGTGGAGTTTATTGGCCAAAGCTCAGTTACAGAAGAACATGATAAAGGAAGCTATTGACTCCTTTATCAAGGCTGATGACCCTTCTGCATATGCAGAGGTTGTTGAAGCTGCAAACAGGGAAGGTAAGTTTACATGGGACGGAAATAAGGGAAGGACAAACGAAAAGTAGATTAGTATGAAATGTGAGGTGCTGACTGGAGTGTAATTTGCAATTCCATTTGCCTCCAGTGAAGTTGGGTGTACTTGTACTGGCTGCATTCTCATCCAGTTTGTTTTCATAAACCTCACCCTTTCATGCACCTTTCAGTAATGCAAGGCTTTTACTGCTTTAAGTTTTTAGGTCGGGAATTGGCTTTATGCCATTTCCGAGTTGTTTGTGTGAGGCTGATTTCAACCCCTTGCTCAATCCTGTGAACAGGTTGTACAACCGTTGACCGCATACGGCCCACCAACTAAGCAAACAAATGGCCAAATGAGAAACCGAGTTTCACCAAGATACTACAGAGTCTGGACAAACGAAAGATATACAGAACAGGAGGAGCTCTATTTTCGTAATTTTGCGTGGGATTAAACTTTTATATAAGACTATTTGCTCTGATCACTTCTCTTTTGAATTCCTGACGAAGGGTTCAAAATTCTTTTCCGAGTTCAGTGGCTTATAGCCACTTTGTTTCACACCATTGATTGCTTTGGAATGGCAGTGCCTGAGACAGTTCTGAAAAAGCTTGTTTTTTTAAAAACCACTTGCTTAACTATTTTTTCCTATCTTTTTTCAGGAAACTTTGAAGATGTAGTACGCTACTTACAGATGGCTCAAAAGAAGTCTAGAGATTCCTATGTCGAAACGGAGCTTATATTTGCTTTCGCCAAAACAAACCGTCTTGCTGAATTAGAAGAGTTTATTTCTGGACCAAACCATGCTCAGATTCAGCAGGTTTGCATTATATTTTTCTGCTGTTTTCTTTTAATAATTGGCGTCGCTAAGTACAATCGTTTATTTCTTCTGTTGTTTTGAGAGATCAGTGCGAAGCGTTAGTTGGCATCAAGTTTGTTCAGTTTCCGAAAATAAAGTGCATTTTTGCTAAGACTTGTTTTTTTTTTTTTTTTCTTGTAGGTTGGCGACCGATGCTTTGAAGAGAAAATGTACGAAGCCGCTAAACTTCTGTATAATAACGTGTCAAATTTTGCCAAATTAGCTTCGACATTAGTTCACTTAGGAGAATACCAAGCTGCTGTGGATGGGGCCAGGAAAGCAAACAGCACTAAGACATGGAAGGAGGTGGGTGTGATGATAAGACTGAAACGTGTAGAGAAATTATCTGATCAGACAACCAGGTTATTGCGTGAATATAGAAGGAACACCACCATCTGCTTTGTCAGATTACGGCGTGATCAGCATTATTATTCCAAAAATGTAAATAATCCTCGTACGTTTTTTTAACCGCCCAGACATACGGGGTAAGTTGTATAGGTTCTTTTTCTCCAACTGTTCGTTTGACCCTTTTGTTTTGTGCTTATTATTCCAGGTTTGTTTTGCGTGCGTGGAAGGAGAAGAATTCCGTTTAGCCCAAATGTGTGGTCTTCACATTGTGGTGCATGCTGACGAGTTAGAAGAGTTAATCAATTTCTACCAGAATCAGGGCTACTTTGAGGAGCTCATCTCCCTCATGGAGGCAGCATTAGGGCTAGAGCGCGCACATATGGGCATGTTTACAGAGTTAGCAATCCTGTATTCCAAATACAAACCTGCTAAGATGAGGGAGCATCTCGAACTCTTCTGGTCCAGGGTTAACATTCCAAAGGTGAGTGGTAATGCAGATTTTTATACAGCGGCTACTTGCCTTTTGCAACTGGTATAACGTTTTGTACTTACAGGCCACGTGTAATGTCATTTATGTGCTAGGTTCGTGTGTACAAGGCATTGCCTTTTTTCTGAACTGGGTATTGCCTCCGTGAAATACACAAAAGAATCCACTCAAAGTGATCACATAAAACCGTTTTGGGCGCAAAGCGCAGCTTAAAGGCTGTTTGATATCAATCCAAAACCTTTTTTACGTGCCAAAAAAATTAACTTTCTCACGGACAGTTTTTCAGTAAACAGTACTTGTACATTTATTTTAAATACTCGTACTGAAAATATTATTTGGACTAGGAAAGGCGGCGCTTCCTCCATCCGTGCACCCTTCGCGCCACCTGCGAAGTTTTTGCTGCGACCCCTTTCAGCTGCAAGGCAGGCAAATGATGTGCAAAGAGACCTTGGTCAACAGTGATTAACAGTGTGATGTGGTTTTTCAGGTTCTCCGTGCAGCAGAGCAAGCTCACCTCTGGTCTGAACTAGTGTTTTTGTACGAGAAATATGAAGAGTATGACAATGCTGTTCAGACCATGATGACGCACCCCACTGTGGCATGGAAAGAGGCCCTGTTCAAGGATGTCATCTGTAAAGTGGCTAATATTGAATTGTATTACAAGTCACTACAGTTCTACCTGGACTTCAGGCCCATGCTAATCAACGATCTCCTGATGGTTCTTACTCCGCGCATGGATCACACCCGTGCAGTTAATTTCTTTAAAAAGGTAATGTTGAGTAATGTCCCACGAAAGGAATGCCAGGCTTGAAGCTGTCTCGACAATATGTTCGGCACTTGGAACAACAAAACAGTTCCCCGTTGCTGGTTTTTCTATTAAATTCCATCACTTGTTTACAGGCGGTGACTATTCGGAAAATAATGGTTAATGAAACTGTTGTACTGTGATCCAAAGCCGGGGAACCACAGATTGTATAACTCTAGGTCGTACTTGCTGGAAGTACCTCTTACTAACCGAGTTCGAGGTCCGTACTGTAAGTTACGGACCGAGTTTTTTCCTGTTCGCTTATGGCTCAAGGACGAAGCTCAACGGGAAAAAACGAGGAGCCGTAACTTAACGAGGTTATTAAGATATTTATTATATCTGAGGTTAATCGACAACAACAACTGCTAAATGACATCTTCAAAGAACCACCTATAATATCATAAAGAAAGGGGAGTTCACTCAAGGACATACTCGTGAGAGCAAAATTATAACAAAGGCGAAAAAATCAGACCACGGTTTCGTATTCGGTTTTCGGTTTTGAACGAAGTTTATTTCGGTTTTTCGGTTTCTAATGGACCCCAATGCCCCCTCTGGTACCGAAAAAATTTCAGCAGAGACAAAGATTGCATCAGTCCGCCGCATCATTTTAAGTCCGCGGTTCGGATGTAATTTTTGAATAGAATTTGGCCATCGTCTTACAAATCAACTACATCACAATCACGAAGGGCTGATGAAATGCATTTCAAGTCCGTAGTTTAGATTATTGTAATACTTCAGTACGTCATTTTTGGTTTCTTTTCAGGTAAACCATTTGCCACTTGTCAAGCCTTATCTGAGATCAGTCCAAAGTCACAACAACAAGGCTATAAACGAAGCTTTAAATGATCTGCTTATTGAAGAGGAAGATTATAATGGTCTTCGCGCTTCCATCGATGCGTTCGACAACTTCGACAACATCGCACTCGCCCAGCGGTTGGAGAAACACGAGCTGATTGAGTTCCGCCGCATAGCTGCTTATCTTTACAAGGGCAACAACCGCTGGCAACAGTCTGTAGAGCTATGTAAGAGGGACAAGCTTTACAAGGTTTGTTTGTTGTTGTTGTTTCGTTGTTTTTTGTTTGATTCACAATTTCTCACCTAACTTGATAGCATATATTCCAAACCGCTACAATCGTGGCCGAAATTATTGGGACAGTGACAGAAACCATAATACAGTTCCGCTCACATCCGCTACTTCCCCTCGCCTACATCGATCTGAGCTTGATCCACTTACATTGCAAGCATTTTTCATGTGCAATCGTTTCGGTCGCTGTCATCATTGTCTTGCGAGAGGTTGACCAAGTATGAGAATAAACAAAAAAGAAAATAACTCGAACTTATACATCGCCGAGATGAGCTGTATTCAGCAAAGTGTCTCAAGAGTTTTAGCCAAAATTGTTGTCTGTCACCCAGTTTGACCGAAGGGATTTCTGCAAAACACTTAAAAAGTCCTTTTTTTTTTTTATTATTTGTGTTTTTTTAAATTTGTTTACACGGAAGGTAGTAGACACTGAAGTAACGTTTTCTTTACAGGACGCCATGTTGTACGCCGCTGAATCTCGTAACTGCGCAACTGCTGAGGATCTCATTCACTGGTTTTTAGAGATAGGCAACAATGAGTGTTTTGCAGCCTGCTTGTTTATGTGCTATGATCTGCTCAGTCCAGATGTGGTGCTGGAGCTCGCCTGGAGACACAGTCTTATTGACTTTGCTATGCCCTACATGGTGCAGGTTCTCAAGGAATACATTGACAAGGTGAGGGTTGTTTAATTAATGAAGTTTATTCGTGTACTTTTCTATGCCAGCCTATTCAAAGATAAGGAAACTAGAAAAACCAACAGTGAACGCTAAAATAAAGTGCGCGGGGAGTAATCAGCCTTCACTGGAAAAAGCCTTTTGCAATAAAATTACGTCAAATGGCAGTTACAAAGGATAAATCGAGCCATGTTGGTATAGAGGGATCCACATGGTGTGTATTTGCTCCTAAATTAAACCATGGGCCGTTTTCCTTGCAAAGCCATGGTAAATCACGGGCAACATTTTTCCAATTGGTGTATTCATTGGTGATTGCAACGTGCTTTGCGGGACCTGGGAGAATCAGCCCTCGGCTTAATTCGCCAACTAGCATTTGTTTGAGGCACACGGTACTCTAAAAGAAACTTTTCCCGTTTCTATAAATGCGTTGTTTGCTAGACATGGTGGTAATTTTGCTGTTATCTGGCTTGATTTTATTTTTGTGAAAAGGTCAACAAACTTGCTGTGTCCGAGGCGGAGAGAAAAGATCAAGAGGAGAGCAAACAGGACCAACCGATTGTGTTCGGTAAGACTGTTCGTTTGGAGTTTTTGTTCAAACTCGGCTTGTTTCCTGGTCGTTGTTTCCTTGGTTTTCCGAGGAGTAGGGTATGCCCTGAAACTACACATGATAACAAATGTCTCTTCCTTTGAACCGCTCGTGAACGAAAATGAAATTGACCGCAATAGGAAGGCTCCTCGTTCTCAATTTGAATGGACGATGATGGTAGTGGCCTCGGCAGTGTGGGGTGGGGTTCAAGGTGGTTATGATGATGCGGGAGAAGTTAGTGCTCTTACTGCTGCTGCTAGCGGTGGTGAACAGGACTACAAACTTTTTCTATTGACTTTTTTTGCCTCTCTCTGTTTATTAGGTGCTGACCAATTGATGATCACAGCCGGACCAAGCATGGTGCCTAACATTCCTCCTGTGGTACCCGCAGGCATGCCCCAGCAGTACCCCCCAGGGTATCAGATGCCGGGCTACATGTGACTGGAATAAAATTTAGTTCAAAAAAATAGTTAGGCCTCATATTTTTGTGGCGTTTTTTATATTACCATCGGCTTATTGCTTACAGTTAACTGAAATTTTAAATTCAACGAAAAGCAGCGAACTATTAAGTAGTAGTATAACAATTGTAGTGTTATTAAACAGTAGAATGTTTGCCTGCTTGCTTTTACTCGAGCCATGATGACTTGTCATATCTCAGGATTTCCACCCAGTGCATGTCAAACTGTTGTAAACTTAAAATGTATGGGTAATAAATGCCATCCATATTCCTTCTGGTTCTTGGCATCTATTTTGGGTTTATTCGGGAGGTAATGCCACTTCTCCAATAGCTAACAAATCGTGTGATTTCCTAGTCAGCGGTTCTCACTTCTAGTACTTCCTTTCTGAATAGTCCAGCATACGCGAAAAATCAACCACTTGAAGAGAATAAGAAGGGGGCCAGAGGGAGGTGGCCTCCCCTAGTCTGCTCTCGTTTATGGCTCTGCTATTTCCGAGTTGCAGGTCTGAGGTTGACTTCACTTTGCTCGCTCCTTAGCTCCTTCGATTCTTATCAAACATTTTGTACATCCCGCCCCGATCACTGCATAATGATTGGCATATATCCCGCGCCGTGAGACTGTAAAACCAAAATTACGATCATAAAAACGGCGAAATGAAAACATACAGCAGAAGACAAACGGAAAGAAAAAAGAGAAGGAACTTGATTAAGATAATTTTGTGCGCGATATATGAAAGAGATAGCAGGGGACTATTGGTTTTGAGCACTAGAGAACTGAATTTGATCCAACGAAAAGTTCATCAAGCAAAAAATGTAACGCAAGAGAATACCTGAGAACTGAATGGAAACATGTCCTGGCGCTAGTAATCTCATCTAAACATCACACGTAGAATATGCTATCGGGAAAATGTCTTACCCGCCGAAATATTTCCTTTGGCTATGGGACTGCGATTACGTCGATAGACAAGTCAAAAATACCAAGACAAAACAAGCATTCTGAAAGTTTCTGTATTTCTTTTCCTAAAGAAATCGAGAAATCTCTATTTACAGGCCCGAATAAAATCCCATAAGTTCTATGTAACAAAATGCAACAGAATTTGACTGGATGTAGATGGAGCTTTGTCCAGTGAAGGACGTGGCCAGAAGGTTTAAAACGCATCTGTTTCCGTGGTTACGCAGTACGCTGTTTGCAGGATTACATCTCCTTCTGAACCCAACAAGTATGGGCAATATCTGTATATGCTGCGCTGTTAACAGAAACCCCACTTTCCTTCGTGGTCAAAGTTGTTCGTAGTAGCACACCAGAGCGCCTCTCTGTCTAAATTGATACACGTTTTGTGAGAGACTCCTTTATAAATGAAGGGGAAATGGCAGCAAACGCCATCTGAATTCCCTCCCTGAGACCGTAGACACGCTGTTGAGAGGGACAAAACATAAGTTAACTTCATAGATCGACTTGGAAAGTCTCGTTAGCTTGGCGCTCTTTCTATTGTCGAAATTGGGCGGTTTGGGTGACTAGTTGATAAGCCAGTTTTTACATGTTGAGACCTTTGCTGAAGGATTCCTTCAAAATCCCGCGTTCTATTTACAAATTGGCCGTTTTGAGTATCCACTTCTGACAAATGCAAAGCACATCTTGAACAAGCAAATCCTTCAGTTCGTGTACATGTTTGCCCCGAGCGTGGGATTTGAACACATCATTCAACGTGAATTCAATTTTTAGTACCTCTCAATAAAGGCTCCGTCCCTACATTAACCAAAAAGTTGACGGTGAACGATTTATACAGTTTACTCAATTGTCGCCCCATGTAAGGTAATCCGGGTTCTGGAATCTATGGCAGTTTTGCTTCTGGAATCCGGAATTCTGGACTTTGAATTCTGGTATCCAGCTGATTGGCCTGCCTATTAACGGCATGTGTGTTTTGCTTGCCAGTGCGGTTACGTCCATTTGCGAGAAGGAGTTTCGTATTTCATTGGGCCTAATTAGTTGTATCCGGAGATTATTGCCAAGGGTGAACCTCGGAACGTTAAGAAGCGACCAAATAAGCAGTCAGCAATCGGCGACTAAAAGAAATGTTAAGAAGACCAAATGCGAGGAGTTGTGTTAGAGAATTTGGTACAGAGTATGGAAGTGGCGCAGGACAAAAAAATGTTTGCTCAAAGACAAAGGAGCTTACTTACACCCTTCCGTATGCCCTTAATATGGGTCCCACTGTCATCACAGTCTCATCGGAAGAATGGCAAGACCTAACAATAGGCTGTCAAATAGTGAATGCTCAACGGGCAGAACCTGCTGTGCGGGTGGAAACCGTTAAACAAGGCGATGATGATGCGCTAAGACGTGACCAGAGAAGGGAGATTTCGCCATTCGGCTGTCAGTTGTTTTGAAGGACATGATGGCAAATTTTTAAGACAGAAAGCAGCACCTCAGTGGCTGAACCATACAAGTGATCCACTTCAGAGTCGTGACGAGGTGTATGGTATCTAGGATCTCAACTCCAGAATCAGGAATCTGGGATCACTAGTCATGGAATCAGGATCAGTAAATTTTAGTGGGACCGGGGTCAGACACGTTTTTGGGATCAGGGATCAGAATTTTTGGTCAAAAACTGAGATCACTGACGAAAAAATATACCTCGTTTCGACCCTGATCTACTTACTTACACTCTTGGTGATGTCTCGAATAGAAACTCCTGCAAATGTATTATAACCCGAGTTACGCGTAATTCAGTGGCCAAGGTCCAAACATCACATTAACAAAAGAGGAAGACACCTGGCTCTGTAGTCTTGCTAAAGGAGTCCTTGATGACGACAGTGTTGGGCAGAATCATAATGAGACCCCGCTCACAAGATTGCAAGAAATGAGCATATGATCATGAGGACGCCAAACCACGTGTTTCTTGTTACGATGAACATTTGGCAACTTTTCTTAGAAAAGAAAAAAAAGGAACTTCAAAACAAAAGAATTTGTCATTCCTGGACAATTAAAGGAAAATCTTACAAAAGCATAGGCGTACGGGCCGGGAGAGCTGCAGCCCCCCTCAAAATTTTGGGCAACATAGATTTTTTGGGCAGCAAGAAAAATTTGGGCAAAGCCAATTATTTATTTATTCATATGTAGGCCATTGTTAGTGCATCGTATGACCCTCGTTTCCTTTTGGGTAACTTGTAAGAATTTTTTGGGCAAATGGTTCACCGCCCCCCCTGGCAAAAAAATTCCCGTACGCCTATGTACAAAAGTTTAAGGGTGGTTAACGTGGCTGAACACAGTTTTCTCTGTTCAGATGAAGCGTAAAGAAAAGAAAGACGAAAATCAATGTTCAATTGTATCTAAGGAAAGCGGAATGTTCTTCATGGAATTACTATACAGCATAAATTTGGGTGTTTTTTTTATTTCAGTTTTATTGCTGTTTGAATGTTATGTCTACTCTTGCAATTTCGGTGTACAGTATCTGAACACCTTTTTCCCAGCAAATTATTATGCAGCACTGAATCAAACAATTCTACAAGCGAATTATGTTGGAATTAACATAAAAAACAATGATTTGCAAATTTAGTTATTTTGTAATTGTTCACCTCGTAATTACTGGAACCTCGAGGAACCTGAATATTGAAGAATCGCCCTGCCTGTTCAGCCTTGCTTAAAAGATGTGGAATAAAAGGCACTGTTTAACCTTCTTGTTATTATTTTCAGTTTTGCACTGATGAAAGTGTGCATTTCGGTAGAAGAAAATACAAACATGTCTTCTTCCTACAACGTCCTTTACTAGTGAAACATGCCTATTGAAGTCATTCCTAAAGACAATGCAATGCGAGGATAGTCTGTAAACAAGAAACTAAAATCTGGAATCCAGTCACTTTTGGAATCCGGAATCCAGTACTGGGAATCCGGAATCCACAATGTGGAATTCACAATCCAGTCTCGGATTACCTTACATGGGACGACAATGGTGTCAACGAACCAACAGCTGACCATGT
>OX419345.1:11041000-11058500 GCA_948470475.1 Galaxea fascicularis
AATCGGTGTTAATACCCAAAACAGTATAGCCCTGACGGAAAAAATAAGACCGAGGCAGTGGCTGATATTTACTGTATATCAGAATCTTTATATTAAAGATACGGATTTTTTCTTTGTTGATGCGATCGGTAACTTCGTTAGCAATGACAATTAAAGAAAGTTTGTCTGTTTTTTCGTTATGACTGTCTACTATTGTCAGGTTACTAAATCGCTTCTGTTTCATTGTTGAGAGCAGCCATGTTTGCATGCAATCAGTCTTTGTTTTCCTGAGATCAGAGGTCCGCTCGCCGACTGAAAGCCAATTACAGAACATAAACGTGAAGCCGTGAGTAGCATTAGATTAGAAATGAAAAATTATTTAATAAGATATCACTACCTAAATGTTGCTCTTTATTGCTGCTAGTTAAATGCGTGTCTAATTTGTTAATGGTAATTGTGACTTTTATTCCTTAACGAACTAAGGAAATTTATTCTGCATTTTTTATTTAAATTATCATCTTTATTCGTTATTTATCAAAAGTAAGTGGGGGAGGGGGGGGGCTAAAGCCCTCCCAGCCCCTCCCTCGGCCTTCCGAGGGCCTACAAGTACCCAAAACCTAACACTAAAAACTCTAACTAAAGGTCATGGCTCAAGTTAGGGTGTGAGTTGGAGTTAGCAAAGGCTAACGCTAAGATTGTGTTGGAATGCGTCGATTGTTTTTGTTTGGAATTCAGTTTTATGAAAATGTAAGTAATCATCGCAGTCTAGTTATGAACACTACCAACTGAGCTAAACAGCCCACTGGGAGTTGGTCATTGAATGGGCTCCTAACAACCCGTGAATGATGGATAGGTGAATGTTAAGTTAAAGACAAGAGAAAATAACATCAAAAGTATGATGTTTATAAGTATTAATACAGCGAGAGTAATGTTCCTCATCCATGAGTTCCCATAATTGCGAAATTAAACGTATTCTCTCAAAATACGTCCAGAGAGTTTTCCGCGAAATTACGAAACTTGAGTGAAAAGTGAGTGAGAAAATTGATAAGAATATAAATTTGTTTGTTTTCCAAAACTGCTCTCAAAATCATCATTGTGAAAATTTTCTTTTATTTTTATTCCTCTTTGCTGCAAGACCCCGAAGTCCTTAGCCTGCGAACACAGACGTATCGGGCGGAGACGGGCGCACTCTCGTCCCCACAGTCCTTTTCGCTTCTCTTAGACGGCGGGTCCTTGGCACGAGAAACGAAGGGCTCTGGAGACACATGATTTCACAGGAGTTTGATTGGCTATCAGAACAATGAAGAGAGATAGAGACAGGGAGAGAGAGGGAGAATAACCGGAATTCCTAGAATCTCGGACTTCCTAATCCTGAGTCTCCAGGAATGAGACGGGCGGAGAGAAGCGAAAGTACGTCTGTGTCCTTAGGCTACGAAGTCCTGGGCACGAACCAGGATAATCCCCATGAGGCCTTGCAACACCAAAGAAAAATATGGCGGACGACGCGGGGATTGATTTCAAGGCAGCTAGATCGCTTTTCACGGTATTATTATTCTTCCCTTTAAGTCATAAAAATATGTCAGTATTTCTGAAGAAGTGATTGTTCCTTTCTTTATTTCAGTCATGTATAAAAAAAGCGAAAGATGTCAACGGCGTGGCTGAGTTGACTGCTGTTTTCCAGACTACTCCTGGAAGGTATATATCGTACTCTTCAACGCGTGTAAGTTTGCCTATACTCCGTAAGCGATCGTGATATGTGTTATTTGACAAACTCCCTTTACATCCTCTAGCGAACAGGAGAAAAAACTAGTCGTCGATCAGGCTTTCAGAGATCTTGTAAAGGAAACCGTGGTAAGTGACACACACGTACCAATATATGGACCAGCCAGATTACAGAATACCCGGCCATATCATTTACATACATTGAATAGCAATAGCGTCCATTGCAGTATGTATCGTTCTTCAAAAGCACCCGAAAAATGTAAATGAAGTGCTAGGTATTCTAGAATCGCTCCCAATGGACCACCTTGACTATGCTTGTCAAATAGGCTCAAAATGTCCAAATGTCAATATATATGTAGAAATTTCGATATATTTGTCGAAGTGTACATATATATGTCCAAATGTCAATATATATGTCCAATTGCAATATTTGTGTCAGCTGTTTACAAAATATTTGTCGAAATCGATGTATGGGATCTCGTTTTATATTGTCTTGTTTCCATGTAATTTTCGACATACAGTGAGACACACAGTGGGCCTCTAGTATTTTGAAAGCTGTGCCCGTGAGTGAAGATTCCAAAGAAAATGCTTTATGCAAGCACGAAAAATTCATGCACTAAAATACTAAGACCTTCCTTTGAGAATCACTTGGAATTTATGCCAACAAAATAAGTTTTAGGGAAGGCTTGTACAATATGATTTGTGGATAAATCCCGAGAGCTGATTAATCACATCACGCTCACTGTGTCAGAACTTGAATATTTTTGGTGTCGGAACTATGAAGATTTCACTCTATGCCCTGGCTCGACGTATTTGAACCTCTGTAATAACATATCTGGGCCTTCCCGCAGCACCTGTTTGGTCAGTTGTACGGAGAGTCTGAGGAAAGTCTTGCCCATCAACCACAAATTCTCTTCGAAAGGTCCTAGAATCGAGCATGTCTCTGAGATTTCTTAAGAATGCAGTAAACTGCTGCAAATCTTGAATGAAGGTTTCTTGACCGGGCCGTGATTCCCTTACTCTGAACAGCAAAAGCGTTAATGTCTAGTCAACGACACCAAAACTCCGCACTGTCAACTTGATCGGTGGACAAATGACTTCTGGCTCCTCGAATTACATGGACAAGAGACTCAAAGAAAACATCAACATCAGGAATCCACAGGGCCGCCATGTTGCTGAGTGTTGTTGCAGCCTCACTTTCGTTCTTCGTGGGATACGGGTCAGCTCATTTGCATAAGTTGGCACCGAAATATATATGTCGAAAGTGCATCCGCGATATATATGTTGAAAATTACATGGAAACGAGGCAATATAAAACGAGATCCCATCCATCGATTTCGACAAATATTTTGTAAACAGCTGACACAAATATTGCAATTGGACATATATATTGATATTTGGACATATATATAAACACTTCGACAAATATATTGAAATTTTGGACATATATATTGACATTTGGACATATATATGGACACTTCAACAAATATATTTGAAATTTTGGACATATATATTGACATTTGGACATATATATATGGACACTTCGACAAATATATCAAAATTTTGGACATATATATTGACATTTGGACATTTTGGGCCTATTTGACAAGCATACTTAACGATGTCACACAAAATAACAATTTTTCATATTTTTCATACAAACAAAAAACAACCTCCCAGCCCCATAGATCCATTTATCATGCCAAATTTAGTAAATTTATTTATTTATTTATTTAAGGATTTGTACAAGTAGTACTAGTACCGGTGCAAAAACAATAGGCACGTAATTCAGCTTCTTCAGGGGTTAGCTTCAAAAGGGAAGGATATTCTGCAGTTACTCCAAATGATAGCTATGCAGTTTTAAATGCAGTGTTATGCTGTGCAATGTTTCCTGCAACTTGACTAGAAACATTTAAAAAATAGTGCATTGTGAAGTCGTAACTAAAGACAAAATGCACAAAGCATGTCCAATGTGCAAAGTTGACGTTGAAACGTTGTTGCAGTAGTACTGTCCACTATTGTACAGATAGATTGAGAGATCATGAATGGATTATTGGGATCACCAGCTGTTGGAGGTCACTCACAGAACTATCGGAATGACGTGAATACATTGCTTCCAGATTTGCTAAGCTATTCTATGTATAACATGAAGATTGATGACAGGTTGTTTGTTATTGTTGTGGTACTTCACATGGATTAGTAGTTATGATTTATTTAATTTGTGTTTTAGTTAACAGGAGGAAATATGGAGAGATACAAACTTTTGATTAGTTTGGTTATCAAGTCAGCAGAAGAAGGTGCATAATTCAGTTTTTGTTCAAAAATAATGCATTTGGGATGACTTTCTTCAGAATAAAACTTTCACAGTTCATACTTATGGTATTGTAAAGCTGTAGTTTATCCTTAGTTAACGGTAACTGATAAGGAACCACAATATTGCAGGTCAGGTTAATTGTTTATTAGTTATTATTTTTAATGGCTTCTATTGTTGTTGTTACGTTTTTTCTTTTGTTGGCTTGGTTAGTTAGACTGTTCTTTTTACTATAGCATAGCTGTTACAAAATTAAAGGAGAATTGTACATGTATCTGCAAAATGTCAGGCCATTATACAAGTCGGCTCAATCCTTGACAGACAACTTGGATCATTGTGGGGTTTACTATAATACAGTTAAATTGCACAGTTTCAAACAAACATAGTGCTCCCAGGTTACTGCTGGCATCTTCAACACTGTGCATTGGCTGACTTGTGTTGAGCTAGATTGCAAAACTTGGTTGTTATGACTGCAATCATGTTCACCTATTTCTGTAAGTAAACTTTACAGTTCAGATTGAATATTCATATTTGAAGAGATGTGTGACCAATAGGAGCTAGTTGTGCTATCTAGCTTCCCACAAGCTCAGTGTTTAAGCATCCAATTGATTCTCTGGAAAGTTGTACATTCACTGCCCACTGGGAGGTTAGAATGTTCTCTAACAATCAATAATCATTTTAATTATTGTCTTTGGTTGCTGTCTTAGACAGCAGAGTTACATCTCAACTTGTTTTTTTGTTTTTTTTAACAGCTTTATTGGCATTCTACTCAGTTACAATAGTAATAAACGAAAAGTTACACATACATAATTGTGAGGGGAAAAAATAAATAAATTTAACACGGTAGAGATGGCCAAAAGGGAGTAACGAACGGGACGTGAGTACCCATGCAAGGAAACTCCCTACAACATGGTTGTTTCATTTACGTTGGTCTCTTTCAGGACATTGTTCTCCAAACTTAGTGTTCATTTTGCTGAGTGATGTGTTTGACTGCATCACCTTGGAACAGTGTGATCCACTTTTTACCTTTGTTGAAGAAAGGGTGTCTACTTGGACTTTGGTGAGTGTTCTGTGTTATTACTGTGGCTGGCTAGGGCCACGGCAATAATACATGTATCACCAGGTTGGCGGAGGTCAGTGATGGATAAATGGTGGCTGTCAAGCACTCTCTGATGTCTGACATCACTGTCATTCTATCTGTCAAATAACATGTTATAAATAGGAGCCCATCCATTTACTAGTACATTAGTGTAATATTGAATCAACTTGTGTCACAGAGAATGATGAGAAAACAAAACAACACCGACATGGGATGACAAGCTAGTGCCAGGCCCCTATCTTAGAGTTAGTAGTTCTTATGTAGTGTCCAGTTCCTTATCTAGCTGTGACTTAGTACTGTAAAGGGATTATGCCGATTGAAGGTTGGTACATACAATTAGGATTATTTGCCAGGAATGGTTGCAGGAACAGTTCCTGGGAACTTAAAATATAAAAATCTTTCATGTAATCAACCCTCCAAGTTGCAACCATTTTAGTCGCCATGGCGACTAGAATTTTGGAGCTGGTGACTAACTTGAAAGGGAAGTTGCCAGCCCGGCGTCTAAAATCAATGTGATAAACATCCAGACAAAAAAAAGGCTGTGAGCGTTATAAATTCACTTGTTAAATTTAACTTCATTTGCCATTTTAATCTACTGAAATTGAGACAAAAATAGAATAAAGTTTTAACTGTTTAATTCCAAGAACCCAGCAATTCACAATTTACAGTATGCTAATTTCGTATGTGACGAACTTCGTTCCACTTGAGTGAACATTAGGACGTGATAATTTTACCTTTGAACGTGAGACAATGCACACAATCAAAAAAAGAAGAGAAAGTGTAAGATTGGAACTTTGGAAAGGCCAACAGTGACCGGATCTACAGTGTATTAATTTTGACAAGTACATCTTGTAACAGCGGAAGCAAAACCACTTCCATCCAAAGCAAAACTGCTAAGTGGCTTAATGTGAACATTTGCCTTATTTAAATTGTGCCATAAACATGAATTTAGACTTGCCACAATTCGATTCCGGAAAATGCGAAAGCGAAGGATTCTCAATACGTTTTCCTCAGGACCACCTAATTATCTAATCTAGCGGAAAGTCTATCATAAATTTAATGATAAATACTGCAATGGAAAGCGACTTCGTAATCCACTTGTGAGAACAAATGAGAACCTGGTTGTGTTTTACGTCTTGTAAAATATCACAGTTTTCATCGATTCAAAACAATATTCAAGCTTATTATTTCACATTCAATTCGCGTGCTTTTAATGCTTGAATTGTTTGTAATATTACTAAAAAAAATTCAAGCATGAACACTTCTGCTGTTGTTAATCCAGCTGAAGTTTTCGATTTCTGTCATTCAAGCAGAGAACTCTTTCAACATTTGAGTAAAAATAAAAGTTTGCTTTAAGTTTTCATCAAGAAAGTAATACGGCCAGTGATGATTTTGATGTAATATATCAAACACGAGAGAGTGTTTCATCGGGATATCCAAACACCGAGAAGAGAGTTGAAAATATGACGCACAGCAGAGTATTTTTGACCGAATTCGAGGTGTTTGGATGACCTATGAAACACTGTCTCGAGTCTTTGATATATCTTCTCAATTGAAACAAAAACTAAGGAATTAACGGAGAAGAAAAATCATCAAAATTTATGGTAATTAAGACCGGGTATCCAAACCTCCTTCACAGTTGTGTTTTGATCTGAGATCAAACATGGTTTTGAGCTAAGATCAAAACTCTAAAGATCTTGATCTGGTGTTTCATTGGATATCAAGATCCATCCACCTGACATGAATAGGTGATATTTATTGGCTGGCCACTTTATGAATTATTAATGAGTTTGAGAAGTGGTGCTACTCATTTCTTTCTACTTTTTTTGTCCCAAATGTCTTGTTAGTCATTCCGTTAAATATTTTATTGTTCTAAATAGCTTCAAATTGGATCACAGTTATAAAAACGAAAAATTTCATCAAAAACTGTCTCCTGGCTGTTACTACACAAATGTGGCTTCTGCTTCATATCCACACTTCTTGAAATTCTATATACAGTGCTGGCTGCACTGAATATAGCTAAAATTAAACAATTTTCAGTTTATCTGTCAGTGTACTTAGTTTGCTTTATTTTATGCATTTTCAGCCCTTATTCTTTTCTGCTGGAAAGAATCTTTTACTTAGAATGTGCAATGGTAAGAGAAAGTGTGTGCATGTCAACCTTGTTCCCAGGGTCCTCTCCTTCCTGTCCCCTGGAGCAAGAGAAAGAAAGAGAGAGAGAGAGAGACGGTCTCTCTCTATCTCTCTCGCTCCAGGAGATGGGAAGGAGAGGACCCTGGGAATGAGGTTGTGTGCATGTGTTTGTATTAAGTGTTATACTATCTTCTAAAAGTATAAACCTCAAGATATAATCTACAGTACTTAATAAAACTTCAACTCCCATGGTGTGAGACTCGTGCAGTCAGGTTTTGTATCATGCTGGCTATCAAAGTCTTAACCGTCAAACAACTATTAAGGGCACTGTCAACCTTCAGGGATCAAATTTTTCAAATTTTGAGTTTTGTGCTCTTTGGTTAGATGAATGATTAATTTGCAAACTGGCAAATTAAAATTTGCAAAATTGGTGAATGATGGCAAGAAATTCTAAAACAAATTTTCGAGAGTAGTTAATAAACAGCGTAAGGTGTTGAAATCTGGTAATTCCAATTAGGGATCAAGGAGTCTTGACATTAATATTTTTTTGTGTGAAGCTTCATTCAAGATTTCAAATTGTATATTTTGTTTATACCAGCATTCAGAACAATTTCTAGTCAGTAGTTTGCATTTTATTCTCAGACAAATTTGCAGCACCAAATCCATTTTTTCCTATCATAACTGAAAGATAAAAGTAACAAAGTTAATTCCACATTCACCAAAAGACAGATTATTTATTTTCCCGCAAACAAATGGATGAGGCTAGTTTGTCACATATCCCAGTCAGGGGGTTCCTTGGTTGTCCTCTCTTGGTTGGTGGTTTTACAGCTTCTTTGATAAGGTGTGAAAACTGTGCAGACCTTTGGATGCCAAAATGGTGAGGTTTACTTTGTGTGTATTCCCTCCACTCAAACAAATTGATTTTTAATCTAGATTTATTATGTTCTAATGAAATTTGGTGAAAATGTTGCTAACATGCTTCTCCACCAAAGTGTGTGAAACTTTTACAAAATTCAAAATATTTTTCCTGAGGCACACAAGCATGTGACATGCACACAAAAATAATGTAGTGGTCAACTTTACAATGGATTTTCTCAGGAACCAATCAGAATATTGCAAAAGCCTAACATACTTTGTCTGCCTATCATCTCCTGAATGTTGTAATGCAATTGCAACTGATTTCATTGAGTGGACTTTGTCAGGTCTTTGTTTGATCACTTGTGCTTGCCTACCTTGAGTTATTTTCAGATTCTATGTTTATTAGCTTTCCAGTGATATATAGGCTTTTAGGGTTTCCTCTGAAAACAAAAGGGGTCCGTGAAGGTTTACAGTAACCCTAAGTTATTTTTATTACAAATTACCACATTTTTTTCATTTGCCGTGGATAAAGCTGTTTCAATGCTAGATTTGGGGGGCTTACTTTCCTGCAGGCGTGCTAAACAGCACTTTGCCCAGAAACCCACTGGAGGTCTGTAGTTCCAACACCCAGGCTTCTTAATGTTACTTACTCAACAAAACAATGTTTGATTACTCTCACTCAGATTTGTTGCGCCGTTTATCAACCTCTCAGAATACAGTATTTTGTGGTAGAATACAGCTGTTTTTAGCAAGGCTCTTTCCTCTCTCTGAGAAGTCAGGTTAGTATCAAGACATACTGTTGTTTAAGCCTGGCTCACATGTGCAACTGAAATGTAAATGCAAACGCAAGAAAGTACACATGTGAGCTACCATGATAAATGCAAGCACAAGTTCTGATGCAAGAAATTGAATTTTTTCCATGTTTGTTTGCATTTCACATATGCAAACTGGAGCAATGCAAATGCAAATGCAAACATTTGTTGCATGCCATCACAGTTGAAGTTGAAACCAGGATGGTGTCTTCCACAGTTATTATCAGATGTGAAACTGGCAGAAAGCATCAACCTGGTATTATCCTGTACTGTGCAATAAAAGTTACACTTGTTTCAAAGACAAACTGAAATGTCTTGTGTTGACTGGTGTAGCTAAAGACGATAGAGAATAACCAGCAAACTCATCCGGTTTATACAGAAATGTTTCTTAAACTATAGGTATATATTTTCTATTTGCTTGGACAGGAAAAGTAGGAAAATGCACACATGCTGTGAAAACCTCAGTGTCATCAACCATCTTGGAGGAAGGCTCTGACTGCACCTGCATATCTTACTATCCTTGCATTTGCATTGGACATGTGAACATCGTTTGCACTTGCACTTGTGTTTGCATTTGCATTGGACATGTGAACATCGTTTGCACTTGCACTTGTGTTTGCATTTGCATTGGACATGTGAACATCGTTTGCACTTGCACTTGTGTTTGCATTTGTATTGGACATGTGAACATCGTTTGCACTTGCACTTGTGTTTGCATTTACATTGGACATGTGAACATTGTTTGCACTTGCACTTGTGTTTGCATTTGCATTGCAGGAGTGAACCAGGCTTTAATATTTTAATTTTTTTGTGTGTGTACAGTTGTACCAGTAAGTCATATAATATCTAGACCTTGGTGAATTAACATTAAGAAAGTACACATTTTGTTTTATACTTACAAAATATTCATGACTTATATCTTACTTTTAAGGACTAAACTTGATGAGTCATTTTAATTATGAGAACATCACAACTTATACACAAAGGCCAGCAGTTGATCAAAAGGTGAGTTTAATTTCAGAACATGAAATGTACATAATGATGAGCATTTTTTGTAATTTTTGTCAACTGACACAAAGACACACAACAAAAGGCATAGTACCTTAGGTATGTATGGCTCATTTGTCAATCAACATTTGATGCATACAGAGATCTGTGAAAATTTGTACAATAAAAGACCACTTCCTAGCAATCTTTAGCATTTCTTTGTCTTTCTTGGTTCCAAGATTTATTGTGCTAATTTTGAAATTCAAAATAGTTTGCTCACCTCCCAAGTTATAACTTTCCAAAAAAATTAAAAGAATACTTGTTGGCTGAACAATAACATACTGAAATTATTTTATTTTAATCACATGGCAATGCACTATGATGACTGTTTTCTTTTCTTTTTTTGCCATCTATGTGTCTTCTTTTTTATGGTGTGTATGTGTATGCCTTACGATCTTTTTTTATGTCTAGTTATTGTGATGTCCTGTACTTCCAAAACTACCTTCAAAGAACTAGCTGCTAGCTCAAAAACCTTACGGTTATCTAGCTGCTAGGCATTTCCTTCTATGTAATGCATATTTAGTTTAAATTGTAATTTTATTGTATACACTGTATTCTATATGTTAAGTTACTAATTATTTAATAAGTTTTAAAAACCTTGTAATGGAATTGTGAATTAAGTGTTTTTGTTGTTCATTGTTTATTAAATAAATACTTAATTGACCACTCCCCTAGAGGGGCTTTTCAGGGCCAATGAAACAAATAATACAAATGAAAATAACAGAGTCCCAACTGGCGGGAGGCAGACCGAGGAGTTGAACCAGGCACTAACCCAGAACAACACCAGCTAGTGGCTAGAGCAGGATTTGAACCCGGGTCAGGGCATTGAAATCCAGTGCCCTAAACCACTCGGCCATCCTGCCTCCTTGTTTATGCCTGTAGTCAGTTCAGTATTTCCAGAGTTGGAAGAACTCAAAGCTTTGCTCCTTTGCCTCATCCTCATCACCCTAATGGACACCAGTTTATGTACCCTCTTCTCTTGTTTGCTCTGGCACAAAATATGTGGTTTTATATTTAAAGTTCACCTAATTCCAAGCATGCAGTTTTTGTTTTCTAGGACAAAATGTCCACCATTGGAACTGAAATGGAAGTGGATGATAGAGAAGCTGGTGAACTAACATCAAGGTAAATAGACACATTTAGTTTTAGAGCAAAACCGTTAATACGTATCTTATTTTACATTGGATTAATAAAGCCTTTTGCATTTTATAGCAGCATAACAAAGGAGAGGTTTGGAAAGTTCAAGCTCTAACATAAAATAAGTATTCTCCATAAAAATATTTCTTTTTGTCTCTGTTATTGCAGTAATGTTCCAATAGATTTTAATCTCTACAAGAAATTTTGGACCTTACAAGATTATTTCAGAAACCCCACCCAGTGTTACAACAGTGCAACATGGAAGTCTTTTACAGAAGTAAGTTAGTAATGAAATGAAATTTATGTACTAAGTGTGGTAAAAAGTGCAAACTGTGATAAAAGAAAACGGTTATTAATCTCAGTCATCATGATAAAATCTTAGACAAAGGGTAACCTTCATTACAACAGACCAAGAAACTGGAGGAACCTGCAACACATATATTATAATGCATATAGCATGTCCTCCAAATTTAAAGCCAGGTGAATTGGTTATTGTCAACAAAGAGCAGCTTCCAGAGGAGGGTAACAAGTTAACCTTTCTTTAATTTGCTTTCAGTATACTAATCTCAGTCATCATGATAAAATCTTAGACAAAGGGTAACCTTCATTACAACAGACCAAGAAACTGGTGGAACCTGCAACACATATGTTATAATGCATATAGTATGTCCTCCAAATTTAAAGCCAGGTGAATTGGTTATTGTCAACAAAGAGCAGCTTCCAGAGGAGGGTAACAAGTTAACCTTTCTTTAATTTGCTTTCAGTATACTAAAGAAGTCTTGAATGTGTTTAGAAGTCACAAGTTAGAACACGTGGCGTGGAAAAAGAAGACAGGGGGCCTAAAGGATCTTGAAGGAAGGTACTGTCATCCCCAACAAAAATCCTTAAAACCTTTCTGAGAATGGTTGAAAACAACATTTTAATTCTGCATGGTGTGAGTGGAATGCTAGGGCTGTGATAATTTATTGTTGTTGATTGTACATGTACTGATGTTTTAACAGCAGTAGCAAGGACGAAGCTCGTTACTTTGCCAAGTTTCTGACCAATGAAAAGGTACTGGTTTATTGGTTGTAGAATGTTGACTTTGTAATGTTTTCCATGTCACATATTTCAATGTTACTTAAAAAGGTGGAAGAAATAATTTTATTGGAATCAAACATTTGATGAATGGAATAACCCTTTACCATTATTTAAAAGAAGCATATTTAGTTGCAGATGGCTAGGATGAAAATGGATTGCATCTTGAAAAAATTGAGCTAGGTTTTGTTTTGGGAAAATGGGAAAAACTGATTAGAGACGGTTCATTATTTGTGGGGATGACCGGGTCGGATAAAAAGTGACCGGGTCATGAAAACGTTTGTCCCCGAAACAACGGGCTATGAGTATTTTAAAAAGCAGAATGACTGGGTTCAGATAAATAATGCGTCTGGTCCTTATTTGCCATATTTATCTTGATGCATAATGCGTCTCAGACGAATTATTCGTCTTGCAAGATAAATACGGCCAATGTGGCAACACGAAGGTACATTTATAAAACAAATGAGTTTTACTCGTATCAAAGTGACGAAGGGATTTGTCATATTTGTGGCGTTTGTGTAGAGGAAAGATACAATCATCAACAGTCATTTACAACTGCATCTAGACAAGGGCATATTGTAGTTAAAGTTCTGGCACTGAGGAATAAAAACATTTTGTAAATATGTTGAGTTTTGCATCAAACCATGAAGGCCATGTAAAATTCAAGAACATCATTTGGTTCCATTGATGAATTGAATTCTACAGCTTCACAGACTAGTATAATTTCATCAAGTGTGTCACGAAAGTAATCTCTGTCATGGCATTTTGTACTTTTCTTGTTTCCTACTAAAATCTTTTTTAGAAGGCATTCATGTACTGTTGTGTTGTGAATTCACCAATTGTCGGAAACAGTTTATAAACAAGTCCACATAACGTGTTTAGGAAACATCTTTCATAGCACTTCCATGTCATAATTGTATGTCAACTTTAGTATTATTTCCATTGACTGGGCTTTGAAAAATTGTAAACGAGTCCGCACTGGCTTAGAAATTCTGACATGATACTACAATGGGTATCAGGAAAAAAAACGAAAAGTTATTTTTAATTATCCAACCTGGCCATACCCATAAATAATGAACCATCCCTTATGGTTTTCTCCTCTTTGAGAATATGGCTTGATATATTTTTTGGGTGTTCTGGGAGTATTTTTTTTGTGGGGAAAAGTACTTGGGGATACTTGGTTTCAATTCCAAAATTGTAAAATCACCCCCATGATGTAGCCCCTTTAATTAATGAGTCAATGATTTTTTCCCCTATATTTTGGCAGCTCCTTGATCTTCAATTAAGTGATAGCAATTTTAGGAGAACTGTAAGTAGACCAATACGATACCTTACATGTATTTCCAATTGATTTTGCTGATGCATATCGTAAAAGGAACTCTACTTTTAATGGCAACTTTTTGAGGACAATAGCACAAGTAAAACTTAGGTTACTAGGATTTTATGTCTGTAAATGTTATGGAATTAAGATGCTTAGGCTGCAATCTATGATCGGTCTGTCTGTGTATCTACCAATCTGTCTCTGTCTGTTTATTTACGTGAAAAATTATTAGGTACTTTAGTAAAATCAAACCTTTTCATCATAATATATCAATGATATGTTACTTTGTTATTATCTCACATTTATTTTGAACATAATAATTCTATATTTCATGGCAGCCAAACAAAACCTTTGTTTGCTTTTATGCTAGTGAACCTTACTAGCCTGGCTTGGATGTACAAAATTCAAAAGAATTTTTGTTCTAAAATGAGGCTAGTAGGTCTAATTAACATGCATACAAAAGAATAACAAATCAGTCACCATTTATGAAAGTGGTCTGTTACAGCTGTACCTTCCTTTTTTTCTCTTACAGATCCTTGTCCAGTTGTTGATAATTTACCAGTACCTGGTTGGAAACATTAAATTTAAAACGTGAGTGGGCATGCATCTTCATAATAAAAATATGGCCTTTGTAAGCGGCTTGCATTGTTTGTTAATTTGACTGTGAAGGAAATATTATGTATTCTGAACCAAAGGTTTTACACAAACATGCAATAGGCCATATTCGTATTCTCGGTATTGAACTTGATCTAGCATGAAGTGGAGGCTCTTGTGGGGGAATCTTTTCATATGTAAATGTATTCCCCCGCAAGAGCCTCTGCTAGATCCAGTTCAATACCGGGAATACGAATATGGCCTATTATTGAAATATATTGCTCAGTGAATGCTGCTACCTTAACAGCATTTTATGTTTTGTTCTATTTTTGTATATTGTAGCCCAAACCAAGTCTTGAATGAGTCACAAAGTACCTGGGTGAAAGAGATGACATCTCAGGTTTATGAGGTAAACTTTCATATCCATCAACCCTTATTCAGTGTGAAATGTTATGAACCAATAAGACTACATTCTCTAAGAAACTATTTCATGCTTGGGTCAAGAATAACTACATCCTCATAAGACAAGACAAGACAAGACTTTAATGAAGTAATAATTTAAATATGTACACATTAACCTGGCACTGCAGGTAGCAGGACTAATCTAGGTTGGCAAGGAGAGTAAAGGGAAGAAACTGAGGAACTGCTACTTAAAATAAAAGGAGCCAAAAAAAAAACTGAGAAGAGAAATACAGATTGAGAAACTGAAGCATATCTTTTTTTTTATGCAGTTGCTGAAGGAAACCCCTCCAGATGGAGACAAATTTGCAAAGGCTGTTGAGGTAATGACAAGTAATACCGGTATTAAAATAATATTTAATTGCAATCTGTACACTATCACATTCAGATGGCAGATGACAGCAGATTCATTTATTGTGGTACAAGCAGATGGAGCAATGCAAAACTTCACATTTCTGGGTTTGATCTTTTACTAGCATTGAAGCTGAGTTTTGCCAACCTAATGCCATGGCATTCTGAAAGCGACAACCTTTGTTAGGTAGAGATCAGGCAGTGCTTAAAGTGCATTTAACCCCAAAATATTTTTTTCCACTGATATGGAACTTTGTATATATTTAAAGAATATTTAGCCTTTACTTCCAGTTTTGGACTTTTAATGGGCTTCAAAACTTTATGGAAAACTAAGCATCATTTGTCATGGGACCAAACTAGTGTGTGGCGTGGGTCTATTTCTAATTTGACATCACAAACTGCTTTGCATGCATGTTTACAAACTTACCACAACACAAATCAGTTTGTGATTTCAAGTCAGGAATAAACCCACTTCCCACACTAGCTTGGTCATGTCACAGTTGGTGGCTACATTTCATTACTTGGCACAATGCATTTTGAAAAGGTGCAAAGATTTGTTTTTGTGACAAAAATAATTCTTGCATTTTGATTGGCTGTATTTTCTATGGTGTGGTATAAAAGGTTATATACAAAGTGTGTGTGTTCTTATTTCATTGGTTCATAGCGACTTTAATTATATGAAGTCACCAATGTTTGTGAACGCCTTTTAGCATTGATACTACATTTTGTAGCTTACAACAGTTGTGTCTCATCATGTTTGGGAGTTTTCGTCCTAGAGCTAAATTGAAATCTATGTTATTGCAGTACTTTTTTATTCATAGGGTGAACTTAATGAGTTTTATTGTAGTTTTAATCAAGTGTATTGTAATATTATATTCATTCATGTGTGCTCAGCATATCCTAGACAGAGAGGAGAACTGGATATCATGGAAAAATGAAGGTTGCCCATCTTTCATTAAAGAAAGGTGTGGTTATTCATGACAAATTTCTTTAAATTAACTTAAAGTACCCTACACTTAATTTGTTGGAATCATGAGACTCTAAAAAATTTAATTATTAATAGTGATTACCGGTATCCTTAATATCAGTGGTAACCTAATATATACGTCCTTATTATCTCTCAGTTAGTACGGGCGATGTTGCTGGCCGTATTCTTGTATGGACTGCTAAATTTGAACGTTTCCTTTCGTGTGCGCCTGTTTAACCTCAGAGATATGATATCATTTTCTTTGATACCTAGCGCTAATACCTACCAAATTCAAGCTTTACAAGGCTTTACTTCTACCCATAGAAGCAAATAACCACGATAGCAGTATATGTATAATTCACAATATTAGTGCCTTGACAACACCTTACCTTGTGTAGTTCACATTGCTTTCAATATTCAGAGAGCATCTCCTCCAGACGGTGGAGGTACAAATGATGTTTTTGCTTCTATCTTTGCATCTTTTCTTTTAATTTCAATGTACTAAAATTGTTTTAAACTGTGTACTGTTGGCAGAGTTGAAGATGATGTGAAACAAAAGCCAGCAAGGTACAATTATGTTTGCTGTTGCCACTAAACATCTCAATTCTGTTGTGGACTTATTTTCCAAACTGTCCCGGAGAGAAGGATAACCTGCTCACCAGTTCGGAACAGTGATGTTTTCATCTTTATTTTAGGAAACGTAAACTAAGTCTTGGGGACGAAGTTTCATCTGGATGGAGGTCGAAGAAAGTGCTTTTGGGAAGGTAATACTCTCTGACGGTGCTCTTTCGTGGCGACTAGTTTTTTTCAGTCTTGGTTACTCATGATCGTACAGTAATTCCCATTTCAGTAACTGATAACTATATAATTTTCTTTTGAGCTTACAAGTATGTAGTATATAGACTTTTGTCAAGTTCAGTGTTTGGGATCGTTGTGGTAGTGGAAAGAGACTAATTATTGTTCATGCCAACATACTTACCCTTTACAAAAATGGATGTGTTTGCATTGCTGTGACTAAAGCTCGCTGAATTAATTGGCCATTGTTGTTAGAAGCACTAGATACGAGGCTTGTAAAATTTTGTAAATTTGCGTATTCAGTTTTCTTGCTGGTTAACATGCATGTGTCTCTTTTTGTTATCTTTTTTTTTTTTCATTTCTATCAATCTTTAGCTTCTGAGAAGATTCGTATGAGCTCACGCAACTTTTTAACTGTTCGAAGTCTGTTATCATGTCACAGTCGTTGCACTGATATTATGACATTTTTATGAATTTTGTATTGATAAAAAGTCATTATATGCCACGCTGCCACGACAATACCAGTTGTTCAGAATTGTTCTTCTTGTTTACAGTAACGAACTGACCCGTCTGTGGAATTTATGTCCTGACAACTTGGAGGCTTGTAAAGCGGACAACAGGTGAGTTCCGGCGGCAGCTTGCGATGAGAGTTGGCTGAATTTGCAGGGTAACTTGTATATGGTCAGCGCAGTGGAAGAATAGGAAAAGGCCCTTCGTGTTTAACTTCTGTATGCCAGTTTGAAAGGCTGATAACACTTCTTAACTTGAATTGACTGACTCTGGCTTGCCTGATTCACATTTACATTGTCGAGCCCGCAGACCATAGTGGAACACTTTG
>OX419345.1:11063500-11096000 GCA_948470475.1 Galaxea fascicularis
ATCGATAGAATAGTCCATTCCTTAATTTTTATAATCCACCCTCGTGTTCGGGAAATTAGTTGTAGATGTCGGAGTATTAGTTATTGAATCTGCTCTATCATTTTAAGTTCCATTCTTACTTCCATTGCATTTAAATTGTTAATGCTATTACTCATTGTTATTGCCTAAATAAGGTCCGTCCAACAATGACATTCCTTAACAAGGTACCGTATAATCGTTCTTTTTCAGGGTTATAAAGAATAGTAACTATGGCTGGCGAGGTAAGTATATGCTCATAAACTCAATGCAGAAGGTTTTGTTCCTGGGTTTGTGGGTGGGGGAGGAGGAAAGAGAGGATAGCATGTGACAGTAGAACTTCAGTATTTTTATTTAGGAAATTTTGTCTACATAGCCGCCATGTTGAGTCAAACATGAATCAAAACTACAAAAATGAACCCTACATTGATTTTCATGTAAAAAAGAAACTCAATAACGTTTACTTCTAAACATGGTTTCTTTTTCTACAGCGTTACGTTTGCTTGCTCGAAGAAGTCATCACTTTTTCCAGCCGAGCACCAATCCATTCAAGACACTACCGGAGTATCTTGACAGCGTCGTGCAGCAGCTGGCTCAAGAATTACCGGTCTGAATGCCATTATCATCCTTGCTATACACTAAAAGTGCCCCATTTCAACAGAAAATCAAAGTGGCTGTGAGCCTCTGAGCTTGGAAAATCAATTATAAACCACGATGGTTTGGAGTCACTGAAAGCTCCAAAAGAGAAGTGGCACTTGTTATATCAAGTTTTACGCTTGATTTTAAAGTCTTAAGTGTAACAGGCCTATTCACTGAACAAATTTCTATTATTCCGGGGGGGTACTCAACAGATGCTTGGGTAGGGGGGTGCGGTCCGGGCGTTCAAACCCCGACCCTGTTTAATACACAAATCTCTGATTTCCCTATCCCATTAAAGACGGAATTCATATTTTTCAGACCCTACCTAAGAACGTTTTTTCTTCAATGTTCTGCCTTTTTTGCCTTAACTCCACTTCAATTCATTTTCCTTTTTTCCTATTTCAGAACCTCAAAACTGAGGAAGGCATCGTGGTCAACGGTGAGACTTAAGCATATGTTAGTATGACTATTATGTTTTATCGCCTACGCACCGAAACTCATTGACTTGTCTTTTCCGTTGAGGTGGTTCTGTGGTTTAGTGTTAATACCATACAGTTCGTCGTAACCCCGCATGGCTTCTGTCTCAGCTTTCTGGTATCAGTACTACAGAAGGAGCCACACCCACGGTGTTGTTGATACTCGACGCATGGCCGCACCAATGCACCATTGAGCCACTTCATCTTCAGTATTTGTCAGAAATAGATTTCGTTACTCTTTAGATTTCGTTACTCGCACTTGATTTGTACTCTTGTCTAGTTATCCAATCGGAGCACGATGTCTTGATTGACATCTGATCTCGGATTTTTACTTCGCACATGTTGTTGTAGACTTGGAAGGAAAATCAGTAAGAAAGTCAGTCGGAAATCTGTGAGGAAAATAGGTCGGAAAATCTCTAAATCTGTAGGGAGAACATCAAGAATAAAGTCTTGTGGAAGTCTAGAGGGGGTATCTTTTTCCTCTGTTACATAGTATTCTTTCACTACTTTCAACTGATTGCTATATGAATGTAAATTTACAGGGAGTTCAGAATCAAGTGTACCTCTCACATGATGCTTCAAGGACAGTGCAGAAGACAAAGTCGGAAGAAAATGTATCAGCATGCATCTTCAAAGAGTGCAAACATCACAGATTTGTCAACGATAGTTCATTATTTGATGTATATAATTTTTGATTAAAGAATTCATCTAAGATGTTGTCCTTTTGACCGTAAGGATTTGCCCAGACGCTTAACCAACGCTTTATATGCCAAATTATCATTGTTCTATTATAACAACTGATTACATGATGTTCTTAGACAAGTAAAAACTAACGATACCAAAGGTCGACTCTTTCAGTACAATGGTGCTTTATACGAACACTCGGACGCTTACTTGAACACGAGGGAAAACTGCCTTCGTTCTACAGGTATAGATGACACACTGACCGTAATGTCAGATGAAACAACAACCGACTTCCTACAGCCTTAACCACGCCCACTATTTGATTGAATTTACCATGGAGGTTGAAAGCAATGGTATGCTTCCCATTCTCGGTATCCAGTTAAGCTTAGTTCCCACTAGCGACATAAGGATCATAAACATAAGCTTCTTCTGTTCTAGTGGGAACGGTTTTCAACGGACGTATACAAAACATGGACCCCCGGTCCATGGACCACCCTTGTGGACCCGGTCCATGGACCACCCTGTGGACCCGGTCCATGGACCACCCTGTGGACCCGGTCCATGGACCACCCCTAATTTTTTAGCTGAATTTTACTAAAATTCTAAAAGCTCGATATAAAAATAACAAGGTATGTTTAGTGTGAGAGCAGTGTTTCAAATCCATCGAGTGAAGTGCGCAGACTTTGATAATTATCGCTTGCAAGGTAGTAATCTTAGAATACACATGAAAATACAATAATCTTCCTGACAAAGCCGTTCATTATTCTGTTTAGTTTCCACATCAACAATTAAAGTAACAAGTGCAACAACAAACTACAAGCTGCTTGTGTACAAACGCTTAACTTGTTTATTTTGTATTTACACTTTACTTTCTCAACTGATTTGCTAGCACTGCGCACCACCTCACTGAAAGCAAAATGTGCCCATCAAGTGGTGAAAACTATAATTTTCTTTAGTCGAATTCCGTAGAGTGAAAGAAATAAAACCATAATTGAGATGATTCAGTAACAGAACGTAAACTCGTTCATCAAAATGCTTCAATCGTATTAAATTGTTTAGTACCTGTCGGAGTCAGAGCTCGCCAAGTCTCCATAAATATCTAAAGAACAAAACATGCAAATATGATCGTTAATGGCGGTCAGGAAACAGAATAACATTACTAAAATAAAAAAGAAACACTTAGCGATCTTCTCACTTCCTCCATTCCCACGTGTTTGTTGACCTTCAAAAATTAGGGGTGGTCCATGGACCGGGTCCACAGGGTGGTCCATGGACCGGGTCCACAAGGGTGGTCCATGGACCGGGGGTCCATGTTTTGTATACGTCCGTTTTCAACTGCTCTCGCAAGCTTTTCCTCGAACCTAGCCGCCATCTTGAAATGAATCGACCCGAAAGTACTGGACCTAGACTTTCATTGGGCAAAGTACAATGACCCCGTTGCGTCATTATGTTTCTCATTATGTCGTTATGATTTTCGCGTTCCCACTACAAAGAATAGCAACATAGTCATAGTCAAAGACATAATCATAATCAAGAAAATAGTCGATCATTTTCTTATGATTATGATTATGTTGATCATAAGGGTGCCTATGATTATGTTTCCAGACGTTCCCACTAAGACATAGACATAACAACGTTGTGTTCGTGCTTATGATTACGATTATGATCGTTATGTCACTAGTGGGAACTAGGCTTTATTAAACCGAGCACCCCAAATAGAAACCAAGGTCTACTGGAAACCTATTATTACACTAAATGAGTCATGTGGACAGTCGCTACAAACGATCCTTATTGACAACCTTTCTTGATCTCTCATTCTTACCCAGCATCCTTTGCCGTCACCTGAACAAACAGGAAAGACTTTGAAAATCAACCTTCGGCTGATCCTGTTAAAAAATGACCCAAGGATCTTAGCTTCAAAGTACATAAAACCGTCGAACCCGTGTTTGTTAGCCGCAAATTAGGTCATGACCTAAATGTACGTGAAAAGAAATAAGAGATGGTTAACCAATAATACGTTTTTACAACTTTCAGTGAGACCTGTGCGATGCTGGTTATGTAGGATACACGCGCGAACACTTGCACCAACGTGCAGAGGGATATCGAGAACAATTGTCCTACCGAGGCAAGCATGGCAAGAGCCTGCGACGTTTTCACTGACATCTTATGCAAATGAACCAACAAATTTACTTGTTTAGTGCACGAAACGCTGTACATGAGACAATTAAGACAGGTCTCAACGTGCAGTCGGACTCAATAGCAGCGAGAGTATTCTTGTAATTTTTTTTGTCACTTTTGTTACGATCTTTATTATGTTACTTTAGTGAACCATTAGTCTCGCATAAGTTTCTTTTTCGTTGAAGTCCTGAATTTTTTATCAGGCTTCTTTACGCAATTGCATATAATTGCGTTCACAACTGCAAGGATCACTCTTCACTTGATTTCATTTCCACAGCTCAAATACATCACTCACATTCTTCACTTTCACGGCAAAATATGAACCTACAATCGACCTGCTCCCAACGTCAGTGGCTTCATAGCTCAGTTGGTTAGAGCATCGCACCGGTATCGCGAGGTCACGGGTTCAAACCCCGTTGAAGCCCTAAATTCTTGTCAGGCTTCTTTACGTAATTGCATATAATTGCTTTCACAACTGCGAGGATCACTCTTCATTTGAGTTTCTTTTTCCGTTTACCTTGACAGTGGTAGGTGTTTTTTAACCCGGCGTTAGCTGGAATACTCCAATCCAGAAGACCGTCTAATTTTTGGCTCGTTATGTTTGTACCAGTTAGTGGCCTTCAACGGTTTGTAGCAGCAGTTTTGAAAGTTTTGATCCATTGCTGTGTCGTCACTCGGAGGTTTTACGCCAAATCCTCAAAACCACATTTCAAATTTCAGTTGGATACAGAATCCTTGGGCCAAACAAAAGCAATGCATAAAACAAATAGACTCCATTTGGCAGTGCATGTGTACTCTAGTAACACGAGTCCATCAACACGTGATAAGAACAACAGTCACGTACCTTTTACCATGTTTTGACGTCATCCATACGTTATTAGGGTACCCATGCACTGTCAAATGGAATCTATTTGTTTTATATATTGTGTTTCTCAGGCCTCGATCAAAACGTCTTTTATTTATCTGTTTACAAGGAGGAAAGCAGCTTAGGACTCACCGTATTTCAGACATGTTTAGTCTCTCGTGTCTCAGTCTGAAATAGTCTAGAGCTTCCAAGCGCTTGGCAGCAATGACGAACGGCGACTTTAAACGGGTGAAGAACTCCTTTTAATTTATTCGTGTTAACAAAGGCTGGATTGGATCACTCGGACTCGGATCAACTGAAATGTCAACACCTTATCTAAAGAGCTGCACTGATTCATCAGAGCGAAACAACTAGACGTCTAACATTCACTCTGGTTACTGAAATTCTTTGCTTTATTAAGCTGTTATATGGATGAGCATGGAGCCGAGGGTATACGAAGAAAATACAACGACCGGAACGACAGGTATTTCCATGCAAAAGGAAAGCGCTTCCAGTCTGAAATTTCTTTGAAAGCATGCATGACACGTGTCACAGAAATCACCATGTTAACAGTACTTATTCCAAAAGTTGTAGAATACATATTGTTGACTATTCAACAAAGATGCAGCCCCGGACCTTGGCTGTGGGCTCCTGAAAAGAAAATAGAAGTATTGGTGAATAGTTTATTTAGCGCGGGTAGCAAATACAGTCGAACTAATATTAAGAGGACACCCTCGGGATGTTTTTCCAGAAACCATTACCTGCTGATAGCTTTAGTAGGTAAAGAATGAATGCTATACCGAGTAATTGCATTGTGACTAAACTTGATAGACAACAAATGCAAGGAAACGATGTTATGAGCTTGTTATAATATAACAAGCTCATAACATCGTTTCCTTGCATTTGTTGTCTATCAAGTTTAGTCACAATGCAATTACTCGGTATAGCATTCATTCTTTACCCTCGGGATCCTCGCTGGTGTCTGCTTTATACAGGGGGTCAACTAATAATGATAATGATAAGGCCCGGTTCAAACGTCGAACTTTTCATGTACCGAACTTAATTTCGGTATTAAGTACATGAAACGTTCGACGATTTGTATTCGGGTCGACACTAACGTTCTAGCCGACTGGGTCAGTCGAATAGAACGGCAAAAGTCCGACACCGATTCAGACGTCGAACTCCAAATGCATAGTTTTTCAGTATAACAGCGCTTAGGATTGGCTGTATAATGACATTTTATTCGACCGTTGACCGCGTTCTCGAAGTGAAATTTAAAATTGCAACATGCTAAACCTGGATAGCTAAAAACGGTCTACTTCCAACTAGCACTAACGCTATTTATCTGTTTTGAAATTCATGTTGTATATTCAGTTGCATTTCAATGTGATCGCGATTTCCTTGAACACAAAGCGAAAACAACACAGAAAGCTTTTCCAACTTGATCCAACCTAGTACGTGACTTAATATGTTTTTTCAAGCCAAATGGAAGAGAAATGAGTCATTTCAAAATAATTTCATCGGCTCATTTTCGTATTTTAAGCGCTGAAAATGGTCTTTTGCGACGCCACGAATTGGGTTCAGCACATGAAAAGTTCGACGTATGAATCAAACAGTCGAACTTAATAATTTGGGTTGACCCAAATAGGATTTAAGTTGGTTAGATGAAAAGTTCGACGTTTGAACTAAGCCTAAGGAATTTGTATAGTGCTAAAACTATAAACAATCAGTATCCAAAAGCGCTTTCCATAAAGTTCTATACTAACTTAAAATTAAAATAATCAAAAGCGCTAAGCATTTAGAACTATTCCAACAGACTAAAAGCTTTCCTAAATGGTAATGTTTTAAATTGCTTTTTAAAAATGACGAGGCTGCTACTTGTTCTCAGTTAATGGCAGCGAGTTGCACAACACAGGTGCATCATGAGCAACGGGCCCGATCACCAGGTGAAGAGCAGTTAACTATTGGAACGAACGGAAGAGATTACGAGGGGAGCGAAGAGCATAATAAATCTTTACATCTTTTCAGGGACAAAAGACCCGTTACTTGGAGCCAATTAATGTAGGTCGATAAATGTGGGTGTGACACGAACAAATCAGTTTCGCAATCTAAAAAATCACTCTAGCCGCAACATTCCTGGCCTCACTTTCTGTAAACGATAAAGTTGATATTTAGGTAGACTAAAAAGGAGTCCGTTACCGTAGTCAAGGAGCGAAGATACAAGGGTGTGGACCATTGTTTGTCGATTGAACGGTAAGGAATTTTCTGATTTGTCTTATGCTGTATAATCCGCGAAAAGCCTTACTACAAATCTTGCCTATATGATCATTTATCCACATATGAGCATCGGACCAGGACCCAAGGTTCCGGACGCTTTCTAAAGGCTCAACAACGGTGTCACCAACGATAATAGATTGAATAGATGTTTTTCCAAGTTGTTGACGGGTGCTAATAATCAAAACTCAGTTTTCGCGTCATCGATCATGAATCGATTAGCAATGAGCCAAGAGCGAACATCAACAATGCACTTCTCAATCACAGAGACAGCATAATTTCGGAATGGATAGAGCAAAGTCAGAAGGAGAGTTAACTCTGGATATCATCAGCATAACCATGGAAGGAAGGGAGGTGCTGAGAAATAATGTTGAAGAGGCGGGAGACGTAAACAAAATAGGCCCCATAAAGCTGTCCTGGGGGACTCCACGATTCAGATTAAGAAGTATACGTTGTTTCAGTGCGACCACACAGAAATGAGTTGGTAATGCCGACGACTCGAAAGTCCCGTTGCAAGATGCAGAAGAATGGAATGTTCAGTGGTATCAAAAGGCGCGTTTACACCACAGAAAAAGTACTGGAGTTTCCGCAGGGCCATAGGCGCCTATGGCCCTGTGGAAACTCCAGTATTTCTTTACAAGAATTAATGGGTCCGTACTACTTTTTTGACAGGGTCCGGACCCATTTTTTCTGTAGCGTAAACGCGCCTAAAAGCAGCACTAAGGTCCAAAAGTCAGAGAGGTGTCACTTCCTCGTTATCCATACTCATTAAGATATCGTTTTGAACCTTTAATAGAGCAGTCTCCGTTGAGTGATATTTACGAAAGCCGGACTAGAATTTAGGAAGAGGGACATTTTTTCACAGTGGACAAGAAGTTGTTGAATGCAGACTTTTCCACTACCTTGGAAATGGATGGAAGATTACTGATTGGACGGAAATTTTTTTCGACCAAATCAAGTCCAGGTTTTTTCAATAGAGGAATGACAACGGCAGTTTTCCATTTAACTGCAACGTGACCACTGGGAAGAGAGAGATTAACCATCTCAGTGATAGAGGGCGCTAATACATCAAGACAGGACTTCAATAGCCATGTGAGAACAGGATCCAAACGAAGCTAAACGACAAGAAGGCATTGGAGAATTCTCGAACAATCTTACGCACTTCTCCTATGGATAGCGCGGAAAAACTCGCCAGATTCTCCTTAGGAGTAACAGGAACAAGTTGAGGTTCATGAACTTGAAACTTGTCAAGATTTTCCATTATGATTTCAAATTCCTTTGGGGAAGAATGTGCCAAATTCGTTTGCTTGCTTTTTTTAGCTGCACTAAAAACAGGTTCCCTTAGAATTCGTCTTAAAAGGTTCATATTAAGTATTCCTCAATATTAAAAGGTCTTGAAAGGGTCAAATGCCATTACCGTGAACGTGCGATAACTCTGGAGCATCGTATTTCCATAACTGAACAATGACAAGTATAATGCAATCATTTGCTTTATTAGAGGATGTAAAGTGAGTTGAGTTTACAGTGACAGTATCTATATTGATCGAATTGTGTAAACGTTCACACAATCATCTGTAGGTACATGTATGTTGTCGGGTGTTTTGTCGGAGGGACATGAAGTCCGCCGAAATCAAACCGGACTCCTGGGAAGCAGCCGCAGCTGACCGCAGCAACTGGCGCCACATAGTGCGCACAGGGGTGAGGAGAGAACAGCAGTGGCACGGCAAGAGGGAGCGACAGAGATCGAGGGCAGCTTCAGCATCCTCGCAACCAACACCATGCACCAACTGTGCAGCAACTGTATAGCACCTTACAGCAACCGTGACCGCCTTTCCAGAATTGGGCTTTACAGTCACAGTCGACGCTGCTCCACAGCGAACTGACATTTCCGGCTCGTTCCATTGTCTTTCGAGACAGACGGAGATGATCACAAAGTGGACAAAAAACATGCGTCCTTTCTGCAGTGTCCGTTTAGTACAAAGGTTTTTACCAATACAAATATGACCATAATAAGTAATGACCATAATGGTTAATGGGACTTGTGCTGCTGTCCGCTTAATACAGGTTTTACGTAAGTGTCTAACACTAATAAACTTGAAGCCCATTTCTAGAACCTTAGGTATTACTTAATAGAGATATAATAAATTCATTTTTGACTGCGCGATAAAGAACTCTTTGGGTCTACGGGTTTCAATATGTTGAGAACGTATTTGTGTACGTATTTGATCTATATGGTCTTGAAAACTTAAATCCTGGTCGTCCGTTACACTGCACAACTTTGCACTTGTTAACGGTTCATAATTTGAATTTAGCAAACTTCCGCTGTCTACTGTTCACTGACAGTTGACCTCATTTTAGTGGCTTGGTAATAAACCATTAAAGGTACCGGCATGAAATGGGGAGACCTCCACTCATCAGTTCCTCATTTCACATTGTAGAGGTACATGTCTTACCGAGCAGGCTGCTAAGGAAGGATGCATACGTTGCATTCCCTGTTACAGCTCCAGATGCTGCAGGGTTATGACGAATTGTCTTCACTGTAAACAAATTTTGTTCCACACCAGGGCCAAGGACATCAACCTCTACAATATGGGCGTCAAGACTGCAGCGTATATTAAACAGACAACAGAATTAGCTTTAGTTTATAGGGCGCAAAAGGATCTGACAACAAACACGGTATTTGGTCACACTGATAACTGGGCTAAAATATTGGCTACACTACAAGTGGAAATTAGAAGCTATACATAAACTATTTGATAACACAACTTCTACAAAGAGAATAAACTGGATGATTGTATAACTGAATGAAGTTTGATCACCAAATAAAACAAACGACCTAATGACGACTTATGGTTACTTATGGAATGGAGACAGACGGGACAGACTAGTTGCACCTTGCCTTGGATCTGCCACAAGACATCCTTGTGTTTTGTCAAAGCCCAGGTTATGAGCTGCCAGTGCTGCAGCAGCCATTGTGTTAACATTGTTTGGAGCTAAAGGACAAAGGTCACGGACGCATCCTGAAAGAAAGATCTATAAACTTTCAAACTGTATTTTCTTTTGACTTTTTGCAAGTTAAAAGTAAAGTAAGAAAAACATTAGACCTGGAAATATAATAAGCAATTTATTTAAGTTTCAAATCTTTCTAGCCAGGCACAAGTGCTCTACTAATATTATTGAGTTGACTGTAATAAAAATGAACTCTAAATCAAGTCAAACGAAGTGTTGATTTTTGAGGAGAAGGGAAGGCCTGAGTACCCAGAGAAAAACCTCTTAGAGCAGAGTAGATAACCAACAAACCCAGCACTTATGACATATTGGTGGCAGGCAAGTGATCTCACCATTGCACCAATCCTGCTCCTCTACAGTCCACATTAGGTAGCAACTTTAGGTTGAGAATTCTTAGCTCTGTTCTCCTCAGAAAAGATTACATACCTTGAAACTTTCAGCATTTACTGGCATTGGTTCTCTTACATTGATTTTATGGTACTTTGACTGGATTGTTTCTTTTGTGGTCGCATTTTAGTTTGGGTAGGCATTACCCTTGGGGAGGGGGGTGAGGGGTGCTACTTTCAGAACTCAACACTTTCTGAGATACTTTTGTGAACAAAGAAAGCTAAATATTTGAATGTGTCCTTCTATAAATTGTTAGCAATAATATTACTGCCAGGATGCCATAATCGTGAATACTTTGAATTTCCTTGGCATGTTGAATGTGTAGCCACCACGAAGATACAAGATGAAATGGAAAGAAAAGTAAATGGATGATAGCAACGCCATTGTCAAAATATCAAAATGAAAATCAAAGTGTTCATGGTGTTTGCAGCCTCAAAGCAAGTAGAGTGTCTTTTTCTCCAATAAAGGTATGCCTTCACAAAAGGTCTTTCCCTGCAGGAACCTACCTTCATAAAGGACAACAGCCTCTGATTTGACCTGTTCATTCCTAGATTTCAGTGGCTCATTTAATTTATAAGAAGATGGATGTTTTCTCATGGTGATTTTAAGACCCTGAAGAAAACACAGTGTTTCAGAAGATATTGCATTGTTACAACAGGATGTAAATTCCTGACATTAACCACATTAACAAATGAAAACCTAGTCTGTGGAAATGTCTAAAGAGTCAAAACCAGAATAGACTTCACATCAAATAAACAGTAGTCCTCTGGCCCCATCTGGAAAAAATGGCAAATTTGGGAGTATCACTCATGAAAGACTGTCCTAAAAGAAGGTTCTTATGCAACACATTGTGTAATTCTTCTCAAATATTTTGAGCTTATCACAAAACTGTTAAACTCCTACATATTTGTTAGAACTGTTTATCTAATATGCAGTTTTTCCTGCTTTTTGTGTGGGCTACCAGTAGTATAGTCTCCTATGCAGATATTCTTTTGGCTTGTCACACAACCTTTCCTCTGCGTGACAAGCCAAAAGAATGTCTGCATAGGAGGCTACCAGTGGTAGTCCACACTATAGTTGTCATGTCTGTAATGTTTGACCATCAGTCCATACATTCCCTAGGGAGTTAAAAAACCAATGAGATAAATGGATTGCATCATCTTTTATGTTTAATCAAGGCTCTTGATTCATTACATAATGCAACAACAATGCTTTGCCATTGTTTTCATGGTATTATCTGGTGGTGTCTTCTGTTTGTTTTGTATTCAGTAAGTAAACTTTGTCTGTTTTGGCCAAGATTTCAGGCAGAACTGTGTTGCGAAGTTATGGCAGCATTCAGAGGATGTATGTTGGGTGTATAGCAGACAGCTGCATTTATTTTGCAACAAGTTGAAGTCATTTCATGCAAAGTGAATAGAGGCAAGAAGCAAAAATAGTGAACCAGACATTCACTGGGCATTTGCATGACACTTCAAAGACTTAGCATACCAAACAATCCCCATACAGACAGACATGAAACTGCAGCCTAACTTACTATCATGAAAATGGTCAAATGGAAAAGCAAATTTCATCAAGATAGTACAGAAGACTATAAAAGATATACAGAAGAGAAGGAACTTGATTATGATAATTTTGTTTGGGTAAAACAAAAACAGAAACACGGGCAGCCCAAGCTCCCGATAAGAACGTGACCTTTGATGTAGAGGTGTGGTGTTTCAACCATTTGAATTATAAAGGTTTGTATGAAACTAACGAGATTAATTTAAGGTGACTCAAAACAGTTTCCAGCACTTTCCAAGACGTAGATTTTGATGGGTCATTATTACCACTCTTTATCAGTTGATGCTATAATCATGGTATCAAAAAACTACCCAATCATTTGTGAATACATTGGTATTATTTTTGTGACACTATAGGTTACCATAGCAACACTATGACCTGCTAAAAACACCCTTAATCTCAGCTTTAAGCGCTTATATTTCAAAAACGGCACGGTTAAATTTTTTATTATAGAATTTTGATAAGCAGGATGAGATGCAACTTTTGGCAAAGTTTAAATAAATTCCATACTTGGAGTTGAGCCACCTTAAAATTTCGAAAAAATTTCACTGTGCCGTTTTTGAAATATAAGCACTTAAAGCTGAGATTAAGGGTGTTTTTAGCATGTCACAGTGTTGCTATGGTAGTCTATAGTGTCATGAAAATAATACCAACGTATTCACCAATGATTGGGCAGTTTTTTAATACCATGATTGTAACATCAACTGATAAAGAGTGGCATTAATGACCCATCAAAATCTATGTCTAGGAAAGTGCTGGGAACTGTTTTGAGCCACCTTAAATGGCAAAAATTAGGAGTATTTCCCAACAAAATCAGCATAACCTGTTGTAGAGTTGTGTTCTTTCATGTCTGCCCACTTCTGGAGCCAATCTGATGCAATTTTGGCAAATTATTCCTTTCTTTACAGGCAGTCCAAACCACAGGTAGCCCAAGCTCTAAGGTCTGTGTTGACCTTTGTAATGTAAACACCAGCATAATGGTGAAATTATTAGGCTTTGTATGATGGAAAAACGCATTGGATTTGAAGGGAAAATTAGAAACGATTTTCAATAAAAACTTCCCACCTTAAGTCCTTTATGGTACTCTTTGTGCCCTGTGTGGTTCTTGGGCCGATTTGAAGGGATTTGGTGGAGTTTCAGTTCCAACGGTTTCACTCTATATAGATAGATAAACCGTTGGAACTGAAACTCCACCAAATTCCTTTAAATAAGCCCAAGAACCATACAGGACACAAAGAGTTCCACTAAGGAGTTAAGTTAGGAAGTTTTCTTCAAATCTGATACATTTTTCCCCTGTACAAAGCCTTATAATAATTATTTCACCATTACGCTGGTGTTCACATTACAAAGGTCAACACAGACCTTGGAGCTTGGGCTACCTGTGCCCAAACGCACAATGCAAATATTGAGGCAATTAGTAATTTCTGATTTGAGCGCTGCAAAAAGCAGAATAAGTTGTGTGCCTACCTTTTAAAATGGAGAAACTACAGCACAGAAGATAATGAATGATGTCCTCTTACATATAATCTGGAGTTCACACATAATATTTAATAAGTATAAGACGACTAATTACTTTGTTGAATGTCAGTGTGTCTCTGTTTGTAGGTTGGGCATGTTGGGTGTGTGTGGGTGGGAGGGGGGATGGCGAAAAGTCTTTTGTGATTGTCAGATAAATGCCAACTGTCACTATCTCTCATGTAAAGACATATTGAAACATTGTCATTAACATTAACTACACCTGTAATGTTCCCCTGTCTGCCATTTTCTTGATATCATTTCCTCCCCACAGTGCTCCACTTGGTATGTAAATGCCATGGCTACCACTGCAAGCTTTATGCCTCAACTTGTTCTCCACATCCAAGTTTGCTAAAGCGGTGGGTGAACCTATCTGAAGTGCAAGAGGCAAACATTTCAAAACTATAATTTACCTGGAGCCCCCAGAAGAATCAGTAACCTTCTGTGGGGTAGATATTTGCACCAAAAGGTTTTAGCTCACCTAAGGTGTGTTGAATTATCCAAAAGCAGCCAAGAATCCCTGGCATTATAATCATCAAGAATTAAGCAAGAAAAAAAACAATTCACCTGTATTGAATATTTGAATTTGTTTTCTTTGTATTTTAACTTAATCTGACCATGGCATAGATTTTGCCAAAATATGTCTTTCTTGTTTCATGTTTTCTCTTTTGTACTGTGGCTGTATTGAAGGCAATGCAAACTGTACTCGGAAATCATGTAGTTATCCTTTAAACAAACATGTTATACTTAATCTTCTTGGTCTTTAACAGTTTACTCTGTAGTTAATGCAGAGATTCAGTTTGCATGTTAAAGGTTCAAAGACTATGAATACACACATTTTTTTTGTGCAAAAAGGCATGATTTATGAAATTGCTAGAGGTTATAAATTTTAGGGTATAGGCCAGGTACTTATATTCATGGAAGACCTTATACAACAAAATAGTGGTGTGACCATGGTGCCATTGGTGCTTTGGCAGTAATTTTGTGACTTATAAAAATGTCACAGTTTACAGGAGGTGAGGTGGTCAAGTGGTTAGGGCTTGGATCCTACTCTGACCACTTACTGGACAGTGTTGTTCTGGGAAGTCCCTGGCTCAACCTCTTGGCTGCTCTTGTAAACAGACAACTGGTCTGCCTCCTACCAGCAAGGATTCCTAACTCTATTGTGTTCATTTGTATTGTTTGTTTCATTGTCCCTGAAAAGCCCCAGCTGGGAGTGGTCAAAGTATTTATTTATTTTTTTATTGTTCTATTTATTAAAAGATTATTGTAAAAGGTATTTGATACCATATAATCAGCAGCTCCAAGAAATTTTTCACCATAATCCACAGTTATGGAAGGGTGAGCAACCTCTACAATCAAATCTGGAGTCCTGTAACAAAGATAGGTTAGCATAGCTTTACCTACCATAAACTACCGCAGACACAATTTGAGGCTCACAATAAGATATATAAACAAGTCTGGTACAATGGAAAAAGGCAGTGAAAGAAACTAAAAATAAAGAGCTAAATGCAATTGATGTTGTCCACACACCATGCCTAATAAACATATACTTATAATAATTTATTATGACCTATAAAGACGATTTTCTACATGATTTGGTCAACACAAAAAGAAAATGGTTATGGGTAGCTAATGATAGATAATGCAGGTGTTATTTGAAAAGTAGTCAAGAGGAACACACACAGTTTTTTATTCTTGGTTGGAGAAAATAGAATATTTTTATTATTAGCAATCATTCAAAAATGGAAAAGGGGAGTAACTGCAGTGATCCTCCACATACAAGATTAGTTCAGAACTCCTACCTTGCTTGAGGGAAAGTAATGGTATCATGGATTTTCTCTGGATTCACATGCACTGCTGACAACCATTATTTTACCATTATTACCAGTAGAAAGGTTTATCTAGCTTTACCAATAATCTACAGATATAACACTCCCAAATTAATCTGCATGTACAGTATAAATGAGCATTGTTTCTTGCAGGAGAAAATGTGTACCTTTCTTCAAAGGAATGTAAATCTTCCAGAATGTATTTATCATCTACTATCCCTCTAAGTACACTAGTACTTCTGTTCCAAACAAAGCTCAATTCAAGATCGTCTCTCCTTAGAATCTCATCAACCAAAAAATGCCCTACCAAGATAAAAGGGTAAAAAAAGAATTTTAAACAGAACTCGCAATGTGCAGTTCCAGAACATGAAATCCATACACCACTTTCATAATGGCCGCCGATAATATTATTCTTTTGTATCTATGTTAATTAGACTTACTGGCCTCATTTTAGCGCAAACATTCTTTTGGATTTTGCACATAGCAGCGAGGTTAGAAAGGCTTATCAGCATTAAAACAAAAGAATATTTTATTTGGCCGCCATTATGAAAGAGGTCTATACCTCCCCAACAGATGTTTACTGGAAATTCTGACAATCATGCCAAAGTCTCTAAATGAAACTATGAAGCAAAAAAGGGATTTCTGAAGATGTGGGGGTTTCAATCCATAAAAACATTCCAAAGCAAGAATACAGATTACAGTGTAGCTATTTTCTGAAAACATTTCATTAACTATACTAGTTTCAAAACCTAATAAATTTGCTGCCTTCCAAATTAATACTCAAATTGTAGTGAAAAAGTGGACCTTATTCAAAGCAACAGGCCCGATCAATGGCTAGTTGAAGCCTCTTGATCGAGACGTGTGAGTGAAAAATTATGCACCCATCAATGTTAAGCCCCAGGGTGGGGGCGGCCAGACCCTAGAGAATTTGACATTTTCATGGAAGCCAGAGTCAAATTCCCCACCCCCAGGCACCACCGGAATGTCAATTTCCCGCCTTGCGGTAACTTTCTCTATCAGAGTCAGGACTTAATAATAATTATTAAGTCCTGACTATGGGGCAACGCGTAAATGTCAAAATCCCTACCCGGGGGAAGGCCCTTTCAGTCAATTTTCCGTGGGTAGTCCGCCTCCCACCCTGGGGCTTAACATTGATGCGTGCATTAAATTGAAGACAAAAGCAGTTCAGTTCAAGTCAAGAATCTCTATCAATGAAGGTCATCGACTACCAATACCAATCGACTGACTCATTAGCTATCATCTGATTCTTCGTCCGTTTACCCTGGCGGGAGTTTTGAAACAGACCGGAGTGAGCTGGATATCACCACGAGCACGACATCTCACCTAGGTGTCCAAATCCTATAATCCCAACTCTTCTTTTTTCCGTTTTCCCACTATTCATGTCTTAAACGTTGTTTCTTGTTTATGGTGAAGTATGTCCAGTGAAAAGTACGCAGCCCACCAAGGCAAAAACCCCCATGAAGTTCCACGTTCCCCGGAAATTGAGCTGAGCGGCCTGGGAGAGACTTGGGAGGGAGATTTATCTTTTAGCCAGCACTTATTCAGACCAGCGGCAATGTTGTCAACAGCAACAAACAGCAACAACCGATCAACCTTCGAGGTGACTCCGAGGAACAGACTACAATAATTTTCTTCTATTTTTTTGCAAGAAAATGCCACCCAAGAAAAAGAAGTCGGGCAAGAAAAAACTTGCCAAGATGACTGAAGAAGAGAAGCTTCTATATATGGAACAGAAACGATTAGCAGAAGAAGAAATGAAGAAGAAAAAGGAAGACATGTTGACGCAGTTTTTGAAGGTGCCGACTCCATTGTGCTTCATGATCAGCTGCATGATTGCAAGTATTTTTTTGCATTTCGATTAAAAGTAATCAAATCGTTGATGTGCTTTCAATTTCAGGACAAGTTATTGAAAGAAGAAAAGAGTACTAAATTCAATTTAAACAAGTTACAAAATCAGTGGAGGGTCATAATGAGAGAAGGTACATTAGCTAATGTACATTACTTAACTTAAGGTGGCTCAAACCGCTTTCAACACTTTCAAGAGCCTCACTTATCAGAAAGATTGACACTATAACACTATCATGTAGTAACAATTTTATGCTACCATACGAAACAGCAATTATTGCTGAATAAAATGCGGTCATTATTGTGAGGTAATACATAACCATAGTAACAGGAAAGCCCTGTAGAAACGCCCTATATTTCGGCTTTAGTTGCTCGTATCTCAAAAACGAACTCGGTGACCCCATTTTTTAATGCTGGAAAGTGATCAACGGACTAAGATAAAACTGTCTGCAAAGTTTCAAAAAATTCTGTGGAGCGGATTCAGAGCCACCTTATTTTTTAATTTTATTTTTTAAGGTGGTTCTGAATCTGCTCCACAGAATTTTTTTAAACTTTGCAAAAAGTTTCATCTTGGTTTATTGATCACTTTCCAGCAATAAAAAATGGGGGTCACCAACTTCGTTTTGGAGATACGAGCAACTAAAGCCAAAATATAGGGTGTTTTTACAAGGCGTTCCCGTTGCCATGGTTACGTCTTGCATCACAATTATGACCGCTTTTTATTCAGCAATAATTGCTGTTTCATATGGTACCACAACATTGCTAATACATGATACAGTGTTGTAGTGTAAATCGTTCCAATAAGTGAGTTTCTTGAAAGTGTTGAAACCGGTTTGAGCCACCTTAAGTATTAAAGTAGGACCTGGTGAAAAAACCTTGCTTCTCATATAAATGCTTGAACAAGTAATGGCATAAGTGTCTTACAAGGTTATAGTATCAGAACTAACTTGGTTGGTTCCTTCTTAACTGAATGGCAGCAAAATTGTTGGTTCACAATAAAGCCTCCTACTGTACAATAGACATCTTAAGCCCGCCGCACATGTGAGGAAAGAGCTGAGAAAAATTCCTCGTGAGGCAGTTAGCTCAGCCGTTTCCTCACGTGTGTGGCAAATTTTCCCTGAGAAATTCACCTTGCGAGGCCGTGAGGACAATATCAAACATGTTAAATAGATTATACATAATTTACCTGCTCCCAATTTCAGTGCCTTGTTCATAATGCAGTTGATTAGAGCATTGCTCTCTCTGTGTGAGGTCACGGGTTCAAACCCAAATGAAGTCCTGAATTGTTTCATTCGAAACAATTTGCGATTTGCATTTTGCACAAATTGCATCATTCTTCATTTCATTTCATTTCAGTTCTGCAGCTCACAAATGTATATTGTCACAGTTGAACCTGTATTAAAAAACTATCTCCCTTAACCCTTTCCTCCCTAGGAGTGACTATAGATTTTACTCTGTCTAACACCAGACGATTTTACTTGTCAAAGGGAGACCCTTTAGGAGTTAAAGCGTTATCTCCCTTAAAGAACTGACTGCTTAATAATAGAGAGTGACCGCAGCAAAATCGCAGGAGTTAAAAAAAAAAGACAGGGATATACAGTGTACTGAGTCAGACATTTGTGCGAGTTATAGACAGAAGAGGCCATAAAGTCCTTGGTGAAGGATAGAAATGAAGCTGAGGAGCAGTACCAAATGGCACTTTGAAGTCACTTACAGACTGTTTTTATAAATGCTGCCGCTTAATACATGTTCAACTGTACTTCCTAAGATCCAAAAGTTAATACAGTGTAACCCCTATTGAGCAGCCACTTATTAAACAGCCACCCCCCTTTAAGGCGTCCAGTAATCAAGTCCCAATAAGGATTCTATCGTTTTTTTGCATTTATTAAGTGGCCATCATCCATTTCCCTGAGGATGGCTGCTTATTATAGTGGTTGACCTTTGTTCACTATGTTGATCAAAACTTAATGTGTTTTGTACGTATCTACATTGTTGCAGCTAAATCCCAGGAGTTGAAAAAAGACATAGAGGTTCTGAGTCAGACATTTGAGCGAGTTATAGACAGAAAAGAGGCCATAATAAAGTCCTTGGTGAAGGATATAGACGAAGCTGAGGAGCAGTACCAAATGGCACTTCGAAGTCACTTACAGAATGTTGATAGACTTATAGGTACATCAATATTTTTATAATGTCCATTATGGTTGCCAAGGATGAGTGTGCTCCAAGTTCCAGAACTCCAAGTGATTCCCTTGGGCATAAAATACAAACCATCACCTTTGCAACATTTTATGTAGGATGGAAAATTATGAATTCACCCATCTGAGTTCGTCTTATTGCAAAAAGATACATTTCTATGATGTTTACATAGGTAACTATGCAGAACAAATAATTCTTAACAAGGGCTGTTAGAATCAAAAAATGAATACAGGACAGCCACAATTTTTTCTGAGAGACAAGCCGCTTCTTGTAGTGCCCATTTTTTGAATGGCTGTCGCTAGGCAAGTAACTGCTTCTAGTGTAATAGCCTTTTTTATAAGTTGTGTCCATCGTGAGGCTCACACCACGCTTGGCCAGAGCTAGAAGAAAGGTTGCATGAAAGACTTTTTATGTTTCACCTGCACAATTGATCATGCGACTTGATCTCAGCTCCAACTTCTCTTAGCCAACTTTATCACCACTGCCACTCCATCATCAAGTGAGTTTTAAAATACTTTAGGCATGGCAGTCACGCATCTGGTTACCAGGTAATATCAGGCAAACTAAGACCCTTTATGTTTATTTGGAAAGTTGAATAATTTATCTGATCTAAACTGTGATATTTTCATTGAGATGTGTTAAGCAATTCACAAGTTCTTTTTTGTTTTTTAAACTTAAGCTGTATTTTACAATGGGCACAGCAAATGAAGCAATCAAAAAATCAATCGAATGAAAAATCAATCAAACCGATCCACACACTTGAAATGCATTTTATAAGGCCTCAGTGATTGTGATGTAGTTCATCTGCAAGACAATAACCAAATTCTATTCAAAAATTAGATCCAAACCGCAGACTTGAAATGATGATGCAATCTTTATCGTCGCTGATTAGAAATAATTTCGGTCCCATGCATGTAACTCATCATGCATCACCCACTACATTACTAAAAGTCTCTTGGACAGGAGTGTTAACACAAAATCAAATTACAATTGACTTTGACTACATTCTAAGCATTAATGCAGTCCAAATCCGTAGGGTCAAAATGGCCACTTTATAAATTGGCAAATTTCTTGTTACTGAGTTAATCATTTGTCTTATGATTGAGTCATCAATGTGGGTCATGATGTGTGACTGTTATAGTCTGTGTTGGTGTTCATCAAGTGATGGTGTCAGCTGGCTGTGGACCTTATAAGAAGTGCAGTGGTTGGTGGTGATTGGTGTGTTTTGATCCTTGCTTGTTGGTGATTGGAGGAGTTAGGTCCATGTCATTCAGATGAGAAATTGTTGACTCTGCAATTCCCCTCTCTGTTAAGTACCACTCCTCATTATTGTGAGTTGAAATTAAATACACCTATGGGGGGGACTTAACAGAGCTTTTACTGTGCCATGGTGTGTATTTCGTCCCTTTTGTCTTGTTTTCTTGAACGTTTTCTTTCACTCATAATTGTAAGGTTCATACATTTTATCATCAAAAGATTGTACAGTTCATGAACATATTTACTTCTACTTCTTAGATCATTGGACTGCTGAAGCTTGTTTTGCCAAATAAAACTAGTCATCTATGTTCTCAAATCAATTGGTAATCTTAAGTTAAAATTTGATTTAAGATTTACAACAAAGAAGACTTCAAGAAACCCAAGATGAGTATGATCAAGAGCAAGAGATCCTAAAAGAAGAATTTGACACAGAAAGGTAATTCACAGGTTCAACATCATGACTGTATAGTACACGATATTTCTAGAAAATATCAATGTATTTAAAAGCTAACAATGGCTGTGTGGCCAGGCCTGACCCTCCTATGCATACACGTGTCCGAATTTATAGTGACTTTCAATGGGGAAGGGGTGTTGATTTTCTGAAACTGTGCATCACACACCACAGTCAAGAACGGTGCAAGAGTTACAACTGCAATGACTCAACTAATATGGTCATTGGTGGCCCCTATACAATATCATCTGTGACAGGAATACACAGAGCTTAGATATGAGTGGTCGCGGTGTGATTTTTAATAAACCTTTTGAAAACCTTCATCTGCTGTTTCTTACGTCACCTACTAGCACCCCCGTTGGAAGGCTGAAATGGCCTGAACTTTCTAGCTAGAGATTTGTGAATAAATATTATTTAATTTTATAATATAAAATTAGTCATGATGTTTTGTCAAATGTTAACTGTTTGGTGCTCTAATTTACTCGTTACATCTTTGTAACGGTAGTGTGCAGTTGCATGATTTTTAGTAAAGCATGTTTGAAGTTGGTTTCTTTTGACCATGTAGTTTTATTCTCACTAAGCATCTTTGTAATAAAATATGTATAAGTATTTAACTAAGTATATATTTAACAATTTATGTAAATGTCTATCAGAATGAAGATATCAAATGAAGAATGATTGTCGCAGTTCTGATCGCAATTTTTACAATTGCATAAAGAAGCCTGAAAAAAATTCAGGACTTCAACTGGGCTTGAATCCGTGACCTTGCGATTCTGGTGCAATGCTCTACCAACCGAGCTATGAAACCACTGACGTTGCATGGGAGCTGGTCAATTTTGGGTTCATATGTTCACATGTAGCTCAGTTGGTAGAGCATTGTGACCTTGCGGTTCCGGTGCAATGCTCTACCAACTAAGCTATGAAGCCACTGATGTTGGGAGCAGGTCAGTTTTGGGTTCATATGTTCACATGTAGCTCAGTTGGTAGAGCATCACACACCGGAATCGCCAGGTCACAGATTCAAGCCCTGTTGAAGTCCTGAATTTTTTTTTCAGGCTTCTTTATGCAATTGTAAAAATTGCGATCAGAACTGCGACAGTCATTCTTCATTTGATTTCATATCTGCAGTTCACATATGATTTCTTTCATATGCATCGTTCACTTACATATCTTTCAGGGGAACATATGAACCCAAAATTGACCTGCTCCCAACATCAGTGGCTTCATAGCTCAGTTGGTAGAGCATCGCACCAGAACCGTGAGGTTAAGGGATTAAAGCCCCGTTGAAGGCCAGAATTTTTTTTCAGGCTTGTTTATGCAATTGTAAAAATTGCGATCAGAACTGCGATGATCATTCTTCATTTGATTTCATATCCGCAGTTCACATATGATTTCTTTCAGGTGTATCTTTCACGGGAAGATATGAACCCAAAATTGACCTGCTCCCAACGTCAGTGGCTTCATAGCTCAGTTGGTAGAGCATTGCACCGGAATCGCGAGGTCATGGGTTCAAGCCCCGTTGAAGTCCTGAATTTTTTCAGGCTTTTTTACGCAATTGTAAAAATTGCAGTCAACTGCGATGATCATTCTTCATTATTTTGATTTCATATCCGTAGTTCACATATGATTTCTTTCCTATGCATCATTCACAGAATGAAGATAGTTAATCAACAGAGAAGGGAAATGCACGACATACAGGACATAATGTTTGCTATGGAGGAAGAATGGAGTGAACTGGAGAATGAAGCTAAACAAGATTTTCAAAGCCTTAGAGATGAAATAAAAAACAAGGTACAGCTGTAATTGACAGACTGACAGACTGGCATTCCACATTGACCACTGTTTGAGCTAATTTGGCCTAATTTTGAAACTGTAATTCATTTTTTATTAATTTTTTACATGTAGTTTAGATGTTTGGCATCACTTGCATAAAGTTAACAAAAACACATGTAAACCATTAATTAAAGGAAATTTTATTTATACCTTACCAAACTATTTGTGCCATTTGTTTGAAAGGAAGCAAATACCCTCTTGTTGTATTTTCATCCTATCTGGACGCGCCTGACTCAATTAGCAATGCTACCTTTGGGTGGGTATGCATTTCAATTTGTACTTGTCTAATGTTGTTGTAACAAAGTTGTAAATACGATTATGGATCATCTTTGTAATAATATGTAACATGTGTGTTAGAACCTTGAAGAAAAACATGCCTTGAGGATACAGCTGGAAGGTACAGTGGAGGATTTATGGAGGCAGTTTCAGCAAGTGAGAACTTAGTTTATTGAAAGATTGCAAATGTTTTTTAAAAACTTACAATAGTTTGCAAAATCCTGATTTCATGTTCAGCTTTGGGCCTGTTTTCTGAATAATCTTTGGGGAAGCTGGGAATTGTCTAGCTCTCATGAGTGTCTTCACTTGGAGGACTGCAACCACTTGTTGTAAAGTTTAAAGCTTGCCAGTCTATTGTTCTCCACACTGCCCCATTTTTTTTTTTTGACAGAGAGAGAGATGGAGAGGGAGAGGGAGACCCACAATGATTTAAGAGCAATACATACAGCTTTACAGCTTTATTTGTTAAAGCAGTTTGGTAAAGGCAGCCAAAGGCTGATGTGGAGCTGCCCAGCAAAATACAAGAAATCAAATAAAACTGAAGCATAGCTAAAATATGCCAATTGAAAATACTAACATTTAAAATTAGTAGAAGAAAATATAGAAGCAGAAAATATAGATGACAAGAAACAATACTAAGCCAACATAGAATGACTCACAAACTATAACTAACCATTGTGTCTGGTACCCAAAGTATTTCCCTCAAGATTATACTTTCTACAATACAAATAGCAGATTTTTAATTTTGTCTTCCTTGAATGCATAATGAAAACTTAACAACAGCCTTGTAAAACACAGTTAATGGAGCGTGACTCTCTAGGGCTGACCTCCATCTGTCACGTTATATTTGTAAACACTACATAATGCAAACGACACATGTATAGACTTCTGTACCCTAAGAAATACAACAGAAATCCCCTATTCATGTTGCTATACTGTCTGCTACATTTATATCTTTAGTTCTGTGTAGCCATAAGGAACAACTTTCCCTATTCATGTCACGTTGACCATTGCACAAGGTCCTTGTATCTGATGGTACATTAATCACCATTGGTTTAGTTGTAGACACCTGTCTAAGTATAAAAGGTCTAGTTAAGTCCAAAGTATCACTCTCTGAGCTCTTTAGTGTACTGTAAGGAGTACCTGTACCAATTAAAATTTTATTCCCACCCTTCCCTCCCTTTGGAGGTGTTGTTGTTGTCATCTTCAGTAAACTTGGGTTCACCTGTCATTACACGCTTCAGTTACTGTAAGTCTTGCAGCAACTTCCCCAAGCTTTGTTGTTTTTTCATGCTATGCTATGTTTCACTCTCTATCTGCCTTTGTCCATCTCCAATTCAACTGCCCGCTCTTTTTCTACTGTAGCACGATGGTGGCGGGAGGTTCAGCTCATAGTGCTCTGGAGAGTTGGGCTTTTATATCATTAATTTGGTTTTTACCAGCCTACGACTTGTCTGATCCAGCATGGTTCTTCTTATGCGTTGGGGAGATAAGTTTAGGCTTTAGTCACGCTGTGGAAGTCGTCTGTCATGCCGATCATGGAGCGGTGTTCCCCCCCCCCCCCCCCTTTAGGCCAAGCAATGTCTTTTGTGCTTTGTTATTGTAGTTTGCCATTAATTTAAATGCTTGAGGAAACTGCAACATTAATTACATACATAATTCCCTGGTGAAAGTCGTTATAAGCACTTTGGGGGTCTCTGAATATCTGCAAATTAATTGTCTGAGGATTGTGGCGGAATCTTTACAGTTTTAATCCCCAAAGGTCTTCAAGGATCTTGCACAATCTTGTTGCATAGTTCAAAGCCTCTCAATATTCCACATGTAGATCTCAAAAGAACCAGAGGGATGTGAAATAATGCTGCATAAGTCCTGAAGGATCATGCTATTTTACCAGAGGATCTTATCCCACAGCATCCTCAGTGAATACTTCACTGATACTCTCTAAATATTTTTAGTGTGCTATATAATCTTTGTCTTTATATTGCTGGAGAGGACTCCAAGGAAATAATGTTAAGATTGTACTATTAAGTTTTCTTATTAATCTATAGGCACTCAAGAACTATAATGAAACAACAGAAGAAAGAAAACTAGCCTTTGAAAATCTCAAAGCAAAAGATGAAAAAAGTTCTTATGAAATAGAAACCCAGATGAGAAAACTTCAGCGAATACAGGTGACTGATCTCATTACAGTAAAGCCTTTAATAAGTAAACACTGGGTTTCTATCACTGGATGTTCTAACTTCTGTAAGGTAGCTAAAAATAGCTTGTGACATAACTACAATGTGGGATGAATGTTTTTCTGCTTTTTTTGTGGTGACCGACTTAATGTTCCTTCCTTTCAGGATAACATATCACAGCTAAAGGCTAAAATGGCCAGCAATGCTAAAGAATGTGATGAAAGAAACAGACTTATAAAAGATGTAAGTTAAACAAGTCTATAATTTGTTCAGATGGTTAAAAATTTTGTTGTGTAATACATCTTTTGCAGGAAAAAAATTCATGTTCTTGCAATATATTATGACAAAAAGTTTTTTTCTTTCCTTGTTACTGGTTGTGCAGATAATCCTTCATGAACACACTATGTATCGATATCATTATAATTTATTAATTTTCTTTTTTTAATTTTCAATTCATCTGCATGTACATTTTTTTTGTTTTTCTTTTCAGCAAAGGGAGGTGGTGGCAACTCAGTTTCATGAACTAAAAGCAGAAATGAATAAGATGAGAGATTCAGAAAGGTAAAATGTACTTTGGAGTAGTAATATTGCATTCTACAGGAACTAAAGCATCTTTCCTCGCCTTTCCACACATCTCAAATGGACTGCAGTAAATATCTTGTGGAGAAAGATGACAACCAAGCCTTAAATTATACATTCAGGACAAAAATTTCAAAATTTGTCAAAGATCTTACAATCATATCACCATTTACATACACATAATCTGCAACTTTAAATGTATGTCGGGGTGGGCTGACCAGCCTCTTTATTTTCTAAATATATTCAAAGAGCTACGATCACCAAACGTACAAGGAGGAACTCCCAGATGCTTTAAAATAATATTCCTTTGTATAAAACAGCCACAGGGAAAAGAACTTTTTATTTCAGGACAGTGAAACTCTGGAACTCACTGGATTCTACTCTTGAGTTGAAACAGACACCACAGGACATCAAACTTTGCCTGAAGAGAAGCCTTATCTCAAACTTTTAGCGACTTAACTGCTCCATTTTTGTTGTTACATTTCATTAATTTTGTTACGAGTTCGTTGTGTTGATGAGTGAGTAGTGGGTTGTTTGTAGACTAAACAGAACGCAGGGTTGTCGGAACAGCAACAAGGTTATTTATTCCAAACGAAAGTAGTAAACTCTGCACAAGACTTCACAATAAGCTCACACTAGGCTTATAAAATTACACTTTGACCTCCGTCTCACTTTAATACTCACGGCCTCCGCCAAATGTATAAACGACCTCTGTCACACTTCAAAAAACACGGCCTCCGCCAACTGTATAAACGACCTCTGTCAACGTTCTTAGCTCTGAGCTCTTCTCTCTAAGACTCTCAGACTTACTTCTTTACTTTTAGACTCTAAGACACTCCAAAAACTCTAAAGCTACACCGATCGGCTTATATACCTTACAACAAAAGATTCTAGAACTTTCCGGCTCGACTAAATAAAGAAACATTACAATAAGAAACTATTTACAGTTACATACGCAAACGGCTTAAAATAGAATTGCAGAATCATGATGATACGGTACTAATTAAATATGCAGAAGATTCTAGACACTTCTAGACAGTAACGCGAGTCACGCAATAATTTTTCGTAACAAATTTAATTTAATTATTAATAATTATTCGATTTGATTATGTCATTTTCAGGGTTCTATTTTTTCCTATTTTGTGGCCTGCCTCCTATTTTCTCCTATTTTTTCATGAAATTCCTAGTTTTTCCTATTTTTTAAGGGTCTTACTAGGTACACAGAAATTGCCAGTAAAATTGATAAATTCTACAAAAAACTGAAACTTCATGTCAAAAAAAGACCAGTTTGAAGCCTTTAGAGTGATTTCTTCTGAAACTCGTGCCCAGACTTTCTCAGTGCTTTTGATTGTTGATGTTCAAAAGCCGTGGTAGGCTTTTATTGTAAGGAAGACATACATTTGGTGACAGTGAACTTTGATATTGTTTCAGTTTGTCAAAAAAATTATTGTTGCTTATCATTTTCACAGTTTTAAAGGACTAATAAATCATCATCTTCTGAAGTATCTGATGAAATTTGGAATCTGGTAATTGTTGTAGGATGAGTTGTGCTTGGTAACACAGGTGGTAACACTTGTTTTTGTTTATACGGCAATGAATTGTGGATGTGTGCCATGGTGCCTGTTAAATATTTAAGCGTTGGGCTGTGGAAAGAAATCCTCCTATTTTGGGGTGAAAATTCCTATTTATTTCCTATTTTTTGACCACTGTCATTCCTATCTTCCTATTTTCTAAGTGTCATTTGTCACTTGACACCCTGCATTTTACTTCCTAGTTAATTAGTCAATTAATTTACTTGTACATAGTATTAATTGTTTCTTTATTCTGAAAAGCCCAGTTGGGATGAATAAAGTGTGTATGTATGTAACTTTGCCAAATGTCAATCAAAAATCCATTACTGTATTTGAATATTCCTTTTCAAGTCTGGTGGTATGGAAAGAGTGGGCAGAAATTCTCAGAAGTAGTGTCCACTCCTTCAATAATATTTGTATTATTGGTAGTGTTAGATAACAAAACATTGAATTTACAATGCTCCTTTAAAAATAGTTAGAAGCAGGTAGTTGCTTGGTTTTAAACGTAGTATAATCCTTAGGTCACGTCTTACCCAGCTCACACTTCAAAGCAATGCAGCCATCAAGGAACTCAAGAGAACTAATGAAAAGGTAATATTATACAACTATCCCATAAAAAATACTCTTCACCAATCCTGAGGGGCATGGTTGTTTTAGTATTTACCAATGATATCAGCTGGATAAAAAATAAAAGACGCCATTGGAGAACTTTGTTTACGTTTTAACTGATACTGTTTAAATAATAATTTGGGAATTTTGTTAAGGCATTTTTACGATTTTGTCGCAAATTCAGTACAAAAATGATTTTGTACTTAAATGTAACTTCCGTCAAATGAGACGCCATTTTGACTTCTGTCCGAAAACAGTGAATAGCCAAAGTTATTCCAAGGTACAGGAGCTACTACTGATTTGGTAAATACAATGAAAATGTATTATTGGTTTTATTGTTATCATTTTGGACTGCTTACAAAACGTACTACGGTATGTAGTGGCCCAACTAGTTCCAAAAACTTAAAACTTACACACCAGTACTTTAATTGGTCAACTAAACTCTTTGTTGCTTTTCAAGGGTGAACGGATCCTTAAACTGGCTGAGATGTGTCGTAAACTGGAGACAGAAGCTGAAAAGGTTCTTCCGTTTTATGCGTCCTCCCTCAGTCCTGAAGAAGATGATGATGTGGCTGCTGCTATGCAGGAAGCTCCTTCAGAACCTCTCGCTGAGGTAACAGTTATATCATATTAATAATTCCTGGGGATGGATAAAAATAACGTTCATAGTTATACCCTTGTTTTTTCTTCTTTTTTTCTTCTTCAGATTTTGCATGAATATTCTGCACTGGAAAATTTTTGGAAAAGATACAATAAGGTAAATAGAGTGATGATGCAAAATTGGTGGTGGTTGACAGTTCTGGTGTTATTAATGGTATTTAAACTAATGGAAGTAAGTGATTCAACCTTCACTTTGCAGGTTTTACTGGACAAGCTAGCTCTTGATAAAGAAAAACACACTCTATTACAAGAAAACCAACAGCTCAGGGCTGTTCTCAAGCAGTACTTGGATGGTCTGTTTCTTTCATTCATTTATATCCTCCTTGCCTCTTGCTTATGTTTTCTTTCTTTTGTTAGTCCCTTCCCTTCCTCTTTCCCTCATTCCTTTCCTTTCATTCCTTCCACTGTGCCTCTGTTTTTCCCTCATGGTTCATTTTTGGAGTTTAGTCCAGTATAGGGTTGGTTTGGTTTAAGGAAAGGGTTGTGAAGTCCCAGTGGCACACCCCCACCCAAACATTTGCATAGTGCCCCCACCCCTCATGGATAAGGATTTCTAAATTGAAGATGTATTATGAATAATTAAGTAGGTCATGCAACCTTCAGACAAAAGCTCGGTAAAGTTGTCTCAGGGCCTTCGTTACAAAGGTGTTGTGTTTGAAAATGCATAATATATTTTTCTTACCGGTTTTGAAAAAAAGGCACTCGTTTCTGCTTGTCTTTATTTATTTTCAGGTATTTCAGTGAATGATGAGATTCTGAGTCAGTACAACCCACTTTTCATTGTCAATAGCAAAACAAATGTCAGGTAAGACACAAGGTTAATCTTCTTTACCACAGCAGTAGTGCGAATTGAGGTGCCTTGTAAAGCAATCAAACACAAAACAAAAGTGTATTACAGTTATATTCTAGCATTTAAAATAAGAAAAAATTATTCACCTGAAAAAGATTCACATCTCCAGTAAAGTGTTCCAGTAAAACATTACATTTTAATAGTAATAATTTTACTATTATTTTGCTATGTCTTTAAACCTGCAGCTGTGGCTTTGTGTTGACGTTTGAGATCATATAGATTTCAAATACATAATATTTTAAAAAAAACAACACCGCCAACATAATTATCCTCTGCCATAAGGTATTTGCAAATGCAGCGTAGCAAACCAGGAATCCCCATTGGCAGGAGGCAAACCAGTTGAGTATTTTGCTAATAAGGCTGAGTAGCTGCACGAGACTTCAGACAACATCGTCAGCTTAGCAGTCAGCATAGGACCCAGGGCCCCTTACTGTCAAGTCGCTGCATTAGCTACTTTCCTTCCGGCCTCTGGCACGTAGAGTGCTAAATTGTAATAGTCCTTTTGGCTCAGTAACGAAGTCCTGAACATTGGAAATACTAAAAGGATTACCAAACATGTATGTATGTTTGCATCTCCTGCAACCTAAGTAATACGGACTGACTGATTTATTGCCTGCGCAGCGAGTATTTCCGTCAACATTTTTGCGCTCTTTGGCCGTAAAATAACTGGGAGAAAAGCAAAAGGAGGAAGGGGTGCTGCTCCCAATTTTTGCTTTACAATACCATACGTGGCTGAGTACCCTGCTGTTTGTGAATATTTAGTTTCACCAACCCTCGCAAACAACAGGAAAATTTCAGACACTGAGTCAGCCGTAACTTTCAGTAAAGGTAAAAACCTTCATTTAAGTGTCGATGTAAAGCCCATGTGGGCTGGTAGTAGCCTGCGGTGCAGCCGGACTTGTCACTCGAGACCTTGTTGAAACCGAGATATAGTCCATACCGGCGGTTTGTTTACTGTCTGCGACGAAGGCTAGTTGGTAAAGGACTCCAAATAAAACAGTAATTCTAATTAACCTTGTTAGCGCTGTTATTGCTTGCCGGCTTTATTGTTTTCTGGTGCTCTTCAACATTCACACTTTACTTTGTTGTCATTACAAAACTCTCTTAACTGTTGATTTTCCCCAGTTCAAAGTGTGGAGGACTTCCCCCATCGGATAAGTTGCTAGCCAACAGATAACAGTCCGGGAGCAAGGGCGACAGCAATACCGGCCAAACGAAATTTTTAGTTAATTGGTTCTGTTATCCAACTTGTAAAATGTGATCGAACGCCGTGATCCAGGAACTAAATTACTACAAACGCCTCCAAAGTTAAGAAAGATGAAGAATACTTTACCTCGTGTGCTCACGTTCTCACAATTATTGTAGCCATTCTGCGTTGTTTTGCAAATGATGGTAAAAGGATGTACCAAAATATTCAACGCACGGGTAGTGATTATTTTTGCTTATTATTGTGTTGGTTGCAGAACATTTTATCCGCTGAACAAAGCTATCCGCTCTTTATATGTTGTGCCGCGTAGCACTATAAACATATACAAGTGGTGGAACAGAGAATTAACTCTGCAGTGTAAATTAAAGTGCTGAGAGAAACCCATGAAAAACCCACTGGGCGTTAGCCCTAGTAAAGGGTATCAGGGTATCAGGGTATCAGGGTGTTGTGGTTCCCTGATACCCTTTACTAGGGCTAACGCCCAGTGAGTTTTTCATGGGTTTCTCTCAGCACTTTAATTTACACTGCAGAGTTAATTCTCTGTTCCACCACTTGTATCCGCTCTTTAGGCAACGTAAGCTTCATAGACACGTGTAGTAGCAGCGCCACTTGAAGATGAATTGAGTTGTAAGAGTATTGACATGGTATTCCTTTCTCCTGTCAACAGGCTGGCTGTACCCGTATCCGACCCTCGTGTGAAGCGATCAGGACCCACTGTTGTAGAAGCAGCTCATGTAGTTAAGCACTCTATGTAAACCTACTGTTCGTAATTATCACATATAACATTGTAAATGGGAAATATTTTTAATGTGTTCTATTCTCATACTCCCCGGAGTAAATTTAATGCCATGAATAACTAATATTTGTAATTTCACTAATTTGGACAAAATAAAACATTCACAAAGTGATGTGTAGTATTCACTAGACTCTCTGACTTCAACTTAAACTCAACAAGATAAAAAAATAATCGTTCCCGTAGGGGAACACTTGACACATAGTCGCTGTATTGGTTATGTCATGCGTTACAGTGCTTTGAACTGCCCTGCAGCAGTTTATCGCTAGCTCCAAACTTACCGACGCAAAAGTGTGGGGTTGTGTTGCAACCTACGGGCCAGTTGGTGTTTTTAATGCTTGTAACCAAGTACATCACAGATTATATAAACGAGTTGATAACGTTTTGGTTATGTTCCGTTTCCCAAAACATTTAAGCAACACCAACTTGAGTCTGAGGTTCACAATAATCACCATAGATCATTTTTCCTAGTTTTGGACCAGTCTTAATGTCTTTGTGACCTCTAAAAGGTATTTATATGGGTTTAGATGAACACTGGCAAAAGGCCTACGTCTCCGCAATTACCATATTCAAATACCCAAAATTTAGACCCCCTGTGGCTTGACCTCACGTAAGCTACCACCTCCCTTAAACAGCCACTTAGACTTGACATTTTGGACGGTCGCGTACGGAAGATTCGACTGAACATGTGAATGAATCGTCGTAATGTACGTCTGTAGTGAAATTTCTCCTTTTCCGAGAAATTAAAAAAGACGCCACACT
>OX419345.1:11101000-11108500 GCA_948470475.1 Galaxea fascicularis
GTATTCATGAATAATATTTGGACATATTTGGAGTTTATTATTATTATTATTATTATTATTATTATTATTATTATTATTATTCACAATATGATCAGCATCATGTATCAAAGGTCACTGACCTGAGTGAAAGGGGAGGCTTCATCAGTGTCACCCTTGTGCTTTACCTTACCACATTGACAATATTAGCAACGTGAGCACAGGGAGACTATACTACACTAATGCAATAGCTACAATTGAAGCTATTTCAATTTTTAAGTTGTGCTTTGGTTGCCCTGGTCCCCCCTCGCATGTTTGCACAAGCAAGAGTATTACCCTGTAGACTGAAGACTGTCGGCTTGAGTTGTTTGTGGGGGACTCCCCAAGGGTTGGTTACCCCAGCTCGCCTTTTTTCCCAGACAAACCACAACAAGATGAAAGTTTTCAGTCTTTTCAGGGGGTATCATTGGGTCACCAACCCAACTCATTGTCGCCAGGAGGTTTTCAAAGTGCTGTTACCCTTTATCAGGAAATGCTGCTATTATTGGTTACAAGGAAGATCTAATGGTGTGATAGAAAACGTGTGTGCGATTGTTTGGTTTTCAACAGCTATGATTGGTGCATTTTAATCCTCGCGGTGTCTATGAAGTGATCGTTGGGCGGTCTGCTGTCGTGCTGGCTCTCCGATTATTGCGTTTCTTGATTCCAATATCCTGTTGATGTTGTTCGAGTGAAGTCTTTTGTGTTTACCAGTGAGGATCCTACTATCATTCATCTTAACTTCCTTTCTACGCTGGCGATGTATGGTGTTGTCTACGTGTCCTTAAACGGCAAAAGGTCTGGGAAGGAACGAATGGGATGTTACGGTCATGTTCCTTGATTCTGTCTGGCATGGGTCTTCAAGTTCCGCTGAAGAACACTTTTGGCGCAGTTGCAGGGAAATGTTAAGCTCGGTGTACGTCTTTCAGTCGTACGAGATGTGATGTAAGTGTAGTCTGTGACTTAAAAGCAGCGCGTATGCCTTAATGCGGTTGTAGACAGCGACGAAATTGTTCGGATAGTTTGGTTGGTCGTTTTATCATGAGAGTTACTGCTATGGTTTCAACAGGTCTACCATAAGCTGAGCTCGGAGATGTGGGGCATCTTGAAAGGTCCATGTGAAAGCTTCATTAAACCCGTTACAAATGTCTCGCACACAAAACAAAACACCAACGCCACAACTACCTGAACCATTACAGGAACTATTGCTTACTGTAGGCTGATCTGGCATTGGTATTTTCAATCTTTGAACACGACCCCAAGAACTTGATTCGAAGCACGGAAAGCTAGTTGCTTGCTGGAAAGTTCTCAAAATACCTTTAATCGTGTTCTCTATCTCATTAGTGATGGGGCAATGATAACCAAAGCAAGAAGCAAGAAACAACAAGATTTGCGGTTATGGATCTCGTATGTGCCAGCGTGTTGAGAATATCTATATACTAGCAGATCATCACAAATTTTGAATATCAAATAATCCATGTCTTCACTGAGTAGTCATTAACGTAATATCCTCTGCTATATATTTCCATCGTATTGCAACATTACACATTTTTTACACCAAAAATGCAAGCTGTATCTGAGTCACTGTTCACTGTCTCTACTTTAATCTTTATCCTTCCACTGGGGAACAAATATTACACATTCCTGAATATGCTGAATAAAATGCGAGATGTAACTGTCGTGAATCGTTGCTCACTGTCTCCACCTGAATATGTTTCCATCGACTGCACCACATTTTTATGCAAAAAGAACTGAGGCGAACTGTAACGGAACTATTGCTCACCGTCTACCAAAATGTTGCCATCAACTGCAACAAATATTACACATTCTTACTTTCTTACTTGAAAAATGGAAGTTGTAACTGAATACGTTTCATCAACTGTAACAATATTACACAATTATACAGACATGAAAAATGCGAGTTGTAGTGAGTCATTAATTGTTCACTGGCTTTTTCGTCAGACCAGAGAAAGTCGTTGTCATGACAATCATTCATTTATTCATTCATTTATCTGGGCACTCCCTTCTGTATAGCTAACTATACAACAAATTCAAAACAATGCTGGAGCTGAAGACGATAGGCGAAGGGCAAAAGGCAAGGGGTCCTACTGTTATTTTGTTTAGTTTGCTCAGAGCAATTATTTGTGAAACAATCCTCTCTTTGTCTACACCATGTGAGAGGGGGGGGGGGGGGGGACTGACATACTCAACAAAATTTAATACGGAGAGGTTCCGCACCGAGGTCGAACCCCTTACTCTTTTATATGCCATTCTTGACAGAAAAGGTACCCTGAGTAAATGCAAATGAAAGAAATCATATGTGAACTGCGGATATGAAATCAAATGAAGAATGATCGTCGCAGTTGTGAAAAAGGTACCCTTTCGTATACTTTCAACTGTAAAATGTTACCCCTTCCACATACCTAAGATGCATAAGTTCCACTTACTAAAAAGACACAAAAAAAGAAGACCCGAAATTCCCTACATTTTCATATATTTAAACTCGTGAAATCTCTACGCTTTTATATACCTGAAAACGGTACCCCTTTCGGGCGGAGCCTCCCCGTATATCCTCCGTATGGGCCATGATAAGGAGTACCCCCTCCCGTAATGCCCTGACTCGTTTAATTATACTACAGTATCTTGAAACTCGTTCCTGAGATACTTCTTGTGTGATCCAGTTAATGTATCAGCGGCATTGGACGAAATTTCGACATAAGTAGGGAAACTTCTGCATGATGCATTTCTTTGTGGTGTGGTAATAGCGGGTTGTCTCCTTCTTTGAAGCTTTGGGTTTTGACCAATCGCTATCAACAGGATTTAACCAGCGTTCTTTGTGGGCAAAGACTATGTTGAATGGAATGACTTGCTTACGTTGACAGAACTCAATTTCGCATGTTTTACATGTCTTGGCTTCTTCTGGCAGGAACATCAGAACAAACTGGTTTTCATTATGATGGATATCAATGTGGGTGTGACTTGCTTGATAACTGGTTCCTGCTCCACTGCTGCTTTCTCGTTCTGGCCCGAAAGAGTTTTTGTTTCTTGACCCTTTCTTTCCTGCTGTGTTCTCGTGAGTGGAGAGAATAGACTGACGAGCAGCCACAGCAATGGAATGTTTTCATATGCTGTCGTGTCGATACCTTCCACAAACACACCCCACGTGGCTACTGAAAACAGTCACCCGGAACAGAACCGGTCTTAGCACTTGGACTAACTTCTTCAAATTTCAGGTTTCCTTCCGCGACGAGTGAGGCTTTAGGCTGGATGGCTGTTGGGTGGCTGACTAAGTTGCTTTAGTGCGATGGAGTTGTAAGTAGGGCCAGTACTTAGAGGAATACTTCTCGTCTTTGCCAAGGGTCAGTCTTTCCTGTTCTTCTAGTTCTTTCCTTGCTGATTTCAATCTTTTGCGCAGGTCTTTCCCATCCGTTGTGTCAATGATGCCTTCTTCTTTTTCTATCTCATTCCAGACAAATTGTTGTATAGAGGTCTAAATACCTTTGGCCTGTTTTGTCTACGCTTAGAGCAGAAGCTAAGCACAGGAGAAGACATTTTCTTGTCCTATAATCACATCGTGTTACCTTACCAAATGATCATCCAAAGCAACGAAGCAGTGCCTGGTAAAATTCTCGGGGGGAAATTGTCGTACACGTGCTAAATTGAAATCCCACCCTGCTAGCAGAGCCTTAGAGAAAGGCTTTGCTAGCAGGGTGGCAAAATCCTAGAAACGGTTACCTACTTTTGATTCGCCTGAAGGGGGCTATTTCTCACAGTGACAAGCAATTTTTCTTTCTTTCTTTCTTTTTGAATAATAACGCTCTCTTAAAAATCTTGAAACTATTTCATAAAACTTCCACTGTGCATTCATACAATACGCGATCATCCACCTTTGGAAATTTCTTTGTCCAAAGCACTCAGTAGATTAGAAATACATAAACGCGCTTTTTTTCGCGACCGAGCTGTGTAAGACACCTACCTAAGAAAGCATTCAAAAGGAAAATTTCTCTTGTTCTCTTTGATATCCTGGAAAATGAAAATGATTACTTTGAAACACCTTTAATAGTGCAAAAAGTAAGACTATTTAAATAGCTAAAAATCTCCTCATGATCATATTCCCCCGTATTCCATCACTTCTTCTTTTTACTCAAGACCTTAACGTTCTCGATTTTGTATGTTTTTCCTATTTTACTGATAATTTATCCTTTAGTTTTTAGTTAATTGTAAGTCTGGCCCACCTAGATTAGCCTTAGCTACCTACCGAGGAGCGTACAACTCCCATACTAAGCCAATGTCACCGCATTTTTACAGACCGATTTATTGTTAGACTATCTTTTCCCGCGAAAAAAGGAGTTTCGGTATATGTGATACGCATCAACATCATCTTTCTTTTGTTCTAAAATTACTCAGCTTCGCAGATAAACTGTAGAACAAAAGAAAGGTCAAGGAAAAGTTTGGTACGAAAGAATGGGGCTCCTGGGGGAGTCCCATATTCGCGGCAAATTCAATTTAAAAATAAATCGGTCTGTGAAAACACTATGACAGGAATGTAGGGCAGTTGTACACTCTTAGTAATGAGCTCCTGGTGAAAAATAAAATTGAAAAATTGAAATTGAACTCCCGCGGAGTGGGGTCAGTTGGGTAGTCGGTGGACCGGGGGTTAGTGTTTTCAACTCACCCTTCCGCGAACACCTTCGTGATGTCGAGAAAGATGACAAGGGGGCATCAAAGCCAGTCGCTCGTCATTTTAATCTCCCTAACCACTCCAAACAACAAATGGCGATCTTCGGCCTTTCCCTACATCAAGGTACCACGGAAAGTGGCAAGAATCTAGGACAAAAATTCATCTTTCAAATTGGCACACTTAATCCTCACGGTATTAACGAACGCTTTTCATTCAATTAATTTATTCCTGTTTTTCACGTTGCCATGTTAACACCAGTAGTGAAGCTCCATCTCCTCTAAACCACACACAACCCACAATTCCTCGATTCGCTCTGACGAAGGGCTAACGCTCGAAACGTCAGCTTTTACGACCTCTGTACGGTGGTCAATTTACATTTATTTATTTATTTATTTGATATCAACTCTGTTGATAAAACCAAATTCTTGTGTACAACTCATCCACTGACGTAGCACCACAGTTTTAGTAGAAACTACTCCCTTTTTACAATTTGGGGTAATTTTTCGCTGTTCTGTGGCTTTAAGGATTTGGGGTGATTTTCCGAAATGCAAGCCCTGCAGCCTTGGGAAAAGGTTTTTCTTGTTGGGAAGTAAAGGGGATTGAGAGGTAATTTAGACCTCACTCTCACTCACTTAGACGACCAGAGTATTGTGTCACTTTGTTCAACTTTATCATGCGAATGCCACACAAGGACAATTGCTTAGCTGCTGGAATCTCAAGGACAACATTTTCTCTTCAGCAACAATAAGAAACTATAATCTGTCCATTTGAATTAGCTGTCTTTGTGTTCCATTTTTTTAGGTTTTGAGTCGATTTTCCGCCATTCTGTGTTGTTAGGATTTGGGTTATTTTCTGCCATTTCGCCGTACCACCGTTCCTGCGTTCCGTTGATCCACCATTCCATCATTGTACTTTTCGGAGATCTTTTGTCCGTGGCCTCGTTTCCAGGTCTTTTAGGTTGAGCTATGGCCCGTTCTGTTTTGTGGCAAAGGCTGTGCAGAAGTCTCTTGAATAGCAACCCTTCCGGGCTTTTGGTCTCTAAAAGAGCGCTATGTGATTTAAAAGGTTACTCTCCAAGACGATCGTTTCTTTACATCCCGGGGAATGAAGAAAGGAAAGTGTCCAAAGCAACTGGTTTGAATGCAGATTGTGTTGTGTTGGATTGTGAAGATGGGGTCGCTGCAAACAAGAAAGTAAGTTTAAAAACTCTGATACAAGCTTTATAATTGAAGCAACCTTCGCGATCGTTCTCAAAGAGATTTCTGCAGAGCAATTTGAAGCCGTTAGCTGCAATTAATCGACTGATATCAATAATCAATGACTAATCGATCTGCTAGAAAGTTCTGAGTATTGATTATTGTCATCAATTATCGAGATTATTGATTATCGATAGTAATTGTTCATAGTTACGCATGGTTCAGTTTTAGACTGCAAAGAATGACTTTTTCAGCCGTTTATAGAAATATGTGCACAGGGTTGTTGTAGCCCTAAAACATCTCACTGAATACATTAGACTCTCATTCAAAATTTCAGTTGGACATTGACTTATCAGAAGTATGCGTTTTGAGGGTTTTTTGGAAGCCAATCAATGCCAGTAACTGAGTTTGTGATCACTTTTGTGCGATTATTGATTAGTCATCAATTGCCTGATGCTGGGCAATGCCAATTAACTAACTGGTGATCGATTGATCAATTGGTTTTCTAATGATGGATCTCACTGATTGGTCATGTCCTAACTTTGGGAGAGAAAACTGTACAGTAGCTAGGGGTGGAACAATAGACCAACTTTTCTGGAACACTTTTATTCAGAAAATGATTCTTATTGAATGTGAATAAATGAGACGATAAAAATATGTCAATGAAACAGAAACCACACATTCAGAACCAAAATGTTAGCAAAACAAAACCTGGTCTGATCAAGTCACCAATCCATTTATCATTTATTCACATTTGTCATTTCGACATGTTGAGCCTTGCAGTATGGCAGGACACGTGTCACTCATATAAGAACCTAGTATATGACCTTGCTCACCGCGACTCTCCCATAGCTCAGTGGTTAAAGCGTCCAACTGGTATTCTGGAAGGTTATGGGTTCGACTCCTGTTGGGGGCTCAGAAAATTCTTTTTCCGAGTATTTTGACTTGAAAACGCTTCTCTGTTATTTCACCTTACCCAAGTCACCAATCCATTTATCAGGAAATCAATATTATTGGTAACAAGTGATGGCAATCGATGACAATAATTTATATTACAAGTCGACAACCGAACGGTTAGCTCAGTTGGTAGAGTTCCAGACTAATGTGCGGGAGTTCGTGGGTTCAAACCCCGCCGGACCAACACTCAGGGTCTTTAAATAAGTGAGGAGAAATTGCTTCCTTTGCAATGACATCTGCAAATGGTTAGACTTTCTAGTCTTCTCGGATAAGGACAATAAACTGGAGGTCCTGTCTCACAACTCTCCACAATTATTTATGTGGGACATTAAAGAACCACTAGGGATGTAACGAACCCTGGCTGTGACCACCCTGGTGCTGTTGCTGTTGCTGTGTCCCTGCCAGCTTGGTGAAGTTAAATAAATAAATAATTGATGACCAAAAATTTTTGTTTTTTAATTGCCTTTGAATGTCATTGATTATCATCAATTATATTAGAACGTGGGGAGCTTTATTTACACCTTGCAATTGTGAGGTTACTTTGCTACAGGGTCCGACATTGCGACTGACTGGTGGCCAATGCGACCAAAAATTGAGCGTTGGCGACCAGAAATTTAGAACTGGTTGCCAGCAGGCGACTAACCGTTTGTC
>OX419345.1:11131000-11146000 GCA_948470475.1 Galaxea fascicularis
AAAATCAGGGCTTCAACGGGATTCGAACCCGTGACCTCCGCGATACCGGTGCGATGCTCTACCAACTGAGCTATGAAGCCACACATTGGGAGCGAGGTCAATTTATTGAGTTCATATTTTCCCGCACAGTGAAGTGATGTGAAGTATATATGAAATAATTCATATTTGTACTGCGGTTGTAGATGCAAGTGAAGAGTGATCATCGCATTAAATTTTCCAATTTAAGCAACTGGAAAGAAGAAGCCTTTTTTTTTTTTTTTTTTTTTTCTTTTCAGGCTTCTTCTTTCCAGTTGCTTAAATTGGAAAATTTAATGCGATGATCACTCTTCACTTGCATCTACAACCGCAGTACAAATATGAATTATTTCATATATACTTCACATCACTTCACTGTGCGGGAAAATATGAACTCAATAAATTGACCTCGCTCCCGATGTGTGGCTTCATAGCTCAGTTGGTAGAGCATCGCACCGGTATCGCGGAGGTCACGGGTTCGAATCCCGTTGAAGCCCTGATTTTTTCAGGCTTCTTCTTTCCAGTTGCTTAAATTGGAAAATTTACTGCGATGATCACTCTTCACTTGCATCTACAACCGCAGTACAAATATGAATTATTTCATATATACTTCATAATTGTTAATAATATACATACAAAAATTTGTGCAAAACACTAAATTTTTTTGTGGAGAAAGACGAAATTAGTGCAAAAAGTTGAAATTAAAAATGACCGATGGGTAATCGTAACAAAACAAACACAGAATCATATGCAAAAAGCATACCGAGGACGCTAGCGATCATTCAGAAAAACTATTTTAAGAAAGTTAATTCTCCTTTGGAATCGAATAACAGTGCAAAAAGTTGAGTTCTTGAAACAAGCTTGCCGGGACTTTTCACTGTTTGCTCTATTTCGGGCTTTTAAAAGCAAAAAGCGTTTTGAAAGATAGCCTGATTTTAACATTTGTTCTTTTTCCTCAAAGGATATTTTTGATCTGTATTCCGCAAACATGTCAACAAGCCATAGTCTTTTTTTGGACCAATCCATGGTTCGCACGGGCCTGGAAAACTCCATGAAAAACTAGTTGGTCCTTGAAAACTCCTTGAATTTGTAGTTGCAGTGCTTGAATTTTATGAAGAAGTCCTTGAATACTTGAGACTAAAGCAAAATAAGTTCATTTTCAGATCAAAAGATGAAAAAGACTGTATCACATCACCCGAGATTTGAAGTCTCAAAACAGACAAAGCTTTTATATCAGGACAATTCAGTGTTTCTTATTCAAAGATCTAAGTAACCGCGACGGGCAGTAGGGTTTCCCAAGGGCATTTTGAAGCCCCCCTCCAAGCAAACAAAACCACAAGGGAATTGTAGCTTGACGCGTCGCTCGAAGCGTGAAATTTATTCAACTTTGGCGCTCTTCATTTTACCAAATGAATTCAATAGATCAAAGAAGAAACTGCATATATTTAATCGGGACTGGGAAAGTAATTCCCTCTACAAACGTTGGGTGACTGCGTTCAAAGGTGACAGGAAAAAGGCTTTATGCAAATGCTGTGATCGGATGGACTCCTTGAATTTTGTGATAAAGTCCTGGAAAAGTCCTTGAATAAAAGTTCTTTTCACCTGTATGAACCATGAAATCGAAGCCGCAGCGTGTTAACCCGCAAGGCAAAAGAAAAACAAACTGTCTGCTGTTTGTCTGAAATTTTTGTACATATCTTATTAACAAGCAATCACATGATTTTTCAAAGATTTCTCAAAGACCCCAAATTGCACTCATCCTATGGGCTCGTGCAATTTTGTTAGACTTTGAAAAATTTGCTCATACTTATTTATTCCAAATTGCACTCGAAATCATGTGATTACATATACTAATTTTACTCGGCCCCATGCAATTACCTATATTTAAAAACCTTCTGAACAGGTGTAGATGATGATGGCATGATAAGGTAGTCACCTCCTTTTTATACCAGATCACTGGGGTAATTTATCCCTTGATATATTTTTTTCTTCAAAACAATTTCACAAAAGTATTACATGAACAGAAACAATATTATTACATAAGCACTGAGATTTACTCTAAACAGAGGTGTCAACTACTAGAAACAATCTAATTAGTTGTACGATTGTTCCCAAAAAACGTATGACCAATCACAGGCTGCATACGAAATTTTTCCCTTGAGAAAAAAATCATATCAGTTTTTCCAAGCCACTGATGATTGAAGAAAATGTGATCGACCTCAATTTCATTCACCTTGTTGGTTCAATATTATCAACATGGCCAGCAAGCAATGTCATTATTTACGGACAATGTTAGTCATAGCGGAGCTCTGCGTGCCAAAGTGACACCCATTCCATAAATGGCGGACTACACGTACAACCTGGGTCGAGTAGCGCGAGAACGAGGCTAGTTAGTCCTCGGTTTGTGAGATGGAATAATAATAAACTTGAAAGTTCAGTAATAATAATAATAATAATAATAATAATAATAATGTAAGTTTGTTCTTTTGTCTCACGATAAGTCACTTAGATGTTCGCGACGTTTGGACTGCTACTGCTAGTCTTCTTCAGGCGATGGGGTCGACTGGGTCTGCTACAGCATTATGTATGGTGGTGGTCTGTCATGATTGGTGCGTTTCAATCCGGCTATTGTTTCCTCAAGCGTCCGCTGACTTGCTGCACACCGCTGGCTTTGATGTTTTCTAATTGTCGGCATCCACGCTCCTGGTATTTCGGCTCCGTTATCCCTGTTGATGTCATTAGGGTTAAATCTTATGTGAATTGCCTCTTTCACTTTCCTCGTGTACCCATGGTTGTCTCTGTCGATAAACTTTACTTCTTCCCACAGCGGTTTATGTCCGGTTTTGTTAGCGTGTTCTGAGATGGCGGAATTCTGGGTGCGTGCGAATTGTATATCTCTGTCGTGTTCTTTCACTCTTTCTTGCATGGGTCGTCCCGTTTTCCCAATGTAGACTTTTTTCGCACTCGCACGGTATCTTGTAGACTACGCCGTCTTGTTTACCTAGGTCAGCGGGATCTTTAGGTCTGGCCAGTTGAGATTTTGGCGTGGTGTCGGACTTGAAGACGGTGCGTATTCCCTGTTTTTGTAGGTTGCGGCGTAGGGTTTCGGAGACTCTTCTGATGTACGGCAGCACTGCGGTGCACTTGAATTCTACTGTTTCCCTCTCTGGTGCTGGATTCCTGGTTTTGGTTACTTTCTGCAAAGGCCAAAGGGTAACCGTTGGCGGCGAGAATTGTAGACAGATGTTTCTTCTCCTGGGCTGTTCCTGATGGCCTTGTGATGATGCGCTTAGCTGATCGTGTAAACACTTGACAATACTGCGTTTTACTGATTGTGGGTGGTGTGAGTCATAACCGAGGTATTGGTGTGGGCTTCCTTTATACACTTGTGTGTAGTTTACCGTCGAGAAAGGCGTTCTTGTTGTCATTCTCGGTTTCCATGGTGAAGCAGATAGATGGGTGTTGGTGATTGAGGTGGCTCAGGAAATTACCTACGTTGTTCTTCTTTGTGATGGTAAATGTGTCGTCTACATAGCGCTTCCATATCCTCGGTGGTTCTGGGGAGGTTGCTAATGCTTGTTCTTCGAACACTTCCATGTAGAGGTCTGCGATTACGGCGGAAACCGGACTCCCTATCGGCGCTCCTTATTGCTGTTCGTAGAGTGATCCGTTGTACTTGAAATATGTTGATTTCAAGACGAAATTCAGGAGGTCCGAAACCTGAGTGGGCGTGAGCATTGTGCGGTCTGGTCGGCTAGAATCGTTGTGTAGTCTCTGTATATCCAATGCTTAATTGACTCTTCATCTGGAAAAACTAAATAGCAATTAAACTGAGTAACTAATAAGAACTAACAAATAAATTGTGACAACAGTAAAATTGAAATTAAACGAAAACTATGCTGTATTAAGATTAAGGTAAAATATTCACCACAGTCATGTGTTCTTAATTCTCTCCATTAAATAGTCAAAAGTCGATTTGGAGAAGATAGTAAAATCTGGGCAGTTTCTAACCGACAAAGGTAATTTATTGAAGAGCTTTGCAGCTTCATCTTGGAATGTACGGCTTCCATGGGTGTAACTAGGGATATCCCTGAATTAGATCTTAAGGTTCTCGTATGTTTAACAAGACTTTCACTGAAGTCTTCGATCATGCCTTCCGACTGCTGCATGCCTAAATGCAATCAAAAAGGTTACAAGGGTGAGAAAAACGAAAAGGTATCATATTTTAACTTTCCTACAGATGACAGTAGACGTAAGCAATGACTGCATGCCATACGAAGACAAGAAGGAAAGTACTTTCGCTTGACAAAGAAGACAAAGGTTTGCTCTCGACATTTTAGGCCAAACGATTTGAGAGAGTCGTTCAATGGAAGGGTGTATGTAAAGGACAATGTGGTGCCCTCGAATTTCAAACGGTGTCGGGAATCGTCAAGAAAAACTGGAAAAACTCCAGTGGTACAACTTCCCTTACAAGCTACGGCAAAAACAAAGAACCCATCCACCAGCGCCGTGGAAGCATTTTTTAGATTGAATGAATGAAAGTGAAACCATTCAAAAAGCACTTGCATTCAAAAGGCAGCATCTCGGATCAAGAAATTGTCATCCGCAGCGGTTTTCTGACTCAAAAATTCTAGGGAGACTCTGTCATGGCAAACAAGGGCTTTACTATTCAAGATCTCTTGCCATTGGGAACGAGCCTCAACATCCCTCCATTTCTCGGACAAAACTAGCAAATGAGAACCCAACAAATTGCCAGTGTACGAATTCACATGGAATGAGCTATAAACAGGATAAAGAACTACAAAATTTGGAATTGAGTAATTCCCCTAAGTTTATTTGGTCTTAAAATAATAATAATAATAATAAGGATAAAACGTGGCAATGGTTATCCAAATGTGATTTGAAGATTGGGACAGAAGCGTTGTTATGTGCAGCGCCTGAACAAACCATCAGGACAAATTATATAAAGCATCATATCGATAAGACCAGTGAAAGCCCCCTGTGTAGATTATGTGGGAAAAAAAGGTGAAAGTGTGCAACACCTAGTATGCGGATGTGAGAAATTGGCTTAGAAAGAATATAAGAGACGACACGACAATGTAGCAAAGAAAGTCCATTGGGATTTTTGTAAGAAAAGAATGGATTAGAGCATACAGAAAAGTGGTATGAACATGCCCCAGAAGGAGTAGTAGAAAATGAAGACGTTCAGGTTTTGTGGGATATCAATGTTCAGTGTGACAACGTGATAGAGGCGAGAAGACCAGACAAAATTGTAATTGACAAGAAAGAGCGAAAGGGGCTAATCATCGATATTGCTGTACCAGCTGATGTAAGAGTGGAGCAAAAAGAAAGGGAAAAAGTAGAAAAGTATCAGGACTTGAAGAGGGAGATTGGAAGATTGTGGAAACTTAAAAAGGTGGAGGTTGTACCTGTAGTATTAGGGGCCCTTGGAAGTGTCACCAAAGGATTTGATAGGTGGATTGAAAAGCTAGGGATAACATTCAGTGTTGGAGTGGTGCAAAAGACTGCGTTGTTGGGAACTGCAAGGATATTGAGGAAGGTATTGGAAATGTGAAGAAGAGATAATTCCGTTAGCCCTTGGTCATTTGTTGTGACTCGCCTAATGGAAGAAATCACGGCAATAACAACAGCCAGATCATGCATGATGTTAAACAAAGATAATAATAATAATAATAATAATAATAATAATAATACCATGTATATAGTTAAAGTGCACTTAGCTAAGCAGCTAGTTTACAGGTATTCCACTTAATTCACTTAAATTCCAAGAAACAAATAATTCAAATAAACATAACATGATAAGAATCCCATCTGGCTGGAGGCAAACCAGTTGGCTATTTACAAGGATGACCGAGGAGTTGAACCAGGCACTCACCCAGGACAACACCAGCTAGTGGCCAGAGCGGAATAGGCCATATTCGTATTCTCGGTATTGAATTGGATCTAGCATGAAGTGGAGGCTCTTGCGGGGGAATCTTTTCATATGTAAATGTATTCCCCCGCAAGAGCCTCCACTTAATGCTAGATCCAGTTCAATACCGAGAATACGAATATGGCCTATTAGAACCCGGGTCACTGCATTGAAATCTAGTGCCCTTAACCACGCGGCCATCCTGCCTCCTTGTCAATCAGATGTGGAGTATTTGTTCTTTTACAGGACCCTCTCATCTCTACCTGATTCATGAAAGTGCAAGTTGAATGAAAGCCTTGTCCTGTGCACTAAATGTATTCATTAAAACAGCTCGATCTTAACTCCGTTGTTGCATGTTTTTGTAGTCAATTGTCTGAGAATGGGTAGTTTTGATGAGAAAAAGTAATTAAGTTCCTTGTTGATTTCCCTTTGATTCACCACCACCCCACCCCTTCTAAGCAACAGGAGAAAATAATCTCTTCTGAGTATCAATAATTCTTTATGGACCGTAGTTAAAATATGAAAAAACTTGTCTTTAGATGTGTAGTTGCTTTTTGTTTATAACAAGATAAGAGTAATATCTGACTTGCCGCCCCAGTTCCCGTCCTGTACTTTTCAAATCTAACAATTTTTTTTAGAGATCTACAGTCAAAACTAAACAAACAGACGAAGGGAAACATTAGATTTGATGTATCAAATTAACCACTCTATTCATTGAATATAATGCAGACACAACTTTTAACTTTATTGGGGCAAGATGGGATTCAACCCCAGGATACAGAATCTATACTAAAGTGTTAAACCATGTGTTAAATAATTATTACCATTGAAGGTATAGTATGTTGTTACTTGATTAAGCACAAAATTCAGTAGCAGCTGTGGAAATAAAGTGATCAAAGAAGTAACTCTTCAGCTTATTTTTCGTACCTGCCCAGTATGTATGGTCATAGGTGATTCTTTCAATGCTCATGCCTTTGCTGGTGTAAACAATGAAGTCACACCATTTACACTGTGTTGCGCCTAACTGTCTTGTACTTCGGCATAATAATGATGATTCCGCTTGGGTCTAGGCTTTCCATTAACCAATGTACTTTTGGTATTGCATTAAGGCCACTGACTCACATTTTTTAATTTTTAATCCAAAATTAGAGGCAGTAAACCTAAATTTCGTTTCATTTCCCCATGCTTCTGAATCAGCTTGTGCGGTAGTTTTCTTTCAGTTTCATTTACTTTGTCCTTGTCAACTGTTAGGTGTTCCAGAAGTTTCTTTTCCAATTTACGAATTTCATTTGGGTACTGAAATTTTGGTACATCATTAACAGAAAACTGTGGTAAATCTGAACAAATAGGCCTTTGTTGACTTGAATCAATTCGAGGCATAGAGTCTATATCACAAAATACTTGAAAATTGGCTTCAGTAAAAGACAGCTTTGTTTTCCCCCAGTCTTTACTGCAATTTCCATAACAGGCTGGGGTATATCGAATCCCCTCTCCCCTTTCGGTACCACAGCTGAAGAGTTGAAGTACAGGCCTTGGTGGGTTGCATGTCACCCTCCTCAACAAGTTCACTAACATATTTGCAACCATAAAGACTTAATTTGCATATTTTGTAACCATATATAAGCAGAGCTAATATATGGTTACAAAATCCTATCTGTTCCGCAACACAAGTACGTGAAGCATTTTTAACTTCTCCAGAAGCCAAAGGATCCCATCATTAAAAAAAGATGTGATGCAAAGGTTTAATTTCAAGGATATTTCTTTTAGGAGCGAGCCGAACTGAAGACGTCAATGAGTTGATTTATGCACGTCAGAGTGTAGTTGTTCATGCCAAGGCTTATGGCCTTCAAGCTATTGACATGGTATATATCAATTTCAAAGGTAGGAAAAATATTGTGTACCCATGTATAACTAGTGTTTGATAGGACTGGAATTGTTACTTGTTTTTGCTGTTACCACCCCCATGTTTCAGGGAAGTTATTCCAAGGCGTTTGCTTTCCTCTTTTTTTATTTATTTCATTTTTTTTTCACAATTTTACCAGATATGGTGGTTGAGGTCCAACCTCATTCACTAAACACTAGCAAAATATCGGGACCTAAGCGATCTATTTGATCACCGATCTTTCACATGTACCTCTGCAAATGTTATTTATTGCATAACCTGTACGTTATGCAACAAGTTATACATTGGCGAGTCAGGAAGACGACCAGGCGACCGATTCCGCGAACACATTTGCGATGTTGAGAAGAACTACATGGATGTATCTAATGCAGTGCCCGTCATTTTAATCTCCATAACCACTCCAAACAACACATGGCCATCTGCTGCCATTCCCTATATCAAGGTACGACGTAAAGGTGCAAGGAGCTAGAACAAAAATTCATCTTCCAAATCGGCACGGTATTAACGAACACTTTTCATTCAATAAATGTATTCCTACTTTTCACGTTGCCATGTTGCCACAAATAGCGTAGCTCCTCCTCCACCTACACACAACCCATTATTCCTCGATTCGCTCTGACGAAGGGCTAACGCTCCAAACGTCAGCTTTTAGAATCCCTGTGCGGTGGTCAATTTACATTATCAACTCCGTTGATAAAACCAAATTTTTGTGTACAACTCCCCCACTGACGAAACACCACAGTTTCTCTAGAAACTAGCCCCTTTATTCATGTCTTGAACCTGTTCAGTTGTATTTATAGAACTTTTGAAATCCTTGTTTTAAAAGAAGTTTGTTCTTTTTGTGAAAAGTTACAGACAAGCAATGATCTTTTATAGATCCTGAGGGGCTCAGAGCACAAGCTGAAGAAGGTGCGAAGTTTGGTTACACAGGTAAGTAAATTATTGGATCAGTTGCTATTCAGTTCAGATCAGCACTATCCGTATAACTGGTTTTCCGTTGATGCAAGTTCCTTTGCGACTACAGGGCAGATTTGGTAAATCAGAGATTTTCCATGTCCAGTAGGAAGCGAAACAAACGTATCGTTGCCGCACAGAAAATTAAACGACCTTGATTGTGGTTCTGTGAGGCCTTAAATCGGTCAGATTTTAACTTTTGTGATAGCACATTTCACGGCTTTTTCAAAGACTTTGTACGAAAGCAGCGGTCATGTTTGTCGATCGATGGTAGACAATAGGCCGTGGGCGCAGAAAAGTCTGCAATTCTTACGATTGAGCAGGCGCAAACCGGTATTACCGGTTCGAAACTGGACTGAGTCATCCATTTTTTTTTGATGATCGGCGGATCAAAGAATCTGCAGGCCGCGAGCAGAGTCCCCTTCCTCTTTCCGATTTTTCTAGGAAGATCGATGAATAAAAAGAATAATAAATAATATTTTAAGAGAAGGCCTCCAATCACCCGAAGGTGGTTTTCAGAAGGGTCCTCTAGAAAAAAAAAAATGCATTAAAATAAAAACATAAAACAAAGAACTAAGACTACAAACACTACTACGGTTCGAAACTGGACTGAGTCATCCATTTTTTTTTGATGATCGGCGGATCAAACAATCTGCAGGCCGCGAGCAGAGTCCCCTTCCTCTTTCCGATTTTTCTAGGAAGATCGATGAATAAAAAGAATAATAAATAATATTTTAAGAGAAGGCCTCCAATCACCCGAAGGTGGTTTTCAGAAGGGTCCTCTAGAAAAAAAAAATGCATTAAAATAAAAACATAAAACAAAGAAGTAAGACTACAAACTAAGGCTAAAAAATAAGAACTAAGATCACTAACTAGAGATTAAAATGGTTCAATAAAAACTGTTTAAGTTTTAAAATTGTTTTTGGTATCAGTCTCTTGAGAGCACTCGGCAGCAAGGTCCAATCGTTAATTGCTTTATAATATGTTTTGTTTCTGCCCCATTCTGTTCTTGGCCTGCTGACTTTGGGCATGTAACCATTTCGGGTATTATAACCATTGTAGAACTGAACACATCGAGATGTTCAGAGATCTCACCCTTCAATGCATCTTGTACAAGACAACATCGATGACCGAAACGCCTCGCATGCAGTGGGGCCCACCCCAAAAATGTCAGGGCCTCAGCTGGCGTCACTTTTGCCTTAACAATCTTTTTTGCAAAGCGATTTTGAAAAGATTGCATTTGCTTCATCTGTGTTGTAAGACCTAGCTGATCTCCTCAGACAATATCTATATAATCGAGATGTGGTAGGACAAGGCCATTAAAATATGCCATGAGACTTCTCTTGTCGAGCATGTGATAGATTAAACACTGAGAGGCGATGCCCTAATTTTTGTAAGAGGCTCTTGATATGTATCTTCCATTTCCATTTCTCAACCAGTACTACCCCTAGATACTCGAAGGAGACTCTGCTCGCAGGGTAGACACTGGTAAGCTATAGCATAAAATAGAAATACAAAGAAATGTAGAATTGTGTTTTCGATTCTCACCGAGGTCATAAGAATTTTTTCTTTGCCTCGTGTGGTTCCCTGATACCCTTTACTAGGGCTAACGCCCAGTGGGTTTTTGATGGGTTTCTCTTAGCACTTTAATTTACACTTCAGAGTTAGTTATCTGTTCCACCACTTGTATGTGTTTATAGTGCTGCGCGGCACAACATATAATAGTAGATGAAACTAGTATAAAATAATAACGACAAATTGCTAAAAACTTACTATTTCAAAAAGCTAAGTGCTCCATAATTTACAACAGTTACTATTGTTATCGAGTAGTGCCTCAGGGTTAGGCTTTCTCACATTTAGTTTAAAAGTTTAGAGTATACCTGATGAGGATCTCAAGCCGCTGCTTTAACCAGTCAAATTTCAACAAGGTCCAAGAAATTTGAATAAATGTTTCCCATAGCGAACAGTCTCAAACCTGCGGGAATGTGGAAGTCATTGTTTCTCAGTGAATAGTTTGACGTTTTAGGTGCAAGCCCGTTTTTAACTTTGCACATTAATGCCACTGGTGGATTAGCGTGCTGAAGTAGAAGTGTCTTTCCGAGTCACACCTATATACTGTGCATACTCTGTCTTGTATTCGCCAACTGCGAAGGACGACGGAACACATCTTCGTACTTCGTAATATCATAGAGCAATTGCTAGAATGGAACGCAAGTGTGTATACCTCTTTTGTGGATTACGAAACGGCGTTTGATAGCGTCCATCGTGAGACACTGGGGAAGATAATGCAGTCGTAAGGAATACCACCAATGTTCATACCAATGGTCAGGCAGTGTTCGATGGAGCAGGTAACTCAAATTAGTTTACTTTGAAACCAGGAGTGAAAAAAGGTTGTGTGATTTCAGGATTCCTCTTCCTTCCTGTTGGTGATAGATCGGATTATGCTTAAGACCACAGAACATGGAGACACAAGGATTCGTTGGAAAATGATGAGTCAGCTTGAAGACCTAGACTATGCTGATGATATCGCGTTAGTCTCCAGTACATGGACTCAACCACAAACAAGATTAGAAAGGTGGGTAGAAATGTTGAAGATACAGGATTGAAGATAAACATCAACAAAACACGCTAAGATACTTGACACCATTAAGATAAATGGCACAGATGTCGAGGACACAGTTAGCATTTGTTAACAACGTAGGAGGTGTTGAACAGGACATCTGAAAGAGGTTAGGGAAAGCCAGAATTGCTTTTCATCGACTTTCAGAGAGAACAGGCGTGAAATCTGCCACGGAACAAATATAAGAATCTTCAAGTCAAACGTCATCGCATTCTTCCGCTATGTGAGAATTGGAAAATGACAAAAGCGGATATAAACAGACTGGATACCTTTCTTCACAAATTCCTGAGGAGAATCTTGAAAGTCCACTGGTCGTGCGAGTGACCAACGATTATTATACGGAGAAGAGCAGGGTACACAAGTACAACATAGACGATGAAAATAGACAGGTCACGTTTTACGCATGGCACCAGGACGACACCTACACATGGGCCCCAAGTGTAAAAAGGCAACTAGGGTGGTCAAGGGAAACATGGAGATGAACAGTAGAAAGAGAATGCGCTGAGATCATCGTGGGCCGCAGCTGCGGCTGCTGCCATGGACGGAACAAAGTGGAGGCAACTAATGTCTGGCCCTATTCCCCGCCTAGGGAAAGGACTAAACTAAACTATGGAGCAAATCCAGGGGATATCAATGTAGGTTTGAGTTAGTGTGAGGCTCAAGTTATCGGGAGTCAATTGTACATGTAAAGGCAAATTGCTTGTCAGATATTGGCACTGTTATGCTCTGGTGATCTCATACAGATCCTTCTAAATTTGACTAAATCTGATATGAGCTATTTTCTGGTGTGGTTTATTAGTTGTGAGATTTGTTTGCCTGATATAATGTATATTGTTTCATTTTTGTGAGTTTATAAGGTGGAATAATAGCCTCTACTCACTTCACAGGGAAACAGATTATACATCCAGGGCAAATCAGCATTGTAAATGCTGCATTCTCTCCCAGTAAGGAAAAACTGAATTGGGCATCTGATGTTGTAAAAGCTTTTGAAGAGCAGGAAAAAGAAGGAAAGGTAAGTTGAAGTTAGTATGTCTAATTGTTGGCTTACACTAGTATCATTACGTCCTATTTCACTTTTTGAGAGGACAGACCTGGCTATTTTGGTAGTTTTTGTGCTGTTGTTAATTAATAGATCAGTGTACTGTAGGAAGGTTTGCACCTGTTTCATATGAGCTTATTCACACCTAATCAGTACAATCAATGGCAGATACCAGAAAGTGCAAGGGGAGAGAAATTGCATGTGTTTTGTGCATGCGCCCCACCCCCTTCCCCCCAGTTCCTTTCATCTTTGTGCTTGCATCCCATCCCCCTGTTATTTTCCCCTTTGTGTGTGTTGACGCCATCCCCCAGTCCCATTTCTCTTTTGGCATGCACCCCATCCCCCTGTTCGTTTCCTCTTTGTGCGTGCACCTCACCCCCTGTTCCTTTCCCCTTTGGGCGTGCACCTCAGCGCCCTATTCCCATCTCCTTTCCAGTACCTGTCAAGCAGACTTTAAGATAAAATATCTCCATGCCATTGCGATACAGTTCCTTGGTGACTCATACATCTTACCTCTCCGTACCAAGCTAGCTCATACTTGTTTGATGTAATCACTCCCAACGTACGTAGACCTGCCAGTCAAAAGAGACTCATACAATATCACAAGATTTTAATCGCCCCTTCATGTATTGCATGCCCATGTGATTAAGTGACTTAAAAAGTATTGTCTCAATTGTTTGATTGATCTCTGTCCAACAGGGAGCTATCGATTTTCATGGTTATATGATTGACATGCCAACTGTCCAGCAAGCTAGAAATGTGCTGCGATTGGCAGAGGCAACTCAAGACAAGTGAAATGTAAAAGCTTTCCTCGGTGGAATGATGCAACGAAAATACTTCTGCAGGAGGACTCCGTGCCTCGCCACATTTAGTATAGTCTAAGTTTATAGTTGAACTATACTTAGCTAATCCAGCTAGTTTACAGTCACCGTACTTAAATAACTTCAAACAAAATTCCAGGGTTATAAATCTAAACTAGCTGGAGGCAGAGCTGTTGGCTATTACAGGTGTTACGGGGCAGATTTGGGGACTGTTTTGCTGGGAATTAGCTCTCTTATTGGACAAGGCGAAATCACCAAATCTTTTGCTCAATGTTAAGTTTATTTGTCTGCACTGCTTCGCCGTCAGGATACAGCTCGGTGACCGGGGACAACTCCCTAGTTTCTGTCCAAAAACAATCGAACCGCGATTATCCGCACGCGTGGGTACTGGAGTGAACAGTCTGGATAATCGAAAATATGAGTTATTGAGCCAAAATAGAAGTGAGTAATTTAGAGGAGATTACATTTAATCGTGCAAGGGTAAAACACGCTTAATATTATATTATATTAATGTTTGCTTAATATTCATTATCTGCTTCAAGTATTTACAATAAACGTTATCCAAAAACGTTTTTACATCGACCTTAAATGCTTACTAAATCAGTTTGTTTTAAGCTGCTAAAGCGTGTGCCATTTTCAATGATTTTCGTTTTAGTCCTTCATCGTTCTTCAAGTTGTCTGCGAACTTGATGAGTTTGTCCTTGCGGATGTAGGAGATCTCAGTGCTGCTTGATAAATTGTTTCATTTTCGTATTTTCTAATCGCAGAATAAAGTAGTTTTTAATTGAGTGCATGTTGTAAAACCCAAACCAAAGGAATTACTCTGGCCAATCAGAATTTGAACCAATTACACGGCTCAAAGCGCACGAATTATTAAAGTTTTACCAGAGATAATGCATACCAATACATCGAGTAAAACCAAAGACGTTTACGCCTTATTAATTCAGGACAAGGCAACTCACTCCAAACGTTTCTCCAGATTGATGTCGGATTTTGGTCCTAGTGGGGTTAGTAAAGCGTTTACACTTGCCAGTGAAACGTTTGTATAATGTTTTCAGTTAAAATATTGAATAGCATTCCTGATTAGCAAAAATAGAGATGATTCAAAGAGATCTTTGCACGTTCTGTCAAGCCTCTCAAGAAGCAGTAAAGCACTAATTTTTTTTTTTCAGTGTGTTTATTCATTTTGGAGTGGTCTTGAAAACTAGGTCAATAACTAGGTCAGTAGCTAAAAGAGAAAAGAAACTTGAATACGAAAGTATCATCCTTGGGCCGGATATTGGACGAGAAATCTGACTTCATTTAAGGGATTCTTGATTTTCATCCACGTGACACAGAATATGCATAAAAATAAAGTTTCGTTCCCAGAGGAGAGACGGGCTATTGTTCTTACCAACCAAAATGGCCGCCTTGACGTCACATGAAACCAGCAATTTTCCTGTTTTTTTTTGTTTTTGTTTTTTTTAAAGAGTAGATATAACACTTAGTGTATAGTTGACAATTTTTTTTTTCAGGCAGTAACACTTAGAATGTCTTATATTGTTGGTAATGCCAGTAGTATTGTTTTGCATTTCACAAAATTGTAGTACGTATCCCATACTGTATTGTAAGTAATGTAAGTTTTTGATTGTTTGATTAGCGAGTAATGTAATTACGATATTGTAAATAGGGTATGGTATTGTCCGGCACTGATGGAAGTGTAAGTAACTGTTTGCA
>OX419345.1:11151000-11171000 GCA_948470475.1 Galaxea fascicularis
GTAATGTTTTTACAGCTTGACAAGAGATGCTCTCTTTTTCGCTGTTCCTCACTATAATTTCGTCTCTTTTCTCGAGCCTTTTGTTGTTCTTTCTCCCGTTGCTCGTCAGTACGATTCAGTCTGTTTACTCGAGCCCTTTCTTGTTCTTTCTCCCGTTGGCTCGACAGTACAATCCGGTTTGCTCGTGCTTTTTCTCCTGCTGTTTGTCACTGATACTCTGCCTGTTTACTAGTGCCCTTTCTTGTTCTTTCTCCCGTTGTTTGTCACTGATATTCCGCCAACGAATAGACAAAACTGGCTTTGTTTTAAAACTGTCTTCAAAATTTGGCCATGCAATTTCCCGCCACAAAAACGCGGGTTGAGAACTGCGTGTATGGGCAAATGATCTTTCCAAAAACAGTCCATATGGAAGCGCGCCTACATGCGAGCTTGCACACGAAAGGGTTAACTGGAGTATCACATTTGACTTTGGCTTACATGATGGGGTGGACGTACGTACGGTCGGACGGTCGGTCGGACGGTCGGTCGGTCGGTCGGTCGGACGGTCGGTCGGTCGTACGATGACGTCATAACCAAAATTTCTCGGATGGATGGGTTACCATATTTTCTTACCAATGGTGCTCCGCGCGCGCGCGCCTTCGGCGCGCGCGGAGCTCCGCTATAATTTAAGCAAATTGCCATTTCAAAGTAAAATGGAATTTGGGCGACAGAACTGAATTTAGCGAACACAATTCAAAAGAGAATAGAATTTGGAAAACAAAATAGAATTTGACTGTGACAATTTGAACACAGAACACAATTTGAGTAACAAAATGAAACGTGTGCAAAACAGAATTTAATGTTGAATTTTGTCGGGAATCACACTTCATAAGATTACTCACGAGTTATGGTTGTTACCTGTCTTATTTTTCCAATTTCTACGAGAAACGCCGAAGAAACATTCGTATCGTTTTTTGTTCGCTGTGGCTATATGGCCGGCAGTCCGAGATTTTTCTAAAAATAATTGTCGAATCAAAGAATCCTGGCTAAACCAAACCATCGTATGACGATTAGGAAAAGTCAAGCGATCCTGAAATGATTTTTAAATCTCAAGTCCAGCGCTTGCTTTATGCTGGGCTTATCGGACGAACCGTATTTCGTGACACTTGGAATTTTTTTTCAGGTCGACTGCCGGCCAAGGCTTCAAAAACACTAAATGACCGTCAGTCCGATAAAAATTGTAGAAATGATGGATAAATCCTACAAAACCGGTTGCATAGATGGCTGATCTTTGACAGTTTAAATTGACTGAAATTCTTCGATCTTGTAATTTTTATCGGACTGCCGGTCATTTAGTGTTTTTAACATCTTGGCCGGCAGTCGAAGTGTCACGAAAATACGGTTCGTCCGATAAGCCCAGCATAAAGCAAGCGCTGGACTTGAGATTTAAAAATCATTTCAGGATCGCTTGACTTTTCCAAATTGACATACGATAGTTTGGATTAGCCAGGATTCTTTGATTCGACAATTTTTAGAAAAATGTCGGACTGCCGGCTGTTCTGACGATTTCTTACTTATTATTCACTTTTACCTAATCCTAAACTATAACAAAGCTATCTTTACAAACGAAACGGAACGAAACGAAACGAAACGAACTTAAACTTATAAAAAAACTCGATATAATACTGACGAAAACTAACCTACGAAACGATGAGAAAAACAAAAATGACTGGTTTGAATAAAGATTTGTCGGTTTTTATCAGCGATGCTCCCAGAAGGGGTGACACCTATGTGAGAAAGAAAAGAAGTCCGATTTTCCCAGTGGGGACGACACCCATGTGGCAAAATCAACACGTCCGATCAAACAATAACTCTTATTTGTCTCTTTTCAACACCAGCTATTTAGTGTTTTAAACACCTTGGCCGGTTACCGGCCATATCAGGCAGGTTATTACCTGCGGCCATATAGCCACAGCGATAAGAAAGATGACGATGATGCGGTATCACGTGTACCGAAACTGCCTGGAGATTCGCTCTGTATCCCGGATAATCCGGAGAGTTGGCAAGCCCAATAATTTTGGGTGGTATATTTTGCCGAATAACTCGAGTACGGGATTGTCGGAATATCGCACAAGCCTGAGACCTTAACATATTGTTTACTTATAACGCTTCTACAATATCTTTTTTTTCTAGACTTGATTTATCGAATGGTTGGTGATTTTATTTTTACTTGCGTGACGCGCCCACCAAGGGTGCTGAATCACGCACTTCGCGAAGTTGGAGAGAAGTCTGGGTACGCGCAATTTAATGAGGAGTTTCGAGAGTACGCGACACCAAATACGAATGTCTCAACGTTGATGACCATCTGGTTTTGAAGAAGAGGTAAGCTTAGAACAACCGCATCCGCGGAGACCCAGAGGCAGATAGTCGGGATGGGACGAAGATCGGGACTTGCGAAAGTTTGTAAGGCGAGCGGGTGAGCTTATCTGCCCCTCGGCCTCCGCGGACTGTGTGATAAATATCTCCCTTGAGTTCATAATAAGTCTACTGTTGCTCAAAATGATGCCACTCTTACTACAGCGTTCCAGTTTTGTCAATATGAGATGTTATGAAAGGCAGAAATTAGCGTCCGGCTATTGTCGTAAACTATTCAAATTTTCTCAGTGTAACACTGTAAATGTGCTAACTGTACGTGCTATTGGCATAAAGGAACTGTTTGTTTTCAAAGCCCTTGTTTACTCAAGCCTGTGTTTTTTTTAGTGAGACACTTAGTAAAGAAACTTAGTAAGACACCTCTTTAAATGATCATAAGATTAAAGCGAAAAATATTAAGTAATGGAAAAATTTTTGCACCCTACATTTTAACTTAAATTATTCTTAAGGTCATTCCCCAGAAATGGAAGTCACAATTGCTGGTCTGCATGTAATGTCACGGTGGCCATGTTGGTGCACAAAAGCAAAGGAATGGTGGCCATGTTGGTGCACAAGGCTAACCCTCTGGGAATTGAACTCTATTTTTATGCAAATACTTTCTTTTGTTTCATTGAACCAATATGGCCGCTAGTCACATGACTGAAAACCAAGAAATTATAGATTTTATTTGAAACTTTGCAAGGTGGTTGCCAACGTCAAAAACATCAAAGAAATGCAATAAAAAAGAGAGGGTTCCCATTTCCGTTTTCATGCTTTGAGTCTTTAGTTTATACGTAATAAAATATAAAATCTTTAAGGTGGGAACAGGATGGCCGAGTCGTCTAGGGCACTGGATTTCAATGCGGTGACCTGGGTTCAAATCCTGCTCTGGCCACTAGCTGGTGTTGTTCTGGGCTCATGCTTGGATCAACTACTTGGCCATCCTTGTAAACAGCCAACTGGTCTGCCTCCCGCCAGTTGGAATTCTTAACTCTGTTGTGTTCAATTGTATTATTTGTTTCATTGTCCCTGAAAAGTCCCTCTTGGGGAGTGGTCAATTAAGTATTTATTATTAATATTATTATTACCTACTTTGGTAAATTGTTAGCACAGATTAAACTGATGGCTGAAAGAGGTCTGAGACTTTTACAAAAACGGGACAGAAGCAATGGGATATAGCTTTATTTTATCAAAAGCACATCATGGTCAAAATTTAACCTCTCAAAGGCACGCTGCTGATGCAATAAATTATGCGCAGTAACGATGCGCAATGCAATTCAGAGGAATTACCTTAAGGGGGTTATAATTACTAGGTGATTTTATATACCAATCACCGCGATCGGTGCAAATTACCTAGTGTACCCGGTGCAGCGATTGCGATTTTCACTGATCACCGCAATCCAAGTATAATATCACCAGTATCTGGCATGTCAGACATGACATCATCAAAATTAAAAAATAAGGAATTATCAATCCTTTTGAGATTTTAGTTTAGCTAGTTATTAGAACAGCTGAAGACTTATCTTTTCACAAGTTTTCAGTTTGATAAGATTTTGAATTTATGGGATTTTGTGTGTAAAGATTTAAAATTCGCGGCTGAGAATGCTGTCCCATAGGTTAAAAAAAGTGACTTATCCACTGAGATTTTGCGATCTGAACAGTCCTTGAATGAGAATAAGTACTCATGTAGATGTTTATGAGCCCTCAGAAGATGTAGCTATAGACTTTTTATAGCAAAACTTGATGACATGTGTTTTTGTTAGCTTCCGGCCACCATATTGTGCCCCTCAGAGGGATGCAAACATGGTGTCTCCATACAAAGCCTTATAAATTTGAGTAGAACATTTCTTCGAATATCTCCCGTACAAAACAAGAACAAGAGAACTGCATAATTAAGAAAGGACTCAACACCATGTGTTGTTGGAGGAGCTGTCTGCCTGAAACAGTATATATATAAACATATATTTATACCAGCCACATGAAGCAACAGTAATCAGGCTGAAGGCAGCAATTAGCAAAGTGAACATGCGACATAAGTTGGTGACAAATAATGACAATTTAGCGCTTCGAGTAAATTATTTTTTCCTCTTGATAGTACAAGGTTACAACATATCTTGTATCTATTCACACTACATTTATAACTTTTAACTTTACAGGTGGTGTCATAATGGATCGTGAAAACCAAGTATTGACATGTGGACATTCAGATCACATCCTTAAATCTATAAACAGGCTAAGAAAAGAGAAAAAGCTCTGCGATGTTACTTTAAAAGTTGGTGAAAAGGAGTTTTGTGCACACCGTGTTGTTCTGTCTGCCTGCAGTGATTATTTTTGTGCCATGTTTACTGGAGATTTAGAGGAGAGCCACCAATCTGTGGTTGAACTTCATGGTTTAGATTCTGAAATCATGGAGTTTCTTCTGGATTTTGTTTATACTGAGTCAGTTCAAGTCAGTGTGGAAAATGTACAAGCTCTTCTCCCTGCAGCTTGCTTGCTACAATTAGCAGGTATAAAGCATGGTGGTATTTTATTATTTGGCTGACCAAGCAAATTATGGGATAGGTAGTCAATGTCAATGCAATTTATTTTCACTAGTGTTCTGTTTTAACACACAACTGTGTATCTTTTTTTTTGGTTCCCTTTAGTCCAAGCTGTTTCTTTTCTTCAAAAAAAAAAAAATTAACCCAAAAAAAATGGAACAAAAAAAAAGGTAGTCAATGGAGGTTGTGGATTGGCTTTCAGTAATTGATTATTGGTATGTTGCTTTGTTTGTTTCATGGGGAGAAAAGCAAGGATTGATTTATTTACTGGCCAAGTTGTTTGCTCTTTATAGTTAACCTTGCTCCTCATTCAGTTCATCCTTAGCAGCTCACCTTTAGATGATCAAAGGCCATGTTATATTAAAGTTACTTAATTTTGAACACAAGTGCCATGATTTTCTGCAATTAACTACTCTTAACAACCTACAGCGAACTGCAGTGACCTACAGTGAGTTACACTGACCAGGAATGAGTTACAATGATTGCTGGCAAAAATCTATTAAAGAAATTAAAAAATGTGCCAATTGCATTGTTGAGTTACATAGGTTAATACTCGCACGTTTTTAAGGAGAGAAGTGTACAGAGAAGCACCAGCCACAGGCAAGTGCTCCTTGCACTTCTCATATATTGTTAAAAATTCCCAAGTGCTTATATTACTCACTGAACATTAAGGAGCAAGGTTTTTTTATTTCTGTTATATTTCAATGTAACCCCCTAATTTTTGCTTTTATGTTCAAACTAATTTTAAAAAGTGGATTGAACAACACATTTTTATTGTTTTTACATTTTATTTTTGTTAAATGACTAACAAAAGGTTCCCTTTTTGGCCAATCACCACTCACCACATATCATAACACCACTCACAGGTGAAGTTGTATCAACCAGTAAATTATTGTGACTTGAAACGGCCAAATGCAAAGCTAGAGGATGTGCAAGATATTGCATAAATGTTGAATCCCTGCAGAAAGTTTTGGGATGGATGAAGTTGAATAGCTGTGGAGACTTTTTGAATGAGTGTAGTTGAATGGCTGTAGAAAATGTGAAGGTGAAGTCGAAGGGCTAAAAAGTGCACCTAACCCCAAAATACTTTTTTCGCTTAAACAAATCTTTGCACCTGTCGGAAAAGGATTGTGCTCTTTTTTGTTCTTTTTTGCCAAATGTTGGCTATTTATAGGCTTCCAAACTTACAAAAAATAAGCATCATTTGGTACATGACTGAGTGAGAAGGGGCATGGGTCTATTCTTGAATTGACATCAAAAACTGCTTTGCATGCATGTTTACAAAGACTTAATGCGATGCAAATCAGTTTGTGACGTCAATTCAAGAATAGACCCACGCCCCTTCTCACTCAGTCATGTTCCAAGTGATGCTTATTTTTTCGTAAGTTTGGAAGCCTATAAATAGCCAACATTTGACAAAAAAGAACAGAAAAGAGCGCAATGCTTTTCCAACAGGTGCAAAGATTTGTTTTAGCGAAAAAAATATTTGGGGGTTAGGTGCACTTTGATGCACGAAGTAAAAGGGATGGGTTTGAATGGTCTCTGAACAGCTACATAAAAATTTGAGGGACTCGCTATCAGTGTTTAAACAGCTCAAAAGACTGTGAACCATCGTTGTGCGATAAGTACACTGACGAGGTTTTCCCCCACAAGTTTAGTTTGTGTGAAAGATAAAGTTTTTGTTTTGTAAGCTGGTCATTTTTTACATTTAGTGAGATTTTGAATGGGTTGTCTACATTACATGTAGTAGAACTCAATTTTTCTTTTGGATGATTGAAGCTTTGTTCATATCCACATAGGGGCATGTCCCAATGAGCCAAATCAATCAAAAGCTGTACAAAGGCATTTTTAAGTACCTTACCTCCATTAGCTACACTGTAGATGAATTTGATCTGTTCAGATTCCTTACCTGAAACATTAGTTGCCTGACAATTTTAGGGAACTCAATCTTACTTTGAGAAATTGCTAGCTAAAGTGAACTTTCCACAGACTTTCTAGGTAACTATTTGCCTCCCTGGAAATGCTAGCTGACTTTTTTGACCTCTGAAAACAGGACATAGGACCCTTCCAAAAATGTAAGGAGCTATTATCTCCCCATTGTGAATCTTGCAGGCCACTTTTCAGTTACTAAAATCCTAGTGCATTCTTTGATTGATGCCAAAAATGTAAGGCAAACTACCCTCCACTAAACAAATATCTACCGAAACATGTTGTTGGGTACCCCTGATCCACAGTGCAACTCCACCATAAAACACAACATCTGCATGTGCTTGTTTGTTTTTGATTGAAGACTGCATTCTAAAAAGCCAACTGGTTTGCCTCCAACCAGTTGGGATTCTTACCACGTTATGTTTTTTTGATTTGTATTATTAGTTTCTTCGTCCTTGAAAAGCCCCACCTGGGGTGTGGCTTTTTACTTACCAGCTACAGCAAATATTATAACTTTCAACAGCCACAGAATGTGGACATATCAGTGAGTTAGATACAAGCACTTGCAGCAAGATCAAAACTTCAGAGTTGTAACATCAGAAGCAGACAAAAATAATATGACAAGGAATTCACGTGATTTTGTCCTTATTCAATATTTTTCTGCACCAGTCAAAATTGTTGTGACACACTGGACAAAGGGTAAACCTTTACTGCTGATTATTGTGAACTTGCCAAAATGTTTAAATCAATAGTAATAAAACGTTTTTATAATGTACATGTGTAACATTGGAAAAATGTTTTTCTTCCTGATGCAGCATCAATATCGCAAAATAGAGCCTGTCCTCATTTGTCTAGCCATTTATACATTGATTTTTCCAGACTGTACACTGTTGTTATTTCCAGATATCCTGTAAGGGAAGTCTTCATTATCATCCAGGCTTCCTTGTTGGTTGACTATCACTATCATTACATATTGTGTACAGCATGTCTCTTCCAGAGCTTAGAGTTGTTGCCTTACTTCCAATGGATTTTCTAATAACCTGTAATGTGGGAATTAAGCCTCCTTCTCAAATTGCTGTAAAAGGATTGGCTCATTCTATTTCTGGAGCACTGCCAAGTTATATGAAGTGACTAAATTTACCAGGTACTAGTGTGCCAGCTAGCTTGGCTTTGGGATCATGAAGACACACAAATTGTACCTGGAAGACAACATACATGTATGATCCAGGGAAGGGCTTTTCCCTCAGAACTCCAAGGTTGCTGCTTTTTGTTGTAGTTTGTTGCTGGCTTTTCAAGGTATTGCAGGTCACTGGAATACATTATTGATCTTGTTGGTTGCTGTAGCTTGCTGAAAGTCATGGTAGATAATGTCATAGTCATTAACCATTCTTCATATTTGCCACTATGTAATCCCATCAGGCATGTTACACGTAGGGAACTCAGTATTGCCTTGGGTATAATTACTTTTTTCCCGATTAGTAGGAGTTTCTGTTTTAATACCTTATTCAATTATTTTTCAGGTATCCAAAATGCATGTTGTGAGTTTTTGGAACAGCAGCTACATCCATCGAATTGTTTAGGAATCAGATCATTTGCAGAGACCCATGGATGTGAACAGCTGAGACAAGCTGCTGAAAAATACATCCTGAAACACTTTGTTGACCTGGTAGGCAGTGAGGAATTCCTGGAACTCAGCAGTGAGGATCTCAAGTCTCTGATAAAGTGTGACAATTTAACAGTGAGTGGGATCAGTGTTTGTGGATCACTGCTTTGTAGTTTTGTTTGGTCAAGAAACAGAGTAAAAAGGACCCAGTCCTCAATAACAGTTTTTCAAAATACAAAATATATTTATTGTTTATAATAAGTATTACATAATATTTTAATAACAATATAATATCCTGTAAATGTTGCAATTGAAGGGTGTTGTAATTTGGCATGGTTTTAGTTGGTCATTTCTGTGTATGTTCGTTCAAACACACCCTTACAGTTCTACAATGATCCCATGGTATGTTACAAATATGTCTGTGTGACTGATGTACATGAAATGAATCATAAATGAACTGCGGAAACGAAATCAAATGAACAATGATCCTCGCAGTTGTCAACGCAATTTGAAACAAATTCAGGACTTCAACGGGGTTTGAACCCGTGACTTCTCGATACCGGTGCGATGGTCTAACCAACTAATCAATCGAGGAATTATGGGTTATGTGTGGTTTATATAGAGGAGATAGAGATACGCTATTAGTAGTAACATGGCAACGTGCGAAACAGGAATACATTAATTGAATGAAAAGCGTTCGTGAATACCGTGGGGATTAACGTTGCCGATTTGAAAGATGAATTTTTGTTTTCGATTCTTGCGGCTTTCCGTGGTACGTTGATGGAGGGAAAGGCCGCATATCGCCATGTGTTATTTGGAGTGGTTAGGGAGATTAAAATGACGAGCGACTAGCTTGGATGTGTCCTAGTCATCCTATTCAACATCGCGAAGGTGTTCGCGGAATCAGTCGTCTGGTCGTCCTCCTGTCGGCTTGCCTCCTCCTTGCATAAGGTATAAGTTATGCAGAAGATGACATTGGCGGAGGTACACGAGAAACGATCGGTGATCTTAAAACAGATCCCGACATTTTGCAAGTGTTTTGAATGAAAGGACACGTTTTACATCCCGAAGTTGCCGGGTTGCTCATTTGTTTTGAGTGCGCTTCTAACCAAAATATTGCCTACGTGTTTGTCGCATTTGAATGAAATTAGTGGAGGTTGCGAAAAGATTCTAACAGTCTCAAGATCATTTTGGAGTAATTTAATGATAATTTGTGGTTTTGAGTGCGTGATTATGAGGATGAAAAGTGAGGGTGAATGGAATTCTGTCATTATCCTTTTGGGACGTTTGAAATGCTGACTGTCGATTAATTTGTTGGGCGTGATGATTGCCCGCTCTGACCACAGAGACAAGATAGCCACGTTTTTCGAAGAACTGACGCATTTCCTCTGATTTGCTGGCGGAAATATCAGAGTCATCACTACAGAGACGTCCAAGTCTAAGAAATTGAGAATAGGGAATTGAATTCTTGACATGTGATAAATGTGACGATGAATGCAACAAATAAATGTTATAATCTGTAGGTTAGCTTAGGTTTGCAGTGCACTTTGGTACATAAGCCGTTGCTACTGAAAGAAACTTTGATATCTAGAAAAGCCAATGAAGTTTCTGAAATTTCCCAGAGTGATGTATATGAAAAAAATCATATGTGAACTGCGGAAACAAAATCCAATAAGGAATGATCCTCGCAGTTGTGAACGCAATTTATGCAATTGCGTAAAGAAGCCTGAAAAAAATATTTAGACCTTCAACGGGGTTTGAATCCATGACCTCGCGATACCGATGCGACACTCTAACCGACTGATCGAGCAATGACAATGACGCCACTGACGTTGGGAGCAGGTCAATTGTGGGTTAATATGTTCTATTTCTGCTCCTTGCTACCACTGCTAATATTTCACTTTGGTTGAAGATTGTTAATATTAATATGCATGTACATTGCTCAAAGGGTTCACCTGATGTCCTCATTATGTTTGTGTTTCTTAAAAGGTAAATAGCAGCATACTCAGTGAAAGAGGTTTGTTAGATGGTCATCCAAATGTCATCATCTTCATGTGGACTTACTATTAATGATTTGCAGGTTCCATCTGAAGAGGCAGTTTTTGAGGCTGTTATTTCTTGGATAAAAGAAGATGAAAAGAAGAGAAAGGATTTCTTGCCTAAAATGCTTCAATACGTTCGCCTTCCACTGTTAACACCACGATATTTAACAGACGCAGTTGACAGTGAGGTAGGATAACTGATTTGACTTAGTGATGATCAGACATTTAGAGCGGACGTTTATTTGAGTACTGAAATAATTAGGACAAACGTACAGAGGGGTTTTATTCCTTATACGAAGGTGTGAGAAGTTGTGCAGCCGGTCATGCAAAATGGATGACTGCTGGACCTGTTTCTCTTAGTGGATGTTAACTGTCCAAAAGTGCCCTCTTTGGTCTCAAGGGACCAAACAAACCCATGCTCTTATCCTCTTTTCTTCTCTTTTTCTGAATTGTTATTACATATGGCCGAACGGAATGCCAACGTTTATACGACAACGAATGAACATGATAAAACTAGGTTGACATTTACTGGAGTATCTTACTGGAGTATCAACAACCGTTGCTTACACTCAACGCTAAAACTAACCGCAAGAAAAACCGGGCAAACTAAAAGTGACTATGAAAAACTATTTGTATGTAAACTGCGATGCCTGTGAGAAGCATAAGATAACGGTACAAAAGAAATAACTGAACATAAAAAAATGGCGCTTGATTAACTGTCAACTGTTTGTGCCTCAGTTATGTTCATTCCCCCCCCCCCCCCTCCTTCGTTGATAGGGTGTAACTCTGTCAATGTTCAATTTAACGTATTTAACGGTCTCATCCCTTAATTGGCCTTACAACGGTATCCTTGCCTACTTGAAGCTTCACTACTCGAATGTGCCCATCTTGGCCTGGGAAACCGTTCAGAACCCTTGCGAGGGGCCTATGAGCTTTGGAACTTTCGGGTGAGATTGCGAGGAGTACTTTTAGGTCAGCTTGTATTTCATTCCATATTTGACGTGCGTTCAGCGACAGGAGCCATTCTCTCAACCATCTCCTCCAATGGGAAATCAGTAAGGCGTCAAAGCTGTCAATAATTCTTTGTCGTTGACGTCTGCGTTTCCAAGGATCACACGAATGGCCTTTGCTGCCTGGCTTTGTCATAACTTCGTGCCCCCTCCGAAATGGGGCGCCAAAGGTGGATTGAAGGACCACTTCGCTCCTTTGTTCACGGTCTGGTCTTAATTTTGTTCCTGGCTATCGCCTCGTGTGCCACTTTTTTGTTCTTATCACATTTTGATGCCATCTGTGATCTTTTACTGAACGGACGCACGGCAACATCGAATTTCTTTATTAAATATACAACGACAGTTGGGCTGAGTGGGACTCCAGTTGGTAATTCCATCAGTTGACTAACTCCAAGCATAGAGGCTTGTAAGAATGTTAAATATCCTTCTCCAAAATAGTAATCGCTCGCAGGATTTTTTTATTCCTCTGGGATTAGCCACCAACTTCAACAGGTTTGCACACTGCTGCCACGTATAATTTTAAACTGTGATCTCGTGCAAGTCAAATGTCTTAACTTCAACGCAAATCTGCGTTAATTCACGGGCAAACTGAGTTTCTCCAAACACAGGTGAATAGAACTTTCCAGCTGTAATTCTTCAGAGAAAACCGAACCAATAGCAAACTAAAGGTTGAAATTGTCCAAAACAGCATCAAACAATATTTGCTTGTGTGGCTGCCGATTGTTTGAATGATTCAGGGGGGAACACAATGCTTATTTTGTGTGGAAAGGTACGGTGCGCTTTTGAAGCACTTTTTATTATCCGATCTGACCAAAATATGGGATCTGTTATTTCTTACTTGTCCAGACCATCGATACTTTTCGGAGTTGGTCTTATGCATGTCCGTTTGAGGAATTTATGGCTATACTTATCCCGGCTACCGACTGAACATTTCGGAACAGCCCGAATGAAAAAGTCTTCACCCCCCCTCCCCCCCACGGCCAAATACAAGGGTTTTCGCGTGAAATGTTGTCCATTATTTGCGAGCGATGAACCTTTATTTTCAAAACAAACACTTCGGTTAGAAAATGATACTTCAAAACTCTAAAACTGAAGTCGCTTTTTCTATTTAAACTTGCAAAATCGCTTAATTTCCATTATCTGTGAACTTCTGGTCCATATTTCTTTCACTTATACTTTGAAAACGGAGGTAATTACTCAGGCACAATAAAATATAAAGATGTCCAAAGTAACACAACTAAAACTTGCCCTTTTATGAAGACAAAGGTACTTTAAAGACAAACTAAAATTTTGCAAAAGCTCTGAACGCGTGACTGATGACGTCATGTCTCTCTCATTTTATACGACATCGAATCTACACAGCGCTCGATCTAGTCTTCCAAATTTGTCGTTTATCTGCATTGCCCCCTTAAATTTTAAATGGAAGAAGTAACGTGGTTATTGTTAAATGCACCACGCATATCCTATTTGTTTTTAAATTAAGACGTCTTGTCATAGTAAGTAATGATGAAAAGACTGAAGGGCCAGTGGTGTAAGGCTTGGACCCTGCATCATTCAATTGTTTCCTGAGACAGGACTCTTGGAGCTTTTCAGGCTTATCGCCCTTGAAGATTCAGTAAGGACGTAGCTCAACAAGGTCGAACCGAAAGCATATATGAGGCACCTCAATGGCTTCTGCTATAAGGTTGATGTATGACACAAGAGCTCAGCACACTGTTTTTTTTTTTTTTTTTTTTGCTGAGGGAGGAAAACCAGAGTGCCCGGAGTATAACCCTTGGAGCAGGGTCGAGAACCAGCACAACCTGAGCATGTGTATGGCAAACTCCGGGATTTGAACCTGATGGGAGATGAGTACTCTCACAACTGCACCAGTCCTTCGCCCCCACTTAGTCCTTTATCAGGCACATTTAGGTGCCATCAACATACTGCTTGGTAAACCTGTTATGGAGTAGTATTCCATTGGGGGGATTAATAATACTAGTTGCTTCATACTACAGAAACTTAAGGCCAAAGAACTGTTGTGACATATGTATATGTAAGGAGCTCTTCTTTATCTTCCTTATTGTTAATCCCTTTGCCTCCTCCTTGATGTTGCTTGCGTGAGCATTCAACCCTATTCTCTACATGTACACGAAATGTTTTGTTTAACAGTTGTTTGAACATTTAGCTTAGTAGCATTGTTAATTGTTGGTTGCTGATGCAGGGAGTGTATCTAGTGTCTGTCGACCAGAAGATATTGCTTTCTTTTTCTATACTCTTTTGTTTCTTAAACCTGCTTCAAAAAATCTAGATGAGATCCTTGTTATCTTGTGATCCTCAGCCATAACACAGACTCCATGGTCATACAGGTAATTTGTTTTTCTTACCCTTATTTAACCTCTAATAATTTACCTGATGACATCTGACATTTGCAGCTTAAAGGGTGCATCATTTTAATGTCCATTTCTTCTTGTTTTTTGTCTTGTAGCAATTGATCAGACAAAGCCTCGATTGCAGAGACCTTGTGGATGAGGCCAAAAAGTATCATTTGAGGCCTGAATGTCGTGGTCTAATGCAGAATAGTAGAACTAAATCTCGTATTGGTCTATCAGAAGTGATGTATGTATTGGGAGGATTTGGAGATTTGCAATCTCCAGTTGATGTTGTGGAGAAGTATGATCCAGCAATCAATCAGTGGTGTGTTGTACAGGTGAGTGACCTGGTCGTGCACACATACTGTGTAGGCAAACGTCGCCAGCAACATTTTTTTAAATTCCATTTTGTAAATGTTTTAAGAAAGAACTTAAGGAGCACGGTCACAAATCGATATTAACGGCCGTGGTTTGTATTTTCTTTGCCAATTAAGGCTTATTCTTCGTTAAGACGTTTAAAGATGATGTTACACATGGGTTAAGTTCCTTACAGCTAATTTTAGGATAGTGTGCACCACAAAATTTCCGAAATCTTCGTGACAGTGCCCATTTGATTATTGAGCACTTGAGTAATTATCCGGCTTCAAACCAGATTCAAAAGTTTAAACAACGTCTATCCTACTGCTGGCATAAAGCAAGCAAGGGTTTTTTTTTCAGCCATTGAAGAGGAGGCGCCGATACCTAAGTGCAGTGGCCCTTAATAATAGACTATATGCTATTGGAGGATATGATGCTTCAAGTCGTCTTAATACTGTGGAGTGTTTTGATCCATCAACCTCTCAGTGGACAGTTATGACACCTATGTTACAAAGGCGTGGCTTGGCTGGAGCAACTGTATCAGCAGGTTCAATTTGCTTTCATTGTAATAGTAGTATTGTCATAAACAAGGGATTGTGAATAAATGACTTAATAGTTAACATCTTGCAAACAACAATTGCTATTACCTTTTCTGCATCTTGAGCGTATCAAATTTCCGGGCTATGCAAATTGATATCTGTCCGTGCAACTTAATTAACGTTACTGTGAATAACAAAGACAAAACGATGAAGCCTAAAAATTTAATGCCAAAAATAGTGCAAGTTATTTCCGCAATAAAACCAACCCAAACACTCAGTGGACTTCTGTGTTCGAATGCAGGCAAAATTTATGTAGCTGGTGGATTTGATGGCACCACAAGGCACACCAGTGTTGAGTGCTATGACCCAACAATTGATAGATGGACACTTGTTGGTGAGATGCAAGCTCCAAGAGAAGGTGCAGGGCTCACTAACTTTGATGGCATATTGTATTCTGTGGGTGGATATGATGGAAGCCATGTGTTGAGTAGCATTGAACGCTATGACCCTAGGACTGGCCAGTGGACTGGTTTGGCTCCCATGACTACAAGGCGGTCAGGTACGTGCTACAGCTATAAGTAAAATGAAATCTTTAAAATAGTAAGTTCACTAAATGCTGTTCTGTGGAAGTAAGCTTCGGTGTAGACCAAAAACATTCACAAGTGTTAAACTGTTATTAGTGGAAAAGTATGCCAATGGAGTCTGTAAACTGTTTGCATGTGGCAATAATAAGGTACTATTTTGAAATATTTTGGTTTTTAAATTTGCATGTTTTCAAATGAAATTTAGATTCCAGTCATTGTCATTATTTCCAGCAATTTGTATAGGAAATCGCACGACCTCAAGTACAATTCGGGATTAATAGGTACGAGTAATTTTGAAAGTTCTCAAAATTGCACGAGCCTTTAGTCATAGTACATTCAACAAAATTATGAACTTACGCGCCGTTGTCATGGCAACTTAATAGGTACTCCTACGGTGTACTATTTGGGATTAATTGTACTGCTCTGACCAATCACAATTGAGTATTTTTGTTGAGTGCACTATAAAGTGTTAACTTGTCATAAAAGGGGAGGTGTATTGAGGTTCCTTCTAAGGAAGGCCTGATTCTCCAGTAAAGGGCGTGTCGTGTAGCGTTTGGTGAGACATGGGCATGTTGCATCCTTACATCTGTTACATGAGTGTAGTCTTCGTCTTTCCATTTAGGCGCTGGTATAGTAGTACTTGAGGGCCAAGTGTTTGCTGTTGGAGGTTATGATGGTAGCCAGCACCTATCATCTGTGGAGTGCTACAGTATATGTAACAACCAGTGGTTGAGTATCGCAGCAATGCAGTCAAACCGGTGCTATGTGGGCACAGCAGTGATGTGTGGCAAGCTTTTTGCTGTGGGTGGTTATGACGGTTTCTCGCTGTTGAACTCATTTGAGAAATATGACCCCTTGTTACAGGAATGGACTTTGCTCACATCCATGACAACAAGTCGTTGTGATATGGGTGTGGCTGTTCTTGTGGGAGACTGAAACGAAATGTTTTAAATTAACTATGCAACAAAGAAACAGAGGACGGACAGACAAACAGACAAAGACAGAAAGAAGGGGAGGGAACACTTTTGAACCAATTGTACTTAAGTAAAAAACAAAACCTACAGAAAGCACCCGACTGGCCCGCCTGTGTACGCGTAATGGTCGGCTGTAGTCAGAAAGAGGATGAACAAATGTCGTTCTTTGAAAATCCAGAGTTTGAAATCCGCGAAGGCGCCCGTGGGAATTGTTGAACTCACGAAGCCTTTTACGAGAAAGAAAGCCCGGCGACCCCTTTTTGTTATTTTTTTCACCATGGAAAGGTCTTATGGAAAGGAAACGTCACACAAAATTCAATGATGAATAGCCTTTTTTTTGTTTTGGCGTTTACATAAAATCTGTTTGGTAGAAATTTGTTGAGATTATTTTCAGTTTTCGTTTGAAATGCCAAACGTTATCACGCTAAAAGCCTGGTTGTCAGCAGGCAAAATGTGCCAGACGTTAAAAGGTAGTTCTGACTAATCCTTGATTGTCGTTGCTATGGTAACAGCTGACGACGAAGTAATAGTAATTTTTGGTCTCATTGTATAGCAAAGTGTTTTCATAGCTTCGCTTTGCCATGTTGTTCTTTTCTATCAAAGTGTATTCCGTGCAAAAGCTAAAAACTACTACCAGCCACCTTAAATGTGGTCAAACTGTTTTTTTGTTTGCGAACTTTGCTCACCCCTTGAGATGCGAATCAAGGGAAATCAAACTTAAATTTTAGAACCGTACAGGGCTACGGTTAAGGTCAGCGGTAGATTCAGGCTCAAATTAGGATTACGTTTGTATTCAATAACAAGGGAGCGACATTTAGGTTTTTTTATCAGTAAGGGAGTAATAAGTTAGAAACGTTTTTAAGTGTCGAATACTTGCAGAGCAGTTCACGCTAATTGGGGGCACTATAAATAATTCACATCATACAAAAGAGTACATTAAATGTCCAGAGGTCCAAGTGAACATGTGCCAAGACATCACAAAACGTCTTTAACAATCCTGAAATACAGAAACACACGCGTATATACACGTACATACAGCTAACTGTTTGATAAACACCCGAGTGGCAACCACTAGATTTTAACAAAGTGAGGCCCGTCTTACGAATGTTCTTTCAAAATAGCTTGCGACGATGTTTCTCTTAATTTCGTGAATCAGTAGTTTTGATTAGAGATGTGTTTCCAAGATCCAGACAGAATATTTTCCAAACGTAACTGTTTGAAATCTTGGTAACCTAAAATAAAAATATCTCACGTTGTAGCTTTTATTTCAGGGCTGCGCGGATCAAAGAGGTAACTGGGTACCATCTCGTGCTTGACATCATGGTACATCATGTTATCTGTGGTTGAAACATGAATCATATTGTCTTAATCAATAGCTTCTCATACGTAGGTGTCTTTTCAGAAAGGATGATAAGTTATTGTTCTTTATATTATGGTTAAGATCATTCTAATAGATGTTTCAAATACCAGGCCCAAAATGGGATCCCCGTGGGCATCTTCCTAAATATTTTTTCCACGAAATATTAACCTCTGTCCATTGTGTGATTGAAGTATGATCGCACAAGCTCCAAGACTTTAACTGAAAAAATGTACGTGTTCAGTTTCTCAAGCCTTGCTTATGTAGGCTGACAGAACTGCGGTAAACTTTCCATTTCCAAGCCTTAACAAAGTGGTCTTGAAGGTATGACTTTTTCTGTGGGTTCCATTGTAACACTAAATAAATTTGTGGCCTCAGAGAGAAGTACAAATCCTCAATTTGGGAATTGGGGATTTGATCGCAGAGACTTTTGTAATGGATTTTTCCATCAGCTGGAATCACCGTTATCGGCCATACTTCCTGTTTGTTGTCCTAAGAAAACACAGGTGTCCAGGGGCTTCGCTACCAGTCCTCTGGCCATTTTTGATTACTCTGTAGCCGTGTTAAATGTTTTGCAAAAGGGATGGTGCCAGTTCATTTGAGAACGGGTTCAACTGTTATTAATATGCTTAGGGATATTTCACCAAGCCCATATGTTTTTCTTGGGTCTTAACCTTTACGCTCTTAGCATACCTTCCGTGTGTTCAAATTGAATGACTTGATTCTTACGACTTAGTTGCTGTCGTATGTGTCGAAGATGTCCTTGTCGTTAATGTTGAAAGCCTTTGTTGAAAAATAACCAGGAAGATTTTCCCCCGGTCGTTAATTTTCAAGATGTATTTTGTGATCAGTCGAGATGCCTTATTTCTTTTTCGAAAAGGGTTCAAAAGAGTTTTGCCCGAGTTTTGCTGCTCTGCGTAAAACACTGTTTTCCTCCGCTGCACACTTGTTGGGAGAGAAATGGCTTTTTGCATCTGTCAAGAGAAAAATTGACTTCCTTTTAAATGGAGTTCCAGGTTTTGATTTTCAGATCAATGTAAACTTGTTTTCTTCTGTTCAGTTTTTTATCTCTCAATCAAATCGTTTTTCCTAGTTATTTTTTGTTTGTTTCTGCCGTCCGTGACGATTAAAAAATTTAATGTAAACTGTGCTAGCTCTCCAGATGAGCACTTTGTGCCCTGAGAGTAAATGCTGTGATTAAATATTGTTTAAATAAAAAAAAAATGATGATGATGATGATGATGATGATGATGTTAAAAGTGAGATGGTGAAGGGTTTCCCAACAGTCTGGACACCTCAGGTCTCGGGAGGAGGCCAGATGCCCATGGACGTTCAGCTGACAGACAACGCTGTGAAATCAATAAAATAATCAAATCTTGTAGAATCTCCTTGGATTAGTATCTAGATTCTCGGCCACCTTATATATTCAGTGTCGAGGGGTGAGGAGGAATAATAAGGTGTTCATCATTCCATTATTTCTGCTCGAAAATTTCCGTTTTTGAATCATTCCAATAGAAAAAAAAAACATCGTTTAATGTGAAAAATCTCTATTGCGTTCGACGAAGGAGAACGCATCCTAATCGTGTCGTTTTTTTCCGAAATCAATCCCGCGGGTTTTATTATGTCTCGTGAGTATAGGCTGCGATGTCATACGACTTCAGGGTTTGGTTGGGTGCCATCTTGAACTGTCTGGCACAGATGGCCTCGATATCATGTAAAAACAAATGGCTCACGGAAGTAAGCCTCGTGTACGCATTTTTGGACATTTTCGGCAATTTTTGCTCTTTCCTCGAAGGTAAATGAAGTTACGTTGCTAATCAGAACATCAGGTGTGTTTCAGTATCGAGGGGTGAGGGGCTGCTTTTCCTCTTTCCCAGGAGATTCAACTTCTCTCTGCCTAGATAGGTGTGACAGTAATCTGTACAACTAATTCCAATCTCTGTGGGAAGGTTAATTGTTTCGAGCAATAAGCGAACTGATTGTTAATTGATTGGCTTGTCGATGTTGAGGTGATGATGTTACTGCTGATTCAAATACCATCAAATATTGCTGTAAGTGCTGTCACAAATACTGGGGTGAACTGCAAATAAAATTTACAAGAACTACTGTAGTGAGAAAGACTCGCTCGATTTGAATACAGACAGTTGAAGACATTTCGGTGAGTCATTCATGACGTCCCCGCAGGTCACATGTGCTGTGATGGCAGTATCGAGTTTCCAAAGCACATCATTATTTGATAAAACAGGTTAAATAAATGGCAGCTAATGCTGATGTGGACCTGCGATCTACTTAACACTAAATGAATAAACATCTAAAAATATAT
>OX419345.1:11176000-11201000 GCA_948470475.1 Galaxea fascicularis
GGTATGTAGAATTGACGGATTTCCGTGAAATTTGGCCAGAACTTGCACTGATGACTAAGGAACAAAAGTGTGTCAGCGAATTCTTTTATTTTAAATATTTTTCTCGTGGCGACCTCTGACGCATTGCGTTTTGGGAATTGTTCGATGCTGGAACTCGACAGTTCCATAAAAAGATAACCAATAAAAATACAGGAAAATGCTGACACACTTTGAGAGATTGATGCTTTGTGATTAACACTGCACAGTTATTTTGCATCAACGATCGCATTTGATACCCGATAAATTCGACGGAAGGTCAATAAGTCATTTTGGCGTTTACCGGCTTCTGTCGCCTTATGAAAGGAGTAGCCAAACAGAACATTATTTTTTTCGAATTCTATATTTCATAACCTTTCTATTGATATATAGTTTGTGTGGGTTTTCTTGAAAACAGCGCGAGTACGAATTTTTTTCTGGAGGACACCCGCGAAGGTTTGCAGTAACCTTAAAGGAATAAAAATAAATGATTTAGGAACTAAAGTACTGCAGTTCGCTGATGACACAATTGTTGTTTTATCAGATTTAGATTCTGCTCGAGCTTTGTTTGTTTTACTTGATTGTTTTGAGAAAGTCTCTGGACTAGAACTTAACATTGCTAAAACAGAAGCAATGTGGATCGGCCCCCTCCAAAACTGTGAAAATAAACCACTCGGGGTCAGATGGAAAACTTGCGTTAAGTTTTTAGGAATTTTCATTACATATGATGTACAGATACTAGTCAGCGAGAAACACTTTAAACAAAGACTGAAAAAGATCAGAAATGCAATAAATCTATGGAAGTCAAGGGGTTTGTCAATTCATGGCAAGGTTACTATTATAAAAGCAATTCTTCTTCCAAAATTAATATACCCTAGCCCGGTGATAAGCACTCCGTCTGAATTTATAAAAAACATTTAACAGTTAAGTTTTTCATTTTTTATGGAACGGGAAGGATAAAGTTATTAGAAGCTCAACGTATGTACCCTATGAGTAACATGGCCTCAAAATAATAGATTATGAAACCATGATAAAAGCGTTGAGGTTGAGCTGGTTAATGCGCGTAACGGATGAGGACTCATTAGGTTTCTGGAAGTGTTATCTTAACTATCTTTTGGATAATGAAGGGTTTTTTTTCTATTTCAGTGTAATTATGATATAAACCAGATTAATATTTCATCTATTTTTTATCAGGATCTATATTGATATGGTGGTCAAACATACGAAAAATTGTAGATCCAAATAATGTTTACAAATATACAGTGTATTATATGGAACAACAAACAAATCAAAATCGATGGTTCATGTGTTTTTTATATGCATTATTTTAAGTCAAATATCGAGTCTTTTAATGTTCTTAGAAGTGAGGGAATGACAAGGTCCAATTTTTTAGCATGGACAGTCCTAAGACAATCGGTTCCTTTGAAGCTGCGTGCTAACATACCCAATTTCAAGGTAATTCTTGATTTGGAAAGTCTAAAATGTCATGACTATTATTGTTTTCTAATAAAACAAAAATTGGAAAAGCCAAGTAAATGGGTTAAGCTAAAGCAAGAAGTTAGCCTTGATGACAAGCAAGTTTCAGAGGCATTTCTTTTGCCAGTGAGGGTTGCCAATGAACCGTACCTACCGGCTCCTTTCAGTACAAAGTGTTAAATTCTATTCTGTTTACTAATGACCGCTTGTGTAAAATAGGATACGTTTGTAACCCCAACTGTACCTTCCGTCATCAGCTTACAGAAACCATATCCCATATTTTGTTCAGTTGTTCTTTTTCAAATTCTTTTTGGCATGAGGTTAATTAAAGCATTTTGAGTAAAATCAAAAGTTGCAGACGCCTCTCGCTTACATATTGCAATGTTGTTGTTGGGTTCTTTGACGAGGAGATGGATCTATTTAATTATATAGTAATTTTAGGAAAATCTCTCTTGTGGGCTTGTCGATGTAGAGAAACGCTACCTTCTTTGAGCCATTTCATAAGAATTTTGATGATTAAATGTGAAACTGAAAGACATGTATCTTTCAAATTGAATAAAATGAATTTGTTTAAAGAAAAATGGAAGGTTTTTGAGGAAACAATTTTTAACTAATAATTAATTGGCCGAACTGTGCACGGACCCTTCTACACTATATGTTGGCCTCTGCGCTCTAAGTTAACTGCGTGGGAAAATAACAACGATTATGCAGATTATGGTGTAAGACTCTTGACAAGACACAACAACAGGTTGCTCACTTGCCAAGTTGAAAGCTTACGGTCTCATTAAAAGTACCTGCGCCTTGTTTGCAGACTACCTGAGCGGCAGGACACAAAGGGTCAAAGTTGGATATTCTTTCTCGGCATGGCAAAGAGTCACCAGAGGAGTTCCGCAAGGAAGTGTGCTCGGGCCGATGCTATTTAACATATTTCTGAACGATCTATTCTATCATATAAAAGATGTTAATCTACACGCCTACGCAGATGACGAACAACCTTATGACTCGGATGTGGATCCTAGAGCCCTTGAACAGCGGATACTTCATCAGTTCCAAACTGCGAATCAGTGGTAGACAGAAAACGGCATGATCGTGAACACCATGCTATGGTTTTAGGGACCACTGACCACAATTTTTTTTTCCTGTTGAGGACTCCCTGGACTTGCTTGGAATGACCATTGACAATCAGTTAAACTTCAATAAACATGTATCCTCAGTATGTAAAAAAGTTAACAATCAATTGAATGTCATGATTAGATCAGATTTCGTAATCTCATTTGTACCGATACCAAGTTAAAGTTGTATAATGCTTTCATTTTGCCCCACTTACAATATTGCTCTACGGTCTGGCATTTTTGTAGTGCTAGAAACTGTGAAAAATTAGAATCTCTCAATAATCCGCGCCCTAAGCATTGTTTTTAATGATAAAGTTTCCTCTTACGAGGAGTTATTGCATAAATCAGAAGGATGAACTTTGTACAACCGATTCAAAATGTTAATTATTATTTATAAATGCTTGAAATGAAAGAGTTTCCTAAATATCTTTAAGACATGTTTACTTTGCGTCAGTCTGAATACTCTTTTAGGAAAATAAATATATGTTTTTTTTGCATGTGTGTAAATAGATTTTTATGCATGTATATACTGTCTGAAAGTGAAAAACCGTTGTTTTATGGAAACGAGACATTGTGTGACTTGGATACAAACACAAGACATTCTAATTAGTAACGTGATGACGTTGGTACTGGTCTCCGTTACCTGAAATTAATTACTGCGTAAATAGACTGTCTAAATATCGTGATTATTGCGTTTGAGTGATGACGTCACAAAGCTGCAAAACAGCAGATGAACGAAGCAAAATGGTTTTTAAGGCGAAAATTTCTAGTGAGATGTGGGCGTATGTCAGTTTTGCGAAGGAATGGAAACGTTTAAGTGTCAAACAGATCATTCAGCAGTCGCACATATCCCGTGCCTCACTCTACCGCATTTTAAACCCGGCATAGTAAATCGAACGTTCGAAAATCGAACTCAATCGAACTAAATCGAACTCAATTCGTGGATTGAGTTCGATTGAGTTCGGCAATCGAACGAAATCGAACACCACTCTTTCAGTGAGTTCGATTTCCGAACAAATCGAATTCAATCGAACAAATTGAACTCAATCGAACTCAATCCGTCTGATTGTGTTCGATTGAGTTCGGAAACCGAACTCAATCGAACACAATTAAATGGATTTCGTTCGATTGGCTCTGGTGAACCTATACAAAGCAAGCCCAAAGCAAGCCCGTCAAAGCAAGTTTTTCTTGCGCTTTTTTTACTATTTACTCAATAACACAAACCCCATTTATAAACTGTCCTCGGCAGTTAAGAGAACAGAACAGAACAAAACAAAGCTAAAAAACGTCAAAGCGGCATTCCTGGTAGCCTTTGACTATACATTTGTAGCTTACGATCCACAATGCATCTGAAGCCATTTCTGCGGAATTTCTTCGTTTACGAAAAACACGTGCACTACACTCAGGGCTGAAGTAACTCGAGCTTCTAAGATCTGGTAATGGATTTTCAACGTCTGTTTTACATAAATCACGAGTTCGAAAATCGAACGTTCGATTGGGTTCGATTGATTTTTTTTCTTTTCGGTGAGTTCGATTGAGTTCGATTTCGTTCGATTGAAATTTAGTTCGATTGGGTTCGATTTACTATGCCGGGTTTTAAAGGAAGGTGTTATCCGCGAAAACAATCAAGAACGGCAAAAGAAGAAAACTATCGGACGACCCCAAAAATTGGGTGCATGAAAAAAGCGATTACTTCTACGAGAAATCCCAAAATTGAGGAAATCAGAAGGAAAATTTACTGTGTAGCGACTTATGCAGCAGACAGGGGTCAGGGGTCAGTCCAAGAAATGTTTCCTTCCAAACAGTACAACGGTTTCTTCATAGCCAAGGATACAAGTATCTACAAGCACGCCAAAAGGGTCTCCTGACAGATAAAGATCTCAAAAAGAGATTAAAATTTGCACGAAAGATAAAACGTGAGTACGATGACAGCTTGTGGACCGAACAGATAGCCTTTTTCTTGGATGCGGTTAGTGTTATACATAAGTTCAATCCTGCAGACCAAGCGCGGGCGCCTCGGGGGCGCATCTGGAGAAAAGAAACAGAGGGACTGGCCTGTGGATGCACAGCAAAGGGTTCTCATTGCGGGTCTGGTGGGAGAGTGGCAAAGTTTGTTGTGGCATAACCGCCGCGAAGGAGTGGTTCTGTGTGACAAATACGACAGAATGAACGGGTTATATTTTAAGGGTTTGATAGAGAGAGAATTTGCCCGCATGTTTAGAGATTCGAACAAAGGAGGGTCTAAGCTTTTTGTCCAGGATGGGGAACAGAGCGTGCATCTAATTTTTTACTTGCTGGTACAAAGATATCGTTATTTTCTTCCGATGAAGGTGAATCTGACTCGTACTCTTTGATCATATCCATTCTGTAGTATCGCTTTGTGATGGAATAGATCTTTTTCAACGCCACTGAAATCGCCTGTTTTACAATCGGAAAAGCTTTAATTTGACTTTCACATCTCACAATCATACCACGACCAATCATATCATTAAATGAAACTAAAAACACGATTATCATGACGTTTTGCGGCTTATCTATCTCAAGCATGACTAGTTTTCTCTCGTGACACGAGAAAATTCCACCAAATATTGTTTTTCCACATTATTTCAACTCTCGCGGTAATTTAATGCACAGTAAATAGATACCACTTTCAGCCGACAATGGGCGACAAAAGTGGTTGAGACAGTTGAGTGAATCGAGTGCTAATTGCAACATTTCACTTATTCCATTTCAAATCCCATTTACATTGAGAGCCACCCCCACTCCCCCTTTTCAATGTTGCACAGGAAGGAAGCAAGTTCTAGAGACAGGAAATCCAACATTGTTTTGGGGGGAGGGGGGGTGTATCGTATAGTTTAGGGGGAAATGAGCCTGAAGTACTCCAAAAGGGCATAATGTCTCAACACTTTTGTCGCTCATTGTAGATTTATTTTACGAATGTATCTAAATTTTGTAAATGTAAATAGATTTTCTCTTTTTTGTTCTCGAAGATATTAGCCTTCAGGCTACTCTGAAATTCGAGTTTATGTATGTATGATTGAAAACACAGCTTCCAGTCATTCTTCTGAAAGACGACTGCATTTTAGGGGAAGAAAACACCATAGTGATCAAAATAATAAAGAATGGTCAAATTAGTGTTTCGTCAAAGGGCAACGTCAGCACAGGCGCGTAAGCTTTCCTTATATTAAAGAGTGAATACTAAATCTGACGAACCGTATTTCGTTTTTCAGGTCGACTGCCGGCCAAGGCTTCAAAAACACTAAATGACCGGTAGTCCGATAAAAATTGTAGAAATGACGGATAAATCCTACAAAACCTTTTACACAGATGGCTGATCTTTGACAGTTTAAATTGACTGAAATTCTTCGATCTTGTAATTTTTATCGGACTGCCAGTCATTTAGTGTTTTTAACATCTTGGCCGGCAGTCGAAGTGTCACGAAATACGGTTCGTCACATTTATAAGCCCAGCAAAAAGCAAGCGCTGGACTTGGGATTTAAAAATGATTTCAGGATCGCTTGACTTTTCCTAATCGACATACGATGGTTTGGTTTAGCCAGGATTCTTTGATTCGACAATTTTTAGAAAAATCTCGCACTGCCGGCCATTTAGTGTTTTTAACCAGCCACAGCGAATTAAATATTATGTAATTCCACTCACCGATCGTCGACTCCGCTTTCATAGTGTTGCAGAAGATTTTTTCCAAATGGTTGGAAACGTCCCCTTCTTCAAATTCCTTTTCATGCCTTTCATTGGAAATGCAAGCGTAAAACAATCCCTTGTGAAATGCTCAGAGCACACAGCAAATTTTCCCACTGGGTTGAAATTCTTCCGGTGCATGGACACGAAACTTTTCCACTTTAACCTAACGCTGCCCGAAGCAGGAGAATTATGAATCGAAATTCCCAACTCATCGTTCTTTACGTTTCCACAGTCTTGAACAACACAACGGCGACCAGGCATACTTTCGTCAAAATAGAACCTCAAAAAGCTTCCAAAAATATCTCACCCTGCATGCGAAATTAGCCACGTTTGTTTGCTTTGTTTTGCCGCGTTGATGTTTCTACGTCACATCTCGCCCCAACTCCTTCAAATACTACTCCCGGCCATTTTTTGAATCGAGTAATGGCGGCAACACATTTACGAAAATTGCTGTGCAAATAAACACACTTCCAGATCATATTTGGACTCCAAACTTGGCACGGTAAGTCACTTTTACATATATTTTCGAAATATGTAATAAAAAACAAATCCCCGAATTTGATCGTATTTGTCTGGAAAGTCACGCTAGTCTCATCCAGCTAAAGTCAAAACTCGGATGCTCACGGATCACTTGCGTGATCAATCTGCATCACGGAATACGAAACCAGAGAGGGTATCGAGAGTTCCCAAAGTTCAGACCATCAACTATTTTTTTTCGCACGTTCCTGATGGCGGAGATTTTCCCTTCTCAAAAAGCGGCGGTGTACCAAGAAAGAGAAAAAATGTATTTTTCGAATCATTTAATTGCCTCGAGACTACCATGGCGGCCAGTGGGCAGTGAGTCGAAATGAACTACATTTTAAAACATCTGCAAAATGGATTAATTGCCCGCTCAATTAAGAGGGGTTTGTTTGCAAATTAAAACATAAGTTAACATAAGTCTATTCATGGGTTAGATTTCTGAGACATGTCTCTAACTGGAGCCTGTTGTTCGAAAGTAGAATTAACAATTTTGGCGCAGTGAAATATTAAGCAGGGTAATATCGCTCGTGAATAACCTTTCAAAGTGGTAATTTTACGTAAACGTCGAGGAAAAGTCCAAGCAAGACCCTTCCCGAATAATCTTTATTACCTTATTCCGAGCTTATTTTCTGCGCTGAACAGCTGTACCCTGAATCTATCATAATTAGTTGACCTGTAAATGTCATTATTCGATCGTAGATTTAGTTTTTGGAGGTATTTTTTCTTGGATGGCTGATTTCCATTCATTAAATTTTACAGCCATAATTAGTCCGATTTAATGGCACGATTTTGATTTCTTGGTTGAAGGCAAAGTATGTTTTAGCAAAGGGTGAGAGAATACTACAACTATTTTACTGAAGTGCGTTCAATCAACAGAAAAGACGTTTATTTTCTCTTTGGAACCTTAATGCTAAAACCAGTAAACTCCATTTTTATGACAAATATTCTAAAATTTTCGGATATGTCCTGTTTTTGTTCCTCTAGAGGGTAAAATTTCCCACGGCTATTGTTCCACGAGTGACCTGATTGGCTAAGAAGAAAGCGGTACATATTCCAAATATTTTGATCATGTGATCGCCTGTCGGACATTTGAAAAGAGATTGAACACTGTTTATAATTCGCTTATGAGTGCTGACTTCAGGAACGCCAAGTAAGATGGCTGACGAAGAAGCTGTGCTCAAGAAAAAGGTGATGATAAATTTTTCAACTTAAAATTAAATTTTACAGTTTCCTTCATGTGCGTCTGTTTTCGTCCTCACGGAAACGCGAATTAAGAACACAGAAGGCTTGAATGAAGGTGTAACTTTTAAACAGCCTTGTATTCTCCCTGTTCGTATACATTATTCTTGTTTACTTGTTGTTGAACTTATGGTGTTTCATGACAGTGATTTCTTTGTTTAGGTCGTATGGGCCAAAGATCTTTCAAACGTTTTCCGTAAGTTCCCACTGCGCTCGGTTTGACTGTAGTTATTATGATCTGAATCTTTCTTTTTGAGATTGCAGCGTTCGTGTGATCTACTACACTGAATTTAAAACGCAAACTAAATGTATTTGTTTTTTGTTCAAGAAGTTTTCTAACCCACTGCATGACCATGGTGAAATTGCTGGGCGGGCCTGCACCGTCTGCGTCAATCATGTTCAAATATATCAGATAGTTTCCATATATCGGTTTTGTGGCGCATCACTGAATGTGCCGATCGATTTGATGTGGCTTGAATGGATATCGTTTTAAACTGATGATTACCAGTGTAAGCTGGTGTTTTTTCACCTGTGTTTTGTTCTGGCAAAAATTATCTTTATACATTGATACCAGTGTGCTCTAAAAACGAACGTCTGTCTCCATAATTATTACAGTGTATGAAGGTGGCAAGATTCTAAAATTCTAAAATTAGATCTGTTGCTGCAGAATATCATTGTCCTATTTTGCTAGCTCAGAGTGAAGATTGAAAACTAAGATTAAGCCTTTTACATCTGTGAAAGATTAATGTAACCTTTCTCTTCTGCAAATCAAAACAAAACCTCTAGTCATGCTTGCGTCTTCGAAGCTGAGATCCTGTTTACGTCTCAGGGTCGTTAATTTACAAGTTGTTACTAAAACTTTGTAGTAACAGTAGCTTTCGAAAATGTGCAGATAATCACTTGATGTCATTTATTCGTGATATAAGTCGATAATTTGCCGCAAAATTAATCTCGTCGTAAATATTTTGTTGGAATGCTGAAATGGCATGCAAATTTAGGTTTCATATGTTGTCTGTACGTCCAGCAGTGGTTTCTGTGAAAGTAAGCTCTGTCGATTTCCTTTATGTGATTTACCCTGCTTTTATGAATAAATCTTTTTCCTTGCTTATTTCCTTATCAACAAGGAGCGTTTACAAAAAGATACATTGTAGGTTAGGGCAAAAAAATGTGACACAACTATCAGGGGTATCTCACAAAGAAACATAGGTGATCATGAGTCTTGTCTCTGTTTTGAATCTGACATATCATCCTCTAATGGGATAAATACTGATCTGCAGCCAAGGTTTCTTACTTGAAGGAATGGATGAATGAATAATTTTTTTACCCTGCAAATATGTATTCAGAAGTTGGGAATTATCATAATTATTTAATATGATAATGGCTAGTACAAACCTGTGTACAGTGAAGGATGAAAGAAAAAAGAATGAAACAATGTTTATCACATGTTCAACTTGATGACTAAAGCTATAGTAAAGAAGATAAAAGTTTGCATCTCATTATGAACCTCTGGAACTAAATATTATTGTTTTTGGTCCTCAACATACACTTTTAATACAAGTTTGTCAGCCATCCAAAACACTCAGAGGGTGATGGAAGTGACTGAACTAAAGTAATGTTGTTTTGGAAAGTAGAAATCTAAAACTGGGACTGGAAAATGATTAACCTTGTATAGTTACATGTGGTGTACTCAACTTCCTGGTATTTGATTCTTCCTAGCCAGTGACACTTGTGATAATTTAGTGTTGTGAATCAAGTCAGGGTATGAGTGGATAAAATTGGGATTGTGTTGACACTGTCCACCTACTTTTACTGAACAATGTACATAATTAACACAGGTACGGTGTAAGATTTGGTATTAGGCCACAGACTCCTCAACTGTAAAGTTCCTCCCCACCATATCCTGCACTTAGGAATGTGATGGAGTGTCTGGGTTGCCACAGTCTGGGAAAAATCAGGGAAAAAATATTTTTTTTCAAGATCAGGGAAAAATCAAGTCAGGGAAATTCTACCTGAAAGTCAGTGAAAAGTCAAGGAAATTTACTGTTGGTTAGCCATTTGGTTTGGGAAGGAGATTCTTTGGTGGTAAAGGTGTTTTCGTTGCAACAAATCCTGCAAAGGAATTGATTTCTGTGGTTCCATTGCTGGTTTATTGTCCAAGATGGTCAGTGAAAATTGGTTTTTGGTCAGTGAAAAGATGGGGAATTTTTTTATCCCAATGCATGCCAACCCTGAGTGTCTCTCAAAAGTTTGTCCTTCTTGCTTCAAATGTGTTCCAATCCACATGGTAAATCTGTATTTCCCCTTGCAAATCCTGGAAACAAATTACCATGTATGTTCATTAGGCATGTCTGATTTTCCAATTATTTACTTCCTCATCACTAGCTTTCACTCTTCATTGTGTTATCAATTTTTCTATTGGATACATCAAATCACTCTTATGTTTTCATTTAAAGTTGGAGGATACCACAGACTTTGAAGAACGACGGGCCATTAGACAACAGCTTCGGGACTTACGGAAGAAGAAACTTGATGCTTTAGAATCAGGGACAACAGCAGTTGACAGACCAAGGAGAAGAGAAAGAGTGAAAAGAGAAGAGCAAACAACTGTTATAACAGAGACTAAAGCAGATGATGATACATCACACCCAGCAACACAAACAAAAATAGAAGTTAATTATTCATGCACAGTTACAACTGATGGACCTGCTGAAAATGGTGTCAGAGATGAACCCAAAGAAAGTAAAGGATCTGTGGAGAATGAAAATTCTGTTGAAGATGAAACTCCTTCGGATGACCTACAAGGTGAAAATGGAACTCAATTTAGTGTGGAAATAAATGGAGAAAAAAGTCCACAGGACAGGAAGCCCAAACAAGTGGACTCCACACCACAAAAACAATCACCAGACAGTGAAACAGTAACTGAATCTTCTTGTACTGCTGAGGCTGAGGCTGTTTCTGCTGCAGAGGAGGCATCTAATGAGGACCAAACTGAAGAAGTTGAGTTGACTCCAGAAGTAGTTGAGACAATTGAAGATGTTGATATGCTGGAAAGACTGGTGAGATGATTGTTTTAAGATAAAACTAGAATGTGAACATTTTCCTGTCTGTGTAAGGCATCACAAAAAGAGCTTGATATATACTGATCACCAATTGGGCACAAAAAAATGCCACAAAATCTGTACCCAATCAGAAAGATGGATTTGAATGGGTTCTGGAACTAGTCTATTGTTAAAGAAATGTACCCAGGAACTCTCCCGTTCACCTTGCAAACTTTCTCAAGTCCCAATCTTTGTCCCATCCCGACTATCTTTCCTTGGGTCTCTGAGGATGAGGAGGAACTTGATTTTGGTAATTTGTATGGGATAAAAGCAACAGACACAAGAGGACTATTTATAATTGTTTTGATTGAATCATGCATAAAATGTAATGCAAGTGCCCAGCTCCTCTTTTAAATTCTTAACTGGGACTCAAGTGGTTTCATTTCTGAGTGCAGTGGCTCATAGCCATTTTCATTTGTTACTTGGTATCTAGTTAAAAGTTGTATTGATAATATTTTACACTTTTAATTATGATATTGTCCTTCAAATTGGTTAGCTGAAAGAAGTCCCCCTTAATGAGTATGCATTGAGAAAGGCAATACGGCTGCAAATAAGGCAACTGAGAGTCAAGAAAGGTTAGTGTTAGACAAACTTTATTTATAATGCTATCCTGTTAGTAGACAAAAATTGTTACAAATAAAATGATCTTAGTGCTCTAAAAGAAAGAGTATGATGTGTCCATGGTTGCATAATAAATTGCTTACACAGGACTTATAGGTCTTAACAGTGGCGAAGACTTGCTGTACATTTCTTGGGTATGGGCATGATCCACCCATGCTCCTTCCTCTGGGATATAATTATTCTTTGTGTGGTAGAATATACATAGTACATGTACTTAGATGCATGCAATTGTTTTTCATTTTTCTGATATATCAGCCTGCAGCAAGTGCAGTCTGTACGGAGACATTATTTACTTACAGTAAGTGTAAAATCTGCCCTTTCAAAAGTCATGGAAAACATGCAGAAACAGTTGGTGCACTTGGAGAAAGCCCTAACTTAAGAAGTTCTGTATAGATCTGTGTTAGTTTTGTTAATGCATTTTGCATTGAAGGGATCAATGATGCTTCTATCAGAATAACTGATTTGAAATACAATTAGCGCATTCATTTTCATGTGGACGGACTCACTTGCTCGAAAACCCCAACCAAATATCTTTCTAAAAATATGTGATTTTAATAGAATACTTTACAAAGTTTACCATCTACACTGTGCGTCAAAATTAAAAATTCCATGTATGTTTTTTGATCCAGTCTCTATGAAACCCACAGCCAATCTTTTACTTTTTTTTCTCAGATGCTGTACAGTGCGTGTAGTATTTCCTTCAGTTTGGCTTTCTTGGACTACTTTATCCCTTTCTGTGGCTCATAATATTGCCATGTGTTCTGATGTCCATGTAAAACTGAACTGAAAAAGACTCATTCATTAACTGTCCTTTATCTCTGATATGGCACATTCAGTTACCACATGTATTGCTGTTCCCAGACTTCCTTGGGAGTTCTTTTGATCCTCCAGTATAGCAGAAAATGGGAAAACACACAGCAGAGTTGTTGTTATCAAGAACAATAACCAATGTCTGATGGTTGTTTTCTCATTGCATTTGCAAACTTGTTAAGTTAAAAGACAAGTCTTGTTTCCATCATTGTCCAAAATTATGATGGAGAGTGCCCACTTAGCAGAGCACTGTCCACAATATTTTATAGCTTTTTCATTGGTACTTTTTTCTGATTTATGGATGTCTAAACTGCAGCATCACAAAAACGTCCTCAAGGAATCCCAAAATTCAGTACTGAGGCTTCTGCACCAAAGGGAATGAGGTTAGTGTTGGAACTGAATCTGGTATCATCAGATCAAACTAACATGCTTTCTGTTTTTGCTCCCCTTTGTATTTACAGAGGCAAGTAAAGAAAATGCTTATTTGTTGGGTTTAGAAAAAACGAAGGAAAGCAAACACAAAATTAATTTACCAGAGAGCAAACCTTGTGAGAGTTTGTATGTGGCTTTGGAAACAACTGAAAATGGTGACTTCATTATCGAAACTGAAACAGTGTTCAATGTATCACAAGAAACTGAAGCAGGGGATGCAATGATGACCAGTACTGGTGCTGAACACTTGGAAAAAGGAGAAAGCGATTGTGATGTAGATAATGCTTCGACAACACAATCCAGTATAACATCAGAGGGTCCCTTTAAGCCAGAAAATCTTGGAAAACCACCTCCCAGGCCACCACGACCCTCAAAGACCCCAAGTGTCGCTTCAGAGACAGAGTTGACAGGAGATTTTAAATGGAGAATCCTTGGGAAACCAGCAGGTCCTCCACCAAGAGATCTGTCTAAAAAGGGAAAACCTTCTGCTCCAGAACAGGTGGATTTCCGAGGACAACTGAAAAAAACTGGGTTAAGAGCTGATAAAGATTTGACAGCACAAGGGAAAAGGAAACACCAGCTTTCTAATGGAGATTTTCGTGGACAGCTCAAGACAACGGGCGTCAGCACCTCTGGAAATCTATTGGCCTTGAAAAGTGTGGGTAAAAAAAAAGAAGGGCCTGTACAGGTTGACTTTAGAGGAAATCTAAAAGGGACACCAGATGACAGTGTCATAACAAAGAAAGCCCCACCACGCCCTCCTCCGACGTACTTAACCAAAGTAACTGATGGTGGGGCATCTCAGTCCTTGTCAAAAAGTACTGGTAAGAGAAAACAAGCTCCTGCTCCTGGAGAACAGGGCAAGTCAGGTGAAACTTCTCAAAAAGAAGTTAGAAAGATTTCCAGTGCAGACTTATTTAACATGCTGCACAAACCAGTTGAAACTTCTAAAGAGGGCTATCTTGTGCAGCGAGGTATTAAAAAGGCAGAATCATCCAAAAGTGCTCCACAGAAATTGGATACTCCATCAGTTCACACTTCCTTGGAGGATGAGAAATTCAAGGCTCGGATGGCTTGGAGAAAGGAAAGATCAGACAAACAGTTCCTTCCACCAAAAGGTGCTAATGCTGATAGGAAAATGTCTGCTGGTGTGGAAACAAAAGATTTCCAGGCTGTTCTGAAAAAAGCTGGTGTGCAACATGCAAAACCATCAGAGAAATCCATGGATCAGCTCACTGAGGAAGAGCCCTCTTCTGATGCAAGCAGACGGTAGGTGGTTGTTCTATAATTCCAGCTGCAGCATCAATGTTTTGTGTATTGTACTGTGGAGTATTATTTATGCTGTCTTTTAACTGACTAACCAAATCTGTGTAAAATGCTCTCCTATTGACTTTCTATTTTCTTTCTTTTACTCAACGTCTAGAGAACCTGTCTTCAAGTGTGCCTGGCACAAGGAAATCTTTTTGCCTAATTCTTATTTATTGCTCTGTAAAATATCTTGGTACTACTTGTACAGAAAATTCTATTCCAAACCTACAAACCTTTTTCTGAGAAAGTGAAAAGATACCTACATTATATGTTTGGAAGCCTTTTGCCATGATGAAAAGTGGTCTATGGAAGCTGCTGCATATTCAGATAACATTTTAAGTGTGGATCTTTGTTAATAACTGTCATCTTTACCACAGAAAATGTTGAATTTTTTTTTGTAGTACTTGAGTTGAGAATATATGGGAATTACTTATAAAGGTGACTATAATTTTATGGCATGTTAAGTTAATGTGAAGTATTTATCCATTTCACTAGCTTGGTGGATCCTTTGCACCTTCTGTTCCTGTTAATTCTTTTGTACTGGTGCTGACCAGTGCATTACTGTATGAAGCCAATCTTCAACCAAAATGACTATGATCATGAAAATGGCTATAATAAGTTTTACTACAAAAGACTATAACAAACAGGGACACTAGTAGCTTTTAATAATTATGTGTGGGATGAATGCCCAGCAGCAGATAGCAAAGATCTATTGTTTCGAAGAGGGATGTTACACAATTTGGCTCTACAATAATTAATAAATTATTTAGACTTATTTAAAATCAGAGTCTGATGCAAGTGCTGTGCTTGTCTTTTGTAGCTTTCATTTCATGTAGTGTTTCCTAACAAAGAAATCACAACAGTATACCCATGAGTGCTTTATACACTGTAATTCATATTAGACTTGGAAAATGACTTTATGCCATAATCCTTTGCTCACTGGCTTGATCCTTTGATTCATTTTGTACGTCTTCTGAACAGTGGCATATGTAAGGCTTGGTATATATCCTGCATATTCCAACCATCAAAGACATGAAGCTGTACGACCAAATTGTGATCATGAAAATGACAAAATGATGATTAAAAGCAAATTCCATCAAAATAGTACTTAAGACTTACGAAAAATATGCAAAAGACAAGAGACTTGTGCTTTTTTCCTGAGTGCACAGACCATGCAGATATAAGTAATTTCAAAGAAGCCATTCCCTTTCGCAGCTTTGTCACCTCCCCCCACAAAAAAATCCATTGTTTTGACATGCTTAGTCAGGTTTACTGAAGGGCAATCCTGTCTGTTGTTCTTGTTGGAGGATTACGTTGCCATTAATTTCACTTGACTGTACAATTTACTTGAAATTCAGCCTCCAGACAAAGAGGAAAATTAATATAATACAGATAATCATTATTTTGGAATGCAAGATCTGCTTTGGTTTAAAATTGAAGCCTTTTTTCAGTTCCTTTCATCAAAAAGTCATTATATGTCCTGGGAGGCATTTAATTATTATAAAAATGCTTGTTTTTAGTGTCTTGCTGTGACATTAAGAGATTCTAATCTTGTAAAAGTTAATGAAGTCCATAAGTCAATTTGGACTGAGATCAAACTAATGATCTGTGACAGAGACAGACCTTTCAAGTGCCTCAGTGAAGCAACTACAGAGACACTGACATTAGGCAACAATCATCAGAGGAAAAAAATCCATGGGTGTTTTTGTGATTAAAAAAGAAACCTTTTCTTGTCAAATAGTCCACTGTAATCTGCAAAATAAGAAAATTTCAATAAACAGAACAAAAACTCAAAACAGATGTCCTGTTATTTAAAAGATTTAATTAAGATAATGAAGTTGCACCAAACAGAATTATTCCAAAAATGTAACAGAAAATTACGAAAAAATCAAGAACTGTTTCAAAAATGCTGATTAGTGATCAATCATAAGTGACAGCTTATGATTATGTTTGACTGAAGTGGCTAAATTCCTTTAAGTGGTTGCAGGGTGAAAAATATCTGTTAAGGAAAGTAGGCATTGCTGGGACAGGAACATCTGGAATAACAGAATGAAAAATTGATGAAATCTTTCTGGAATAATGTGCAGAAAAATGTTCTCCTTCTTGTGAATTCCACTGCTAATAATAGCAGAACCAAAGAGCTTCGTTTCTTTCATTGGTATTTAAGGTTGTCATGTGGAGAGAGAGGATTCAATTTGTCAAGACCATGATGAAATAAGATCTCAGTCCTGTATTGAGATTTTTTTATTTTAAACAGTGATGGTCTCTGTTCTAAGCACATAAGATGATGGGTTCTCTAATCTTCTGCCTCTGCTTTGCTAAATGCTTTGTTAAACTAAATTAAAAGTTGCAATGCATTGGAGTCGTTCTTTGTTAATTTCTAATGTGAATAATATTGTTAAAAATGATGTTGTGTCTAAAGTTAGTATCCACATACTCGTGGTATTTTCCTCCAAATCTTCACTGTATTTTTGTCATAAAATCAACCAACTACCGACTCCTTTTATTAAGCTTCTCTGACTTTTGGGTATACATATAATCGTAAAATCCTCAGGTGTGAACACTTCCATTGTTGTTATAGTTTTATTACTTTGTACAGATACTCTTTATTCTGCGTAGACAATAAATACATTGTTTTCATGGCTGGAAAAGAGAACATATGTGGTGTTACAAGGTGATAGGGTATTCTGAATGCACAAAGTCAGTGGGTCAAGTGTGTTTTGTAATGTAGGCAGATCAAATCAGGTACCTCTGAGAACAAAATCTCCATTAATTTTGGGCTGTGACTGAGCATTTTCAGTGGGGAGTGTTTAAGGGTGTGGAGGAGTTGATGATCTTTGCTGATAACCTTTGCATTGAGCCTTATTGCAAAAACCACTTAAATGCTTCATAGGGCTTTGTTTGTACATGCCATTGACAAATGAAGGGTAATGCAAGAAGTCTCAGGCCCTGTTTATGTGGAGAAAAGCCATTCGGGATAGATACATGTAAGGGTCACCCACCCACCCAAGCTACCAGGTGGGGTGGCCAACTTTTGCTACATTTCCTTGCAAAATGCAGTGAACTGTCATTTGCATGAGAAACACAATTTGGGTCAGCTAAAATGGGTGACCCTCCTGGCGCAGTCACCTTTTGTTGATGGTAAGGTTACCCTCCTTGCTGGGGCAACTTTTTCCCATATAAACACTGGCTTGCCTACTCAGGTCAGCTTGGTCAAGGGTGCATATACAGAGCATGTCCAAGTGCTGTTGTCATTCAGAAACAGCTCTTGACTTCAGTTAAGCAGAGCAACTTCATTCTCATGTAACACTTATTCAAATTGACTCGACCGAGCGGGTGGCCCTTCTATTAGGGACAACAGTAAACAAGGCTTTTCAATGGCAAAGACATTTTTTAGTTTTTGGCTACTTTTAATAACTCGGCTATTATTTCACTTTTTGTAATTAATTGTTCTTTTTCTTGTTTAGGAGTGAGCGGTTTTCTGTTGATATCCAAGACAAAGGTGAACTTCAAAAATTGCGAGCTGACCTTTTACGTGAAAAAGAAATCAAAGACAAAGACAGTATCTCTACTACAACAGAGAAAGTCACTGAAGTTGAACAAGTAGATGGAGGCCAGATGACGAAGGCAGTTACAAAGACAACTGAAGTCCACAAGGGTCCAGGGGGGGCTACAATGACAGTGACAAAGACAACCAGTAAAACTGAGGTGCGACAGACTGGACCTGGAAAAGGTGGGTGACTCTTCTTTCCAAGGCTTATAACTCTTACTAGTAATAATAATTGTTTCATTATACATTGAAAACTGAAGACACAAAACGTAGTTTTAGAGTGGGCTCCTCCCTGTTGGACTAGCCTAGTAATAGTCACTAAGTTGTACATTTAAGTCTCAGTAATTATTATTCTTTATAGTAGGGCATAGCTGCTCTACTTATTGGGAGATTGTACATCAAATTAACTCTAAATCAACTCAACTCAAATCAAATCAAAATTAATGTTGGTTTTTGAGGGGAGGGGAAAACTGGACAACCCAGGGGAAACCTTTCTGTGCAGAGTAGAGAGCCAACAAACTCAATCCAGTTATGGCACCAAGTCTGGGAATTGAACCTGGGACACATTACTGGAAGGCGAGCACCCATAGCACTGGACCAACCCTTTTGATTCTTTAGATTTCAGTCTTTGTGACAAAGATGCACAGTCTATGAGATTAATATTAGTCTGTTAAGGAGAAACTTTATACAATCTTTAATACAATGTACAAATTAAGGGGGGACCAACTTAACTACAAACTTACAGCTGTAGCATTGTTGCCAAGGGATTTTTACGGATTATGTATAAATTGTAAAACACTGTTTTTTCGGTGTTTTTGCTCCTATATTGGTGAAACATGCAAAGGTGAACAAGTGGAATTTATAAATTGTTCTTGCGCATGCGTAACTTGCCCCAGGCCCCAACCACGCTTAAGATAGAAAAAACATGCAGAAAATTATTTGTAGTTCTGATTTTTTTTGCCAATTAGAGATCTTCCAGCCTTCTTCACAAGACTACGTAAGCAAAAAGCCAGTTCAGTGTTTCAAAAAACATGTGCATTCGTCGGGACAAAAGGAAGCATATAATTTTCTTCTTTTGTCATGCAAAATACTTGCATGAATTTTCATTAAGATATACATGTACTTGATTTTATCCTGATGTGTGCAAGTGTTTTTTGAAACTCCAAACTGGCTTGTTGTTAACATACATAACTGCAGTGATAATGACGGAATGGTACAGTACTACACAAAAGTAATGAGAGCAAATTTGTGCTTTGTTCTCGTTGAAATTCCTTGAAAATTCGGCGAATTTTCACTAGAAATTTCACAGAAGTTGGTGAAAATTCGTAAGATTGCGCAAAATTTCGTCAAGGACATCGAAATATCAACGAAAATTCATGCTAAACTGAACAACATATCAGCAAAACTTCGCAAAACAGACAATGTGAAATTTCGAACAAATGAAAAACAGTAGTGAAATTCGCAAAACCGATACCAGAAGAAGCCATGGTTTTTATCCGTTTTTACAGGACGCTGAAATAGTTCCGAATGAAACACAACGCAGCTATCGCGGTGACCTGGAATTTGTGCTTCACTGTTTTTAATACACCGGGTTTGTTTTAATTATAATAAACTGATCAAAGCTATTTGCAATTGCTGTAGAATGTAAATAGTCTTGCTTCTTCTGTTGCGGACAGCCGGAAAATTTGTTTTGGCTACAGGTATTCACATGTGTGAAGCGTGAAGAAAACTCTTAAGACGTTCAATGCTCAACTCAACTTTGAATGTATTTTTGTTATGTGGATTAAGTTTCTTTGGAATTTGACAGCTGTACCAAAACTCGCGTAAGTGCAAACAGTTTGCCAAATGCCTATAGGAACATTGTGCCATGAACCCTTAAATACCAAAAACTAGTTGACAAATTATTACTGACATTTCATGTGAAAATTTGCCTCACCAAACGAAATGTTCCACGAAATTTCACTCTCCCACATGAAATGGTGCACGAAATTTTGCTTCCCCAAAGGAACTGTTGGGCGAAATTTAGCTTCTCCAAAGGAAATTTTGTGCGAAATTTTGCTGTCCTTGGAACAAAATGCCATGTGAAACTTCGCACGTCTGCACAAAATTTCGATGATATGGGAACAATAAGTGCATCAAAATATTGCCAAAAATTTGCTTCCTTCAAAATATCGCACAATTTCAGCAAATTTTGTCTAAATTCGACAAAATTCATCGAAATTTGCTCTCATTACTTTTGCACAGTACTGTAGGAATTTGCATACTTACCAGTATGACGTGATAAATCTCACAGTAACGCAAAAAAAAAAATTGAAAAAATCGATATAGAGTTTTGCACCGTGGCAATTGTTAACCATTGGCACCATTTTCAATATCCAAAAGTGTACACCACGTGACTTGCCAAATATAGTTGTGACTTGAAAATCTTGAAAACCTTTTTGATTGTAAAAAACATAGCCAGAAAGCTTGTCTGTGGAAGTTAGGGTTTCCAAGATATGAGGGTTGGGAACTTTCCATAGCAACAATTTTAGCTATAATTTTGTAGTTAAGTTGATCCCCCCTTATATTTAATCTAGCTTGTTATAACATTACTTTTCTTGCCTGCTCTCATTAAGGGGTATGAATTTTTCATAAGACCAATAGGATTTTCAACTATAAACCCAAATTCTTTTACGATCAAGAACAACAGGTTTTGCATTGTTTTGTTGAGATAACATTCTATAAGTTTTTATAAAGGCAAGGTAAACAGCATATTATTGGTATATAGTGTCTCCACCAAGCATTTGTTTTCCATGAGGCAATTTTGATTTCATGTACAGAAAATTTCAAATCCAACTTCAATGTTTCTCTGTAGCTCTTCAATATGTTATCTGCAAATTACAGTTGTAAAATGATAATAATTATGATAATGTTATAATAATATTGTACAAAAGACTTTATTTATGTTAAGTTCATCAGTCCTACAAGTGTGTTCCTCTATTCTTTAAAATATTGTCTATTTTACATGTATCTCATGTTCAAATTTTGCTTCCCTTTTGAATTATATTCCTTTTTGTTATTTAACCCTACTTTCAGTCATTCAAAGAGTGTCAACAAGTATATCTATTTATCGTATAGCACTCAAATGAAACGTTTTTGCTAAATCTCAGCATTAGAGATAGGGTGTGAAGTTGACTGTTTCTTTTGGAAAATGCAGGACACCTGAAGCTTGTTGCTTACATTACAATTTGTGTCCATTAATCTATGTCCATTGTTAGGAACGTCAATTGAAGCAATGCTTGCCCAGAAGAGGAAGGAAAAAATGATGGCCAAGAAGCAGCAGCAAGCTGATACAAGAAACAAGAGGATGGCTTTCAAAGAGAAGCTTGAAGCTCAGTCTCCTAAAGTGTATGTAATAAATTATTGTGATTAATTGGCAATTACCCCACCCCCCTCTACCCCCTCTACCCACCCAAAACTAAGCAAGTTCAGCTACACTTACATTTCTACCTCTGAAGTTATCATTTTAAATGTCAACATCACTGTAGCAACAGTAATGGATGATGGCCATGTGACATTGGCTTGTCAGTTCCAATGACTTATAGCATGACATTGTAAACTTTTGTAGCACGTGAAACCACAGGGTTAAATGTTTATCCTCTTACAAACATAATGTTACATGCTGGAATAACCAAGAGATGTCTGCGAACAAGACATAAGTGAAAAGAGCTCCCGAGTACGATATAAGGCATGCAACAAAAGTGTGACAACGAGCAGTTACCCTTTTAACCATTGTTTATTTAGTTATACACTGTATTAATTTGTTAGGTTAAAGATTAAGTTAAGCAGTTTTTAAAGCAGGCTTACTGTCTTTCATGGCCATACAGGTACTGATCTTGACTAACTTCCAACTCCACGTTTCACTGATTAAAGACAACAATGCTTGACTTTCTTAATTCACTGGATTCTTTCCACTCACTGGCTTTTCTGTGTACACAAACTCGTATGGAGGACTTCATAATGAACTCTGAATTCTTTATCTGCCTCCTTTTTCTACTATCGTCTCTTTCTTCTCTCCGGATATCGCAAGGTCAAAGGTTATAACTCTACCATAGTTATAGCAGTTGATTATAGCTTCCTCACAGTATAGCATCCGTAGCATAAGTTCAATCACAGTCGGCCACAAGGGTAAGCCCTCGGGCAAGAGAGTTTTTTCTATTACTTACAAGCCTGCTTTTATACATTTTCTTCAAGTATCTAGAATGTTCTGTTACTATTTATAGTGTATTACAAGGTGTACTATTTGTGGAAACTGCTGAGTCACATCAAAGATATTTCTGGAATAGTACAGATTATAAGATAATTCTAGAAAAGTCTGGAATTGCATGACAAAAAACTAAAACTAATTCTGATCCTCATAACAATAATGACTTTCAAATGTTTACATCAAAAGAAAGGTGTCTGAAATCTAGCAAATGGATTCTTAGGTCAATAGTACACTCTAGCTCTGTGCATATCCATTACCGGTATTGTGAAGAACCTATCTTTTACTTATAACAATTTAATTAGCGCGGGTGGAGGACGTACCTTCCAGAGTGGAAATGCTGCTATAAACTCTTTGCAGGAATGGTGCCGCAGAAGGACCAAATACCATGAGGTTTGTTTGGATAAATTATGTCGATCAAACCAGTGAATAGACTGTAGGTGTGAATATTCTCACAAGTTCCTGCTAACTGTGACTACTGTTTGCTCATGTGACCAGGATTCAACCTGGTTTCCATACCAATGAGGAATACAAATCCAAGCAGGAAAATTATTTCATTTTATTACTGGGTTATCCCCAACAACAAATGTCCAATCTCTAGACAGATTGAAATCCAAGCTGGATTATTTAAGAACACACCTTCACGACACATCCAGTGGCAAGTGGTCAGTGGGAAACCAGTCCTCTATCATGAGTATTACCCATTTGAAGCTTTTGAAATTCTTATTGGGTAAACAGGCTGATGATTGTAACTTGTTTAGGTTTCCCCAATTGGCAGGAATTCTAAATCTTCTTAACACATAAATTAATAAAGAACTTGAGTGATCTTGATAGTTTCATGCACTTGGTTGATGTTAAGTGAACCATGTACTACAGTATTGCCCAATGTGTGGTGACTGAATGGGCATGAAGTTCCATTTGAAGAGAGTTTTCAAGTTAGTGATACAAAAAAGAGTAAAAAGGATTTTTAAGATTGGAACGTTTATATGTTTATTTTTATTTTAATAAAATGAAAAAAAAGAAAAAGAAGTAAGTAAAGTTACCGGTATTATCATTATTATTGAGATGCAGAGGTGCCTTAAGACATGGGATATTAAAATACACTTACATACAAACTTGAATCTTTCCATTGCAAAAGGAAAAAAATAATAAAATGAAAAAATAAAAATAAAGAAAGACGGGAAAGATTTTAGGCAAATGTTACATCATTGTATTTGCTTGTGATTTTCTCCTGAACAAAACCCTTGTGAAACATTTTAGTCAGGTTTCAATGCACACAGGCTTGGCAAAAAAATGTTACCTTTCTTAGTTAATTAATCTTTTTGTTTGACTGTTGCATCCCTTTTCTTTATTTTAGGGAGTGGACATTCAGAATTTTACTACAAGTTGGGCCAATGGACTTGCTATGTGTGCCCTGCTGAATTACTTCCTCCCAGAGAAGATCCCATTTGACACTCTGGATCCGAAGGATAAGAGGAGAAACTGGACACTCGCCTTTAAAGTTGCAAAGTGAGTACTGTTTGTTCTATCCATTGACCACTTTCATTAATGGTGGCCAATTTGTTATTCTTTCGTATATATGCTTATTAGCCCAACTAGCCTCATTTTAGAACAAAACTCTTTTGAATTTTGCACATCCTAGCAAGGCTAGTAGGTCTCATCAGTAGTTATAGAGTACTAAAGTGATGACGTCATAAAAATGAAATTTCTGAAATTATGGGATTTGTCAGGATATTCTGAAAGAACAATGTCCAAGAGGCCTACTTGCCAAAAACGATCTCGGAGACAATTTGCCCCCAAATGCTCATTTTTGGCAAGTAGGCCTCTTGGACATTGTTCTTTCAGAATATCCTGACAAATCCCATAATTTCAGAAATTTCATTGTTGTGACGTCACACTTTAGTACTCTATAGAGGCTTATTGGGGAAGTAGCCAATCAGGAGAGAGTGCATCTCATTAAGTCTATTGTTTTCGGGTCACGTGACCAAAAAATCCAAGATGGCGGCGATTCTATTGTTTTGTAATGAATTCAAAATGGCGGTTAGGGTTGCGTTGGGGGCTACTTATTATTCAAAATGGCGGCGAGGGTTACGTAGTAATGAATTCAAAATTGGCGGTTGGGGTTAGCTACGTGAGGGCGACGTTGTAATGAATTCAAAATGGCGGCGAGGGTTAGCAACGTTGTAATAAATTCAAAATGGTGGCTAGGGTTAAGAGATACAATGGAAGAGTACTGATTTTGAACGGCCTGGTCTGTACTGTTTACCAGGTTTGACTTTGACATTCCACCGTACCTCGATAGTAGTAAAAGGCTGGGACACCATTTTATAAGGGTGAAAGGAGGAGGATGGGACAAATGTGGGAGCGCAAAAAAAGGATCACGCGGTTGAAAAAAGTATTTAACCAACTCGACACCTCGATTTCAAGACGGTTATGCTTAGGTAATAAAAAAGATGACTCCGTTAAAAAGAAAAAGAAAAAAACTGGGAAGGTGTCAGGGATCGAACCGACGACCCCTGGACTCACAAGCTCGATCGCTTAGTAACGGTCACTAGAGACGCGCTGGACGCACGTGCGATAATAAAACAGACAGAATTGAAACAGTAAAAATCGTGTTTAATCTAAGGTTACAATCAAATAATCCAAGTAAAATAAGAAACTATCCAGCGAATATAATGAACGAAGGCGACAAATCATTACATGGCAAAATAGTGCGACATCCTATCTTCAAACAATAAATCATTTTCTAATTCGAAATCAAAGTCAAAATCACAGGCAAAAGTGTCAGGTAAATGGGAGAAGGGTTCTTCCGTAAAAGTTTGAAATTCAAACGGTAATTGTTCAGGTACAGTCTCCTTACGTTTGCGAGCCG
>OX419345.1:11206000-11208500 GCA_948470475.1 Galaxea fascicularis
CAATAAAACTTGTCATTTAGTAAGTTGCTACTGGGATAAGTTTCACAAGGGACAAGAGACTGATTTTATAAGTACTAAGACAATACTTTTGCCTTTTGGAAAAGGCCTCGTTTTAAAGGTTATTTAAAATGCACACATCCCGTGTACGCAGACAACGAGATGCAAGATAGTATAGGATTAATTAAATTATTTTGCCAAGAAGTGGCAAGTCACCCCTCCTCCATCGGTTGGCAAAAAGGACACAAATTGCACACACAGGATAACATTATTCAGTGTAATACTTTGAATGAAGATGTTCGTTCAAACATCACAAGTTATTTTATATAATGGCATTATAAATTATTCTGTATCTTTGACGTTAAATCTAATATATTTAGCAATTTAATAGAGTGAACTTCTTTTAAAGGGACCAAGTATTATCAAGAAAGAAAGAATTTTATACGATTCACAATTTATATAGAAATCAAGGAGATATTTTTTTTCTAATTGCAGTTAGTGTTTTGATATTAGTTTGATCAAAGTAATAGTCTCTTGTCATTAATGCTAGATTTCTAAATGTTGTTTTAACTAAGGTTTGAGCACTGCCTCACAAGACCCTTGTGGAGGTTAGTTTTTTATTGTTAATGATCATGTGGTCCAGCGGTTGATCCAGAACTTCTTGGAAGGCAGAGCCTGGTGTAGAGTACTGACATGGGGACTAAGAGAAGAACTATCCATTGCGAACAATGGCATGCGTTAATTGTGCTGCAGTATCAAATTGGTTTGTTTTAGGCCGTGTATCGGCCGTTTTCTGCTAATAGTCTTCCAGGAAGTTTTTGGGAATGCGAATGTCACATTCAGCCATTGAGTTTCAATGATTTATTCAGGAAAATAATGAAGGTGCAACGTTTCAATTAATTAAATTTGCGTGAACTTTATATATGTTGCCCAAATGCACCTTAAAATTTCAGTGCATTTTAACCGTCAGTATTTCACAGATTTCATAATACTGACAGGGCAAGACAAGTTTTGAAAATCACAGCTATTGCTAGTATTGTTACAATCACAGCCGTGGAATGTCAGGGAGCATGGAAACAGCCGTCACTTCCACAGAGGAAGTATAAGCACATTGAGCCACCTAAGCTCTATTTTAAGTCTTGTTTTCTGTAGCTAAGAACACGAAGTCCGCAAATTGCGAATGCGTTTTTGTTGTTCAATTTCAGAAGAAACTTGGATACCAAGAAAACCTGACTTTTGTGAGCTATGAAATTATGATTGTATGGGGTGGCGATTTCACGAATGCATTGTTAATCCAGGGTCTTGACAGCAAAAAGTCCCAAATTATATATATTGCCTGGATCTGAATGTGTTTGAAATAATTGCAAGTTTTGGTTGCTTTGAAAGAGAATACATGCCCCGAATATTTGCTTTACTTTGATGACAGTAGTGAAAAACAAAAAAATTTAGAATATTTTAATAGTGAGGATTTCAGATCCGTGAGTAATCGTGCCCGTTTTTTAAATTTCAAATGTCGCTGTTCTCTTCTCTCTTGTAGAGTGTATGGAACACTATAATTTTATGGCCCATAACTCTTTGCGTCGGAGTGTTTGACCAGGGCTTTAATGTGTGGTCACTAAACAGTGTTTGATGCTGTTTGGTCACCAGACATTTCCTGAATAGCCGGGACTGGACAGCAATGTCGAAGTCGATTTGTATTAGGAAATGAGATGTGAAATAGCCGTTTAAAAGGTACCATTACGGTGTAATGCAAGCACAAGTTACTCTGCTTTTCTTAGTCTTGACGTTTTTGAGTTGTGTGCAGTTATTGTGTTATGGGCGAACAATGTTTCATTTCAAATTTTCTACCATGCTAGAGGTCACGGAATACGAAATTTTGGATACTTAACATTTGTCGAGTGTTCCAATAGATAATATATTTGAATTGCACCTACAGGAGGGGTTCTTAAAAATCAGTGACTCAACTATTCAGTACACTGCCGTCAGAACAAGGAAATCCGATGGAAAATAACACTTACCCTTTAGGCATTTAATTAAAAGTTTATATGCGGTATTATTAATTTATACATGCCATTTAGTCTACTCAAGAAATGGTTTCGCTTGTTTAATGCAGTAGAGAGGTTATATGAAGTGAATTTAATAAATAATCCCTTAGTAGAGATGTCTGTGACTAGTGTTTGACTAATCAACACAAACCCGTGAGATAAACCAACGAAAGAAATAAGGGACCCTTTGCCTGAAATAACTGAGCTTCGTGCCACATGGGGCCAAAGTAGAGATTCTAAAGAGCTTTGTGGCTCCTGAAACCCATATGTTATAAAGGCTTCAGTTTATTTTTCCAGTGGGCTATTGGCATCACTACTACATTGATAAAGATACGGTAAGCAAGCTCGAAATCCATTTGCGGCACCCTTTTTTAGTTAAACAAGAAATTCGCCGAATTTTGAAGCGGCCGTTTTGGCCATTCGGACCGCCTTTATGCTTGAAATGTAGTTTACGTCGA